>JAJJWX010004531.1:3600000-4200000 GCA_023529315.1 Papaver bracteatum
AGTAGGCTAGTGTCTGTAGCGGCTTAATACAGTGTATGTTTAATCTAGACTAGGTCCCGGGGTTTTTCTGCATTTGCGGTTTCCTCATTAACAAAATTATGGTGTCTGTGTTATTTCTTTTCCGCATTATATTTTTATATAATTGAAATAATACAGGTTGTGCGTTGTTCAATCAATTAGAATATCCGACCTTATTGGTTGTTGATTTAAATTGATTGACACTTGGATATTGGTCTTTGGTACCATCCAAGTTATTTCTCTTTGATTAAGACTCGCATATTGTATTTGCTTAAGTAAATCAAATTGAGAGATTGAGATAATAACTCCTTGAAATATTTTCTATTGATTGAGTCAAGTTAATTCTCTAGAAAGTGACTCGGAGTTGTCCATATAGATTGTTAATCGAAATATTGGGTGTGGTTGTTAGACCCCCGCTTTTTCAATTGGTATCAGAGCAGGCAAACACGTTCAAGACCTTACAAGTATGTGTTTGTGGCAATCTGAGTCTGAGGAAAAGATCTCCTTTGTGCATACCAAAATGTCTCCTAAAGCTTTTGATTATGTAAAGTGTCTTAGAAACACCTCAAAGGATTATTCCTTAGTAGATTCTTCCGAATCCCGAGGTAGAAAGAATGTTCAATTTGATAATAATGACATTGTAGGATCGGAATATCGCCACATCAATATTCTTTTGAAATTTATAAACAACGTTTCTGCGAGCTCTTCAACAACACTCTGCGAGCGTCGCAGAATGACTCAAAGAATGACGTAACAGATGATGATAGCTGAAACACGATAAAAGCATGACGATCCTGCGAAGATTATAGAATCTGCGAGAATTAACATTACAACTGCTGCGAGAATATCGCGAGTCAGATCCGAAATTAAAGGACAGCTTAGATGTCATCCACTATGTAACTACCCTATATAAAGAGAAATAATTGACCCAGAAAAGGGGGAGATCAATTTTTGAGTGTTGAGAAAGTTTTTAGGAGAGAGAAAGTTCTTGTGAGCGGTTGTATTCTTGATTTCCTCCATTTCCTGTAACATTTCTGAGAATTAATCAATAAAAGTGTTGTTCTTAATCTTCAAATATATGTTGATTATTATGAATTCTTGTGAGGGGTGTAGTGTAGGAATTCCTGCAACTACATTATGGCGCTAGAAACAGGGATTGAAAGTTGAAAATTGTAGAAAAAGCAAGATTAAAGATCAGCATTCAAGTTAAGAAGAGGATCGATCAAGTCGGTGAAATAGTTGAAGGAAAAATGATTAAATCCAAGGAGAATTACAGGAAGTTGGAGTGTAATACGATAACAAAAAGGATGATCAACCAATTCCATGAAAATATTAAAGGAAGGATTCATAAACGATATTTTTAAGGAAAGAAAATTATGACGGTGGAGAAAGCATCACCTCTGAAAGATTGGGAAAAGCAGAAAATCACATTCACAACAGCAGAAATACCAAGAGAAAATTTGGATCATACATCTCCTTTGGTAATCACAGTATCCATTATACGAATGAACAAGGAAAAATCAACAAGATCTGCGGAAGAATGGGATGTGAATAGAAATTTGGTGGATGCAGGAAGTTCTGTAGATATAATATTTTATCATGCATTTAAGAAAATGGGATACAAAGATGAAGAGATGTCTTGTTCAACTTATCATATTCATGGCTTTGAAAAATCTTTAACAAAATTTAAAGGCGAAATAGCGGTACGAATTCCGCTAGGAGAGATTGAAACACAAGTAACATTATGCGTGGTAGATATGGAATCACCATATAACATGTTATTAGGGAGACCATGGATATGAAAACATCAACACCAATGGGAGAACCTGAGGCCAGCTACACCGCAACAGAACCAACAAAGGAAGTAAATATTGGAAGTGAAGGAGAACCTAAGATGCTGAAAATTGGAACTAAAATGGATGCAGATGAGGAAGAGCGAACCGTAAACCTTTTACGAGAATATAAAGACATCTTCGCGTGAAGTATGGATGAGATGCCTGGAATAGATCCGTCAGTTGCATGTCATAAGTTAGAAATTAACAAGGATGTAAGACCATTTAAATAAAGGATAAAAAAAATTGCGACAACATACCATTCCCAAATAGAAGAAGAATTATAAAAGATGCTTGACGCAAGAATTATAAGGAAAGCAAAATACCCGGAATGGATTGAAAATATGTTGGTGGTTCCAAAGAAGAATAAAGGGATACGAATTTGCATAGATTTTACTGACTTAAACAAAGCTTGTCCTAAAGATAGTTTTCCATTACCAGACATTCCTCAAATGGTCGAATCAGCAGCGAGAAATGATAGAATATCTTCGTTAGATGGGTATAAAGGATATAATATGATTCCTCTCGTTGAAGAATATCAGGAACACACCGCATTTTTCGCTCCAAGAGGGTTATATTGATATACAAAGATTCCATCCGGTTTGCGAAATGCTGGTGCAACATATCAAAGAATGGTGGAGAAAGTGTTTGTGAGGTGGATCCATAAAACGTTAGAGGTGTGTGTAGATGACATGTTAATCAAGAGTAAAGAAGCTAAAAACCGTGTGCAGGATTTAAAGGATATTTTTGACCAAATGCGACACTTTAACATCAAGGTGAATCCCGAAAAGTGTACTTTTGGAGTGACTTCAGGAATTTTTGTAGGATATATTGTGTCAAAATAAGGAATACAAGTTGATCCATAGAAAGTACAAGCAATTCGCGACATGCCAACACCAGCAATAGTAAAAGATGTGCAGAATTTGAATGGGCTCTTGGCTTCGCTAGGAAGATTCATCTCGTGATCATCAGACAAATGCAAGAATTTATTCAATATACTCAAGAAGGGAACAAAATTCAAGTGGACAGATGAATGTGAAAAGGCTTTTCAAGGAATTAAAGAACATTTAATGAACATATCTATCTTACAGAAACCGGAGCCAGGAGAAGAATTATTGATCTATCTTGCGACAACTTCGCACGCATTAAGTGCAGTGTTACTGCGAGTGGACGTAGGAATAGAAAAACCAATTTATTACATTAGCAAAACATTTAATGCTATAGAGAAAAATTACTTAAAGATCGAGAAGCTAATTATGGCATTGGTTTATGCAACTTTTAAACTTCACATCTATTTTCAAGTACATAAAGTAAAAGTATTAAAAAAGGTGTCAATTGAGTCAGTAATGAAGAATTCAAAAAGATCAGGCAGAGTTGAGAGATGGAATGCACAAGTAGGACACTTCGAAATCAAGTACGAAATTCTATCTTCGCCAAAATCACAAGTTATAGCAGAGTTTCCTCTAGAAGATGATGAAGTTGTAGAAGAGATGATGGATGTAGAAGAAGAACATGGAGACCCAAGAGATATGTTAACAGAACCAAACAGGTAGGAAATATTGGTGGATGGATCATCAAACGGGAAAGGTAATGGAGTTGGAGTTATCTTTATCTCGCCAGAAGGAGAAAAATGGCTTTTTCATTTAGATTGGAATTTGCATCCACTAACAATGAGACGGAATATGAAGCTGTAATACATGCTCTAAACTTTGCAATAGAAATGAAGTTGGAGAATGCTAGAATTACCAATGATTTACAATTGGTTATTCGTCAAATAAAAGGAAAATACACAACAAATGAACCATCTTTGAAGAAATACAAGAACTTGTTGAAGAATTGTCAGCAAAAATTCCAAAAATAAAATGGAGACATATATCAAGAAAAGATAACAGACTCGCAGATGCTTTTGCTTTCATATCCAGCATGATGACAAATCCAGCTGCGAGATGCATAAAAATTCAGACACTTATATCACCTTCAATCAATAAAGAAGAAGAAGAGGCAAATGTGATGATGATAGAAGGTGGCGAAGAAGAACCGAGAGGCAATATTGAAGATTAGCGAGCAGAACTTTATGCATATTTGGCGAGAGGAGAAACACCAAGAAATAGATTAGAAGCACATAAATTAAAAAGCCGAGCAACAAATTATGAATTAAGAGATGGATTATTATATCGCAAATCTTTTAATGGACCATCACTAAGATGCTTGACACGGGAAGAAGGAGAAAAGGTGTTAAAAATGTTGCGTAGTGGAGACGCTGGTAATCACAGTGGGGGAAGATCTTTGGCATAAAGAACAAAAATGCAAGCTTATTACTGGCCATACATGCATGAGGACGCGAAGAAACTTTCAAGACATTGCGAAGATTATCAGCGATATGGAAAGAAGATACATGCACCAGGGGCACTATTGTCATTTTCCACAAGTGTATGGCCTTTTGGAAAATGGGGGTTGGATATTATGGGACCATTTGTACCCGGTTCTGGACAAAGAAGATATTTGATTGTCGCTACAGATTATTTCACAAAGTGGGGAGAAGTAAAGGCCGTACAGCACATTCGCGATAAAGATATTTTTATATTCATATTTGAAAATATAATTTGTAGATTTGGAATTCCTGCACAGTTGGTATCTGATAATGGAAAGAAATTTGAAGGACAAAACATAGAAATGTTACTTAATGCATTTAAGATCAAATGTTGAAAATCAACACCTCTTTATCCACAGGACAATGGGCAGGCAGAGGCAACCAATAAGACAATCGTAGATATACTGAAGAAAAAATTAGTGGTACACCACAAGGCATGGTGTGAACAAGTGCATAATGCAATACGGTCCTACAATACAACTAGGAGAGAAGCAACTGGGATGTCACCTTTTTGTCTAACATATGGTGTTGAAGCAGTACTGCCAACAAAAGTTGCTATCCCTACAACAAAAACAGAGGCTTGGGAAAAGAATATGAGTGTTGGTATGATTCTAAGTAAACTTGATGATTTAGAAGAGAAGAGATAAAAAGATTTACAACAAATGGAAAATTATCAGCGAATATTGGCTCGCGAATACAACAAACGTGTCAAAATACGTGAGTTCCAACCAGGTGATTTAGTGCTGCGAGAAACACCAGGTTATCAGCGAGAAAATGGTGGAAAGTTGTCAAGAAAATGGGATGGACCACATATTATTAAAGAGATAGTTGGAACAGGGGAATATAAATTGATGGATCCGGAAGGTAGAGATGTTGGTCAAAGACTTGGTAGACCATGGAACAGACTATATCTAAAAAGATATTACCAGTAACAAATTCGAAGAAAGGCTAGGTGATGATATAATATATGATGAAACAAAGAAGAAATAAATAAAAGAAATTTTTGTCATAGCTGCGAGATTATTCGCAAGAAATAATATAAAAATAAGAAATGGCGATATTCACAAGAGAAATATAAGAATGGGACGAACCTTTATGGCGTACACCCTAGTTCGCGGATAAAATTTCGTAAGAGTCAAATGTAAGACCTAACGTGCGTCATATAAGGGGGTATCTCTTTGCATGGCTCATGTATAAGGTTATACCGCTGCTGGAACCTGAGTCATGGAGATTTGGGGTCAATAAAGCCCATCCGGGGGAGGTACCTTGGATTTTCAACCTGAACTTATGATTTAGGTTGGACGACTGAGGGTATCTTCTAGGGAGTGTAGAGTATGATCAAGGCTCCGAGGTACACGGTTGAGCCAAGGGTACCCGGGGCATATGAAACTACCCTGGCCATTCTTGGAAAGTCTTGACTATAATGCACTCGGCCCGAAGAAAACTCCACCTAGGGTGCAGTCTCGTAACCATAAGCCATATAGGCAAACGGGACAAGAGGCTGTGAAAACAACTGGTTGTTGTTAAGACCGGATGGGAGGATCTAGTATTGTATGGACGATGTACGCCTCCTTGAAGGGGCAACCAGGGGAAGATAAGGGCGGAACCCTACATTAGGGAGCTGATAAGTGTCTTAAGACATAAATGTCACGAGGCTTTTTACTCACGGGAGTATTAAGGCTTGTCATATTTGTGCAACAAATATACAGAGGCAAAAAGGCAATAGAAAAAAATAAGATGAGATCAATGGGTTTTTACATAAAAGTTTAAAGACGTCCTGCAATTTCATCGCAAGACGGCAATGTCATGGGGCTTTGCTTTCACCAGAAAACTTAGGCCTGTCATATTGTCGCAACAAAATTGATACAGCGCAGATAAGGCAAGATCAATGGGTTCTTACATGTGAATGTAAGAACGTCCTGCGATTTTGTCGCAGAAACAAAATTTGGCAAAATAAGACCTTTAACTAGGAAGGCAAAATAAGACCAAAATAATAATCATAAACATTAACTATTTTTTTCAAATGCAGATAAACTTTGTTCATCGCAAGAAAGATACTGAGGGGCAAGTATGGGAATCGATAAACAGAGCATCAACATCTTTCTCGCAAGAACATTATTATATTTCTCGCAAGCACAACTGAATTCAATAAATAGTGTAAAGTATATCATTCGCAAGAAAAGGAAGAGATAACTCAAGAAAATGTCAAAGTTCTTACAGAAGAAATAACTCAAGAAAATAAAAATAAAATTCATAGTTCAGTGTTAACTTTGCCAGCTCCATTGTCTTTACCAGAGTTATTATCTTCACCAACATTCCCTTCATTCTGATTAATTCTAGCTTCTTCTTTATCAGACTTGTCACCATCAGTTGTTCTATCATCAGTAGCAGCTTTTTCTGGAGGGATTTCTTCCTTATCCACCTGGTCTTCTTGTGAATGATTTTCTTCGCCACTTTCACAATCAAAATCACTGTCAGTAGGACGAGGAACTTCATTATCACCTACTTCTATAGGTTTGATTGACACAGGAGGAAGAGAGTTGGACAGCAAGATATCATTCACTAAAACTTGTGCATAAAGATGAACTTGACGAAGAAAAGATTTATCACGGTTTCTAATCTCCATATCTTTAAAATATTCAAGGTAGTCATATTTTATTTCTGCTAAATCGCGAGAATAAGAAAGATGAGTAGTAAGAACACCATTCTCTTTGCGAACCTTAGCCAGATCATCACTCATAGCAGAAATAGTAGAATGAAGCTTTTCCTCAGATGCTGCGAACAACAACAATAAAAATAAAGATTATTCTGTTAAAGATTTCGCAAGAAATTCAAAAAAAATAAAAATAATCAAGGCAGTCAAAAAGACTACCTTCCTTTTGCGAAATTAGGTTTTGAATTAGTGCCAAGCAAGTATTTTCCCAATGACTCATAGCATCATCAAATTTATCTCCAACTAAACCTTTTAGGCGAGATTTTAAATTCTTTTCTTTGGAGAGGAAAAAAGCATTTTCCTTCGCAAGAGCAGAGTTGATTTCCTCTAATTTGGAGTATTCTTCTTTGAGTTTGCTTACCTTTATACTTAAAGTTATTCTACCTTGGATAAGTGTATTTTTCTCAATGATAGATGATTCAGTTACTTCCTTAAGTTCACCTTTTAGCGAATGAAGGGATTGTTCTTGGTTATCGTACATTTTTTGAAGAGTACTTAGTTTCTGCGAGGAGATCGTCACCTTATTCGGAAGATGCCATTTCTCTTGAGATAAAATCTATTTTTCCTCTGATAAAGTTTCCATCGCTAAATTAGCCTTGGAAAACAAATAAGAGATGCGAGATATTTCGCTACTTAATCGATCTTGTTTCTGTGCTAATTGTGTATTCTCTTTGGTAAGGTTCTCTATTTGATCAAGGGAATATGTGTAAAGATTATCTAATCGGTTATATTGGTCCATCCAAGAATCTTTATCAACACAAATCTCTTCAACAACGGATTCATCTTTGAATATCCCCATTAATCAATTTTGATTTAAGGCTTAATATGCGAACAAAGGATCTTAAGAAAAGGGAGTATGAAAAGAAGAAAAACAATTAACGTAGGAAAATCAAAGACAGAGATGGAGAAAGTTATACCTTTTAATTCATTGTTTTTCTTGCGAAGATTATCGCAATTCACTGAAGAATTGTTAAGTTTATGATGAAGAGTGTCACATTCTAAAGTCTTGGCTTGGAGAGCCCCCTTTAAAGCTTCAACTTCACTTTTTAGAGATGCTTGCAAACCCGTTCGGTCAGAACCAAAATATTTGCTTAAAATCTCACATACACTATGCCTAACAGGATCAACAAAAGACTTCCTAGCATCATCTAAAATATCATACAAAACCTTAAAAGCAACATCTACTCTTACTGAAGTTTCTTTAGAAGAAGGAAGGGATGTAGATGGCGAAAAAGTGACAATAGAAAGTTGGGAATTTGAATTATTCGCAGCTAACGCATCATCCAAAGGTGAAGTTTCCGGGAAAGTAATAAATGGAATTGAAGTAGAGTTAATTTGAGAAGTAATTACAGCAGAAGGGGAAAAATCTTCATTCGTATTAATTTCAGGAATTTCATTTATAAAAGGATCAGTTGAGGCAGGGATTTTTATGGCAATGTTCTCGCAGACAGAAATTAGAGGTTCAGTTTGCGAAGGTGTAGGAATAGAACTGGCAGGAATTAATTGGGGAATAGGAACAGCAAAATCAACAACTTTAGCTCGGAGAGATTTCTTGCGAGGAGCATTAGTGTTCTCATCACCCTGCGAATAACAATCTAGATAAGAAACAGAGGAAACAATATTGTTATTAAGAAAACAAATGTTTCTTACTACCTTATGATTCACAGGCTTCCTTTTCTTTTCAGCGGACTTTTGATGCGAATTTCCGGAAGAGTTAGGGATTTGGACTACAAATTTGGTATTAGACGTGATTCCGCTGAAAAGAAAACACAGTATGGGAATTACATAAAATCAAACAAAGACAGATCAGATAACTTTGATGAACATGATTTAGATAAACGAGATTGAGTTTAGTAATGATAGAAGAACATATACCTTGATGACTCCATGAAAGCAATAGCAGAAGAATCTTTGAAGGAAGAAAGTTGCAGACGAAAAAAAGACGAAAAGATGAAGAAGATGGAGAAGCAGAAGAAGAAGATTATTTTTGTACCAGATTCTACCATTTATAGACAAAAGGAATGGTGACCGAATAATAATGAAGATGCCAGTAAAAAGAGGAATATTTGACACGTGTAGGCGGTTATACTTCATTTACGGGGATTTGTCGTGAAGATAATATGGAAAGATAGGAAGTTGCGGCATTTTGAAGAGATGGAGATTCTCATAATCTTCTCCACTTCGCAGAGAAGACATGAGAAGAGGCAAGATGTAGGATCATAATATCGCCACAGCAATACTCTTGTGAAATTTATATTCAACGTTTATGTGAGCTCTTCAACAACACTATGTGAGCGCCGCAGAATGACTCAAAGAACGACGTAACGGATGACGATAGCTGAAACACGATAAAAGCATGACGATCCTGCAAAGATTATAGCATCTGCGAGAATTAACATTACAACTGCTGCGAGAATATCGCGAGTCAGATCCGAAATTAAAGGACAGCTTAGCTGTCATCCACTATGTAACTAACCTATATAAAGAGAACTAATAGACCCAGAAAAGGGGGAGATCAATTTTTGAGTGTTGAGAAAGTTTTGAGGAGAGAGAAAGTTCTTGCGAGCGGTTGTATTCTTGATTTCCTCCATTTCCTGTAACATTTCTGAGAATTAATCAATAAAAGTGTTGTTCTTAATCTTCAAATATATGTTGATTATTATGAATTCTTGTGAGGGGTGTAGTGTAGGAATTCCTGCAACTACAGACATTTTTTTTTCTCTCATGAGGCATGTGATACTCTGGCGAAAGCTGAAAAGGAACTCACCAGAATTTCAAAAAATACATATGAGATTGCTGACTTCGATGATCATGATCAGCTTATTGATGAATTTGAAAAGTCTCTTGATCGAGAATGTGATCTCTATAACATTGTTGTGTCCTTCTCTAAGAACATTGAGAAACTTCTACAAGAAACTACTCTACAACATGAAAAAATTAGTGCTCTTGAGGAAGTTGTTAAGGAAAACTCAATAAGAGAAAAATGTTTGCTCGAGACTCATTCATCAGATCTCAACAGACTTCGTGATGAAAAATAGAAACTAAGTGCATCTCTTGTAGTTGCAGGAAAACTTACACTACACCCTTCACAAGAATTCACAATAATCAACACATATTTGAAGATTAAAAACAACACTTTCTTATTTGATTCTCAGAAATGTTTACAAGAATTGGGAGAAATCAAGAATACAACCGCTCTCTCAGATTTTCTATCTTCTCAAAACTTTCTTGGCACTCCCAAAAATCCCTCTTCTCTGAATCTACTGGGTCTCTTTATATAGGGTAGTTACGTAATGGATGACAGCTAAGTTGTCCTTTAATTTCGGATCTGACTCGCGGTATTATCGCAGTAGTTATAATGTCAGTTTTCGCAGGTGTTGTAATCCTCGCAGTATCATCATGCTCATCTCATGTTTCAGCTATTGTCATCTGCTACGTCATTATTTGAGTCATTCTGCGACACTCGCAATATGTTGTTAAAGAACTCGCAGACAAATTCGCAGAAGTGTTGTAAATCTCGCAAGAGTAATATCATGGCGATATTATGGTCCTACATCTTGTCTCTTCTCATGTCTTTTCTGCGAAGGAGGAAATATCATGAGAAATAAAATGCCGCAGCTACCCATCTTTTCGTCTTATTTTTCCGACAAAACTCCGTAAATTAAGTGCAACCGCCTACACGTGTCGAGTATTATTTTCTTTACCGGTTAATCCCTTATTATCCGGTTACCATTCTTCTGTCTATTAAAGAGAGAATCTGTCGAGGAAATATTTTACTTCTTCGTTCTCTGCAAATTTTTCCCATCTGCAACTTTCTTTTTCTACACATTCACCTGATACTACTTCAATGGAATCATCAAGGTATTCTGACATTACTGGACTCGACTTTGCTTATCTGAACATAGTTTACCCGTATTATTCAATCTTTTCTACTTAATTCTTCGTAATTCCCATACTGTGTTTTCTTTTCAGTGGAACTACTCCTAACACCCAGTCTGTAATCTGAAACCCTAATCTTCTTAAGGATTCGCGGAAAAAACTAGCTGAAATGAAAAGGAAGCCTGCGAGTCATAAGGTAGTAAGAACATTTGTTTTCTTAATAACAATATATTATTGCCTCTGTTTCTTATCTAAATTATTATTCGCAGGATGACGAAGGTACTGCTAAACCTCGCAAACGATCTCGCCAACTTAAAACTATTGATATTGACATTGTCATTCCCACATTTTCTGCGAGTTCTGTTCCTACAACCTCGCAAATGGAACCTCTATCTGCGAGAATATCGCTACCAATTCCCTTGTCTCAGCTGATCTTCTGACAAATGAGACTCCTAAATCTGTTGTGAACAAAAATTCTTCCACTCCTATGTCACTTCCATATATTACTTTTCCAGACACTCCTCCTTCTAATGATACAATTATTGCGAATGATTCAAATCTTCAGCTTTCTACTATCATTACTTAACCTTTTTCATCTCTCCATTCTTCTAAGTAAATTCCAGTATGAGTAGATGTTGATTTTAAAATCTTGTCTGACATTTTAGATGATGCTAAGAAGTCTTCTGCTGATCCTGTCAAGCAGGGTGTCTGCGAGGTTTTAGGTAAGTATTTTGGTTCTAACCAAATGGCTTCACATGCACCTTAGAGAATGAAGTTGAAACTTTAAAAAGAAGTCTCCAAGCCAAGACT
Organism: Papaver bracteatum; assembly: GCA_023529315.1. NCBI lineage: Eukaryota > Viridiplantae > Streptophyta > Magnoliopsida > Ranunculales > Papaveraceae > Papaver > Papaver bracteatum. Next base: position 3,611,624 of record JAJJWX010004531.1, read on the forward strand.
TCAGAATGTGACATTCTTTACCAAAAGCTTCGCAACTCTTCACTTGATTGCGAAAATATTTGCGGTAAAAACAATGAAATAAAAGGTATAGTTTCCATGCCTCTGTCTCTTTTTTTTCTGTTTTATCAAATTTTCATCTTTTCTATATTCAGTTCCCTTTTTAAATTCTTAGTTCGCATATTTAGTTTTAAATCAGAAACGATTCATGGAGAGATTTAAATTTGAGTCTATTGCTGAAGAAGCCCGCGCTGAGGAAGATTCTTGGATGGACCAATATAATAGATAGACAATCTTCACACATACTCGATCGATCAAATAGATAATCTTACTAATGAGAATGGCCAATTATTGCAAAGTCAAAATTTATTAAGTAGCGAAGTTACTCGCCTTTCATATTTGTTAACCTAAGCTAACTTGGCGATGGAATCTTTATCAGATGAATATGAAACTTTATCTCAGGAGAAACGTAGTTTTTCGATCATGATGGCGATTTCCTCGTAACAATTGAGTATTCTTAAAAAAGTGTGTGATAATCAAGAGCAATCTCTTCGTTCACTAAAAGAGGAACTCAAGGAAGTAACCGAATCATCTGCCGCTGAGAAAGATAAACTTATCAAGGGTAGATTAAATCTAAGTTTAAAGGTCAGTAAACTCCAAGATCAATATTCCCATTAGAAGAATCTTACTCTTTATTATCAAAAGAAAATTCGTATCTCCTCTCCAGAGAAGAAAATATAAAATCTCGCCTGAAGGGTATAGTTGGGGACAAATTTGATGATGCCATGAACCAATGGGAGGATTGTTGCTTATCACTAATTCAAAATTTAACTTCGCAAAAGGAAGGTAGTCATTTTGACTGCCTCAATTGTTAATCTCTCTGTTAAATTTCTATGCTATACTTCTTGCGAGATATTTACCTGAATATCTTTTCTGTTAATTTGTTTTTTCTCGCAGAATCTGAAAAAAGCCTTCATTCTACCATTGCTGATCTGACTGACAAATTGGCTAAAGTTCGCAAAGAAAATGGAGTTCTCACTTCTCATCTTGTTCAATCTCGCAATCGAGCAGAGAGAAGATATGACTATCTTGAATACTTCGAGAATATGAATATTAGAAATCGCGATAGAGGTTTCCTTCGCAAAGTTCATCTTAGTGTTGAAGTTCTTGTGAATGACATTCTGATATCCAAGTTTCCCCCCATGTAACCATCAAGCCTCTAGAAGTAGATGATGATGAAATTCCTCTTCCTTTAGATGATGATCTAGATTATGTAAGCGATGAAGAAGATATTTCTCAAGAAGACCCAACAGAAGAAGAAAAAATCCCTCCTAGAAAAGTAGCTATTGGTGGTGAAGCAATTGCTGGTAAAGAGTTAGAAAAAGAAGAAGCTCGAATCAATACTGAAGCTTGAGTTCAGTTTTTATTTTTCCTTTACTTCCTCTTTCTTGCGAGTAATGTACTTTTATGCAACTTTGGAATCCAATTACATTTCTGTTATTTTGAATATTTTCAAGAAAGATAATGATATTTTGTTTATCAATTCCCATACTTGCCCCTCATTATATTTCTTGTATTGTACATGCGTTTCCTGCATTTTAGTATATTGACGCGAACAGTGTTGCGAATATGATTGTGAAATTATGGATAGTGCTGTAAATAATCCTTCTAAGAGAATTTGAATAACACTTCTGAGAATTTTTGAATAGTACTTGTTTCTCACTATCTCTCTTGCGATGAACAAACCTTTCTGCATTCTTAAAAGTAAATAGTTAATGTTTGGGATTATTATGTTGGTCTTATTTTGCCTTCCTAGTTAAAGGTCTTATTTTGCCAATTTTTTTGTTTCTGCGACAAAATCGCAGGACGTCTTTACATTTGCATGTATTAACCCATTGATCTTACCTTATCTTTATTCTTTCAATTTATTGCGACAATATGACAAGTCTAATTTCCCTTGCGAGAACAAAGCCTCATGACATTGCCGTCTTGCGATGAAATCGCAGGACGTCTTTACACTTCCATGTAAAAACCCATTGATGTCATCTTAACTTTTTCTCATGGATTGTTGCCTCTATATAATACTTGTCATGCGACAATATGATAGGCCTAGATGTTCTTGCAAACGTAAAGCCCCATGACATTGCCGTCTTTAGACACTTATCAGCTCCCTAATGGAGGGTGCCGCCCTTATCTTCCCCCTGGTTGCCCCTTCAAGGAGGGCACATCAACCATACAAGACTAGCTCCTCCCATCCGGTCACAAGTTCAATCCATGTTTCTAGCGCCCCTCCCATCCGGTCTTACCAACAACCAGTTGTTTTCGCAGCCTCTTATCCTTTTTGCCTATATAGCTTATAGTTACGAGATTGCACCCTATGTGGGGTTTTCTTCATGCCGAATGCATTATCGCCAAGACTTTCCAAGAATGTCCATGGTAGTTTCGTACGCCCCGGGCACCCTTGTCTCAACCGTATACCTCGGCGCCTTGGTCATACTCTTCACTCCTTAGGAGAGACCCTCGGTCGTCCAACCAGGGTATAACCTTATATAGTTGGAAATCCAAGGTACCTATCCTGGATAGGTATCTCTCATGGAGATGGAACCCAGCTCTCCATGACTCAGGTTCCAGCAGCGGTATAACCTTATCCCTGAGCCATGCATACAGATACCCCCTTATATGACGTTCTTTAGGTCTTACATTTGCCTCTTATGAAATTTTATTCGCGAACTAGGGTGTACGCCATAAAGGTTCGTCCCATTCTATTAATCTCTGCGAAATTTTATTCGCGTTTCTTGCGATATTTTCGCATTTCTGTCGTTTTAAGAATCTTGCAGCTGTGATTAAATTTTTTTTATTATCCGTTTCATCATATAATATACCAGCATCTCAAATCTCGCAGAATTTTTCATTGATAATATCTTTTCAGATATAATATATTCCATGGTCTACCAAGCCTTTGACCAACATATCTACCTTCTGGATCCATTAACTTATATTCCCCGGTTCCAACTATCTCTTTAATGACGTACGGTCCATCCCATTTTCTCGCCAGCTTTCCACCATTTTCTCGCTGATAACCTGGTGTTTCTCGCAACACTAAATCACCCGGTTGGAACTCACATATTTTGACACGTTTGTTATACTCGCGAGCTAATCTCCGCTGATAATTTTCCATATGTTGTAAAGCTTTTTCTCTCTTCTCTTCTAACTCATAAAGTTTATTTAGAATCATATCAGCACTAAGATTCTTCTCCCAAGCCTCTTTTTTTTTGTTGTAGGAATAACATCTTCTGTTGGTAACACAGCTTCAACCCCATATGTCAAACAAAAAGGTAACATTCCAGTAGCTTCCCATCTAGTTGTATTGTAAGCCCATATCGCATTATGCACTTGCTTGCACCATGCCCTGTGGTGTCCTTCTAATTTCTTCTTCAATATATCTGCAATTGTCTTATTTGTTGCCTTTCCACATTTAATTTTAAATGCATTAAGTAACAATTATATATTATGTCCTTCAAACTGCTTGCCATTATCAGATACCAACTGTGCAGGAATCCCAAATCTGCAAATTATACTTTCAAATATGAATGTAAAAATATTTTTGTCTCGAATGTGTTGCACTGCCTTTACTTCTCCCCATTTTGTGAAATAATCTGTAGCGACAATCAAATATCTTCTTTGTCCAGAACCGGGTACAAATGGTCCCACAATATCCAACCCCCATTTTCTAAAAGGACACACACTCGTGGAAGATGAAAGTAGTGCCCCTGGTGCATGTATCTTCTTTCCATATCACTGACAATCTTCGCAACATCTTGAAAGTTTCTTTGCATCCTCATGCATGTATGGTCAGTAATAGACTTGAATTTTTGTTCTGTATGCCAAAGATCTTCCTCCACTGTGATTACCAGCGTCTCCACTATGCAACATTTTTAACACCTTTTCTCCTTCTTCCCGTGTCAAGCATCTTAGTGATGGTCCATTAAAAGATTTGCGATATAATACTCCATCTCTTAATTCATAATTTGTTGCACGGCTTTTTAATTTGTGTGCCTCTAATCTATTTCTTAGTGTTTCGCCTCTCGCCAAATATGCATGAAGTTTTGCTCGCCAATCTGTAATATTGTCTCTTGGTTCTTCTTCGCCACCTTCTATCATCATCACATTTGCATCCTCTTCTTCTTCTTCTTCTTTATTGACTGAAGGTGACATCAGTGTTTGAATTTTTATGCATCTCGCAGTTGGATTTGTCATCATGCTGGATATGAAAGCAAAAGCATCTACGAGTCTATTATCTTTTCTTGATATATGTCTCCATTTTATTTTTGGAATTCTCGCAGACAATTCTTCAACAAGTTTATTATACTTCTTCAAAGATGGTTCATTTTTTGTGTATTCCCCTTTTATCTGACGAATAACCAATTGCGAGTCACTACTAATTCTAGCATTCTCCAACTTCATTTCTATTGCGAATTTTAACGCATGCACCACAACTTCATACTACGTCTCATTATTAGTGGACGTGAATTCCAAATGAAATGAAAAAGCCATTTTTTATCCTTCTGGCGAGATAAAAACAACTCCAATTCCATTACCTTCCCCATTTGATGATCCATCCACCAATATTTCCCACATGTTGGGTTCCTTTAATAGATCTTTTGGGTCTCCATGTTCTTCTTATATGTCCATCATTTCTTCCACAACTTCATCATCTTCTAGAGGAAACTCTGCTAAAAAATCTGCTACAACTTGTGATTTTGGCGAGGATAGGATTTCGTATTCGATTTCAAAGTGTCATACTTATGCATTCCATGTTTTAACCCTGCCTGATCTTTTTGAATTCTTCATTACTGACTCAATTGGTACCTTTGTTAATACTTTTACTGTATGTGCTTGAAAATAGATGCGAAGTTTAAAGGTTGCATAAACCAATGCCAGAATTAACTTTTCAATCTTTGAGTAATTTTTATCTGCGGTATTAAATGTTTTGCTAATGTAATAAATTGGTTTTTCTACTCCTGCATCCACTCGCAATAACACTGCACTTAATGCATGCGAAGTTATCGCAAGATAGATCAATAATTCTTCTCATGGCTCCGGTTTCTGTATGAAAGATATGTTCATTAAATATTCTTTAACACCTTGAAAACACATCTCACATTCATCTGTCCATTTGAACTTTGTACCCTTCCTGAGTATATTGAAGAAATGCTTGCATTTATCTGAAAATCGCGAGATAAATCTTCCTAGCGAGGCTAAGAGCCCGTTTAACTTCTGCACATCTTTTATTGTTGCTGGCATTGGCATGTCATGAATTGCTTGTACCTTATCTGGATCAACTTGTATTCCTTCTTTTGACACAATGTACCCCAAATTTTTTCCTGAAACTACTCCAAAAGCACACTTTTCGGGATTCACCTTGATGTTAAAATGTCGCATTTGATCGAAAATCTCCTTCAAGTTCTGCATATGGTTTTTAGCTTCTTTACTCTTGATTAACATGTCATCTACATATACCTCTAATGTTTTATGGATCCACTTTGCAAACATTTTTTCCACCATTATTTGATATGTTGCACCAACATTTCGCAATCCGAAGGGAATTTTTGTATAGCAATACAATCCTCTTGGAGCAAAGAATGCGGTATGCTCTTGATCTTCTTCCGCGAGGGGAATCTGATTATACCTTTTATACCCATCTAATGAAGATATTCTATCATTTCCCACTGCTGATTCGACCATTTGAGGAATATCTGGTAATGGAAAGCTATCTTTAGGACAAGCTTTGTTTAAGTCAGTAAAGTCTATACAAATTCTTATCCCTTTATTCTTCTTTGGAACCACCACCATATTTGCAATCCATTCCGGGTACTTTGCCTGCCTTATAATTCCTGCATCAAGCATCTTCTATAATTCTTCTTCTATTTGGGAATGGTATGTTGTTGCGATTTTTCTTATCCTTTGTTTAAATGGTCTTACGTCCTTTTTAATTTCTAACATATGACACGCAACTGACGGGTCTATTCCAGGAATCTCATCCATACTCCACACGAAGATGTCTTTATACTCTCGCAAGATATTTACGGTTCGCTCTTCCTCATCTGCATCCATCTTCATTCTGATTTTCAGCATCTTAAGTTCTTCTTTACTCCCAATATTTACTTGTTTTGTTGGCTCTGCTGTGGTGTAGCTGGCTTCAGGCTCTCCCATTGGTGTTGAGGTTTTCACAACTCTCGCGGGTTCATCTCCTTATTGCGAGATTTCGCTGGGTATTCCTTTTCCTTGTTTTGCTCTTATCATGTAAACTTTAAATTATTCTTCTTTCTTTGTTTCTTTTGCCATTTTTCTGCGATCTTTTCGCATCTTTGGACGCCCTTCATAATTTCTCACTTCAATTTGATAACACAGCTTCGCAAGATCAGTATCTCCTCTAATTTATCCAATTCCATTGGGCATAGGAAATTTGATGTATTGATGCAATGTTGATGCTACATCCTTGATTGCATGTATCCATGGTCTTCTAAGTATAATGTTATACGAAGATTCCACGTCTACTACACATAATGTTACTCGTGTTTCAATCTTTCCTAGCGGAATTCGTACCATTATTTCACCTTTAGGTTTTGTTAAAGATTTTCCAAAACCATGAATATGATATGTTGAACAAGGCATTTCTTCATCCTTGTATCCCATTTTCTTAAATGCTTGACAAAATATTATATCTACAAAACTTCCTGCATCCACCAAAGTTCTATTTACAGCCTATTCTTCCGCAGATCTTGTTGATTTTCCCTTTTTCATTTGTATAACGGATACCGTGATTACCAAAGGAGATGTATGATTCAAATTTTCTGTTGGTATTTCTGCTGCTGTAAATGTGATTTTCTGCTTTTCCCACTCCTTCAACGGTGATACTTTCTCCACCGTCATAATTTTCTTTCCTTCAAAATATCGTTTATGTATTCTCCCTTTAATGTTTTCATGGAATTTTTCGACCATTGTTCTTGTTATCATACCACACTCCAATTTCCTACGATTCTCTTTGGCTCTAATCATTTTTCCTTCAACTATTTCATCGATTTGTTCAATTATCTTCTTAATCTTGAATAACTCTCATCTTCAACCTCGCTTTTTCTATGATTTTCGTTAATTCAATCCCTATTTCGGGCGCCAAAATATAGTTGCAGGAAAACTTACACTACACCCTTTACAAGAATTCACAATAATCAACACATATTTGAAGATTAAAAACAACACTTTCTTATTTGATTCTCAGAAATGTTTACAAGAATTGGGAGAAATCAAGAATACAACCGCTCTCTCAGATTTTCTATCTCCTCAAAACTTTCTTGACACTCCAAAAAATCCATCTTCTATGAATCTATTGGGTCTCTTTATATAGGGTAGTTACATAATGGATGACAGCTAAGCTGTCCTTTAATTTCGAATCTGACTCGCGGTATTATCGCAGCAGTTATAATGTCAGTTCTCGCAGGTGTTGTAATCCTCGTAGGATCATCATGCTCTTCTCATGTTTCAGCTATCGTCATCTTCTACGTCATTCTTTGAGTCATTCTGCGACACTCGCAGTATGTTGTTGAAGAACTCGCAGACGAATTCGCAGAAGTGTTGTAAATCTCGCAAGAGTAATATCATGGTGATATTCTGGTCCTACATATCTTACTATAGCCCCTGAATAGTGTAAATCCTTGGAAAAGGAAAACTTTGTCTTAAGGAGAAAATCTCATGTACAACACATGAAGAAATGTTCTCCAAAAGAAGATTGTGTCAAGAAAGGTTTATATAACTTGTAGTCTTCTCATAGGGCTATGGAGAAAAGACAAGTGCTAATTATTGCTTCTTCTCCACGAACCTGTACTTTTTGTGGGAAAAATAATTACTATGCTATCCATTGTTTTGCAAGAAGGAAACAAATTTCTAAGCTTCATAGTTTGCTTTTCTTCACTTTCAATGGAATAAATAGTCGGTCGACTAATGCAGTGAATCAACTTCCCACAAGAAACCAGAAACCTTATAAGAATGATCTCTACTCTAGAAATCATCACAAGGCTCAAGTGCATTCTGGCATAAATTCTTGTGTTGCTAAAGAAAGCATTCCCTATACTTATGAGAATGTTTTGGTAAATCTAAGTCTAGAAAATGGATCCCTAACTATTCTAATCCTCGGGAACCAATTAAAAGAGGTCCTAGACATAGTCCTTAGAGAAAGCCATCTGATGAATTTGTTAATACCGCCATGTCTTATCCTTTAGGGATGCAAATCAATCGAAAAAAGGCGAAGAAAACAAATATCAAACAGTCAGATGATATATACAACTCCTTTCCCGATAATCATAGTGAAATTAATTTACACTCTACTACCTGATTCCAGGTATTTGCTTCCTTGTTTATAACTTGAGAGGTGCAAGGAAAATAATTGGGGAATGCTCAAGTATGTTGTATGTTATTTCTGTTTGAGTCCTCTTGTTGGTAGTCCAGAAACGTCCGCGTCCTCCTCTTGTGAGTTTCTAGGGTTTTCAAAACCAGAGTTGTCTACTCTTGTTGACGAATGCATATATACCTATTCTATATTGTGTTCTCCCTTCACTAAAACTCTATGGAGAACTCTGCAAGAGCTTAAGAGATTGTGCATCTTGATATGGAGGAAGACAATCAGGAACGTAAGACAATTTATGAGCTGGTTCTAAAAGAATATACTTGAAAGTAAGGATCACAACTCCTGAATTGATGATTCTGTCAAGGATTCAATTCATTTTCTGAACGATTCAAGGGTCGAGTTTTCAAATATTTAATTGCAAATAAACCAACTTCTAGATGGTCATACCAGAATTCTTGCTAATCAGAATATTCTGATACGGAATCAAAAGAAGCTTATCATGGACTGTGCCAAAGCTAGAAAACTTGCTCGGGTGGTTGATCGCAAAGTTAGTGTTCTAACTCACGAACATGGTGTATCTACGGTCAAGAGAATAAAGGAAATCAGTGACACATTCTTTGATGGTTTCATTGAAAGATATGAGGTTCTTAATGAACTCTGATTTCTGTTCGCCTAGTAAATCTTTTTTTTTCCTCTTTTGTTTAGAAGAATAACTAGTGTTTTAGAATAGCCACTATTGTGATTACACATAGCTATGTCCAAAGTTTTTATCTTCTTGTTTTTAGATTTACTGTGTTAAATTCTAAACTTGTTTGGAAGATAATGGTTGCAGTATTAATCTTTTGATTTTATATATTGCAATATTTTGATAGGATATGTGTGTTTACGTCCGTGAACTTAATTGTCCCATATTTTGTCAAAAGTAAAGTTGTTCGTGAATTGATATGAAAATATTGATAAAAGAATGAATACACTTTTGACAGAACACAAAAGTTAAGCCTATATTATCAATTATTGATGTCGGATAGGTTAAAATCTTTTGTGATTCAAGGATTATGTCTATTGTATGTCATTGTGCAAATGGTGATGGAAACATAAAATGAATCCTTGTGTATTCTGCAGTAATTGATCTTCCCTGATTCATTCTTTTTGTATTACTTTGAGACTACGTATTGTGACTTATGTTGAGCACTAGACTACCAAGTTGATTATTTTTGGTGATTAGCTTAGTTGTGTTCCGTAAGGTACTTTACGTAGAGTAAGTTAAACTAAATCAATCATCTTGTGTGATTATTTAGTTATGACTCCGTAAGTTTTTCTCGTGTTGAGCTTGATTGACTGGGTTGGTTATTTTTATGATTAACTTAGTCATCGCTCCATAGATTTTCTTGTGCGAGTATAGACGATTGAATTAATTACTTTAGTGATTAGTTTAATTGTGTATTCAAGTTAGATTAATTATGAGATCTCTTGTGAATAATCTAATCGAGTTATTGAGTCTCCATAAGTTTACTTGTGTTGAGCGTATTTAGCCAAAATAATCTTGGTTCGCTTTGGTTAGTATGATTGAATATTTCTTATTGGATTCCAAATTCATACTTGTATGTAATTTGTTGAGTCTAATGAAATCCTTCTTTTCTTTTGAAATTAAGGTCGCTCTTGTTGTTCCCATGGGAATGACATCTTATGGGGGAGAGTTCTTTTGAACTTGTGCTTAATTGCCAAATCTTTGTGGGGAGTGCGGATGTGGAATATTATAGGGGTTATCTTGTATCTTTATAAACTCCTTGATGAATGCATTTAGCTTCGGCTTTATGATTGCATCTAAACAAGATGATATACATTTACCTTTGGTCATGAAATGTCTCTTACGGAAATTTCATTAGGATCTCGTTCTTGTACCTTTGCCAATTTTATTGACAAAAAGGGGGAGAATTAATATGTAGTTCATACTACAAATACATATGGTTTTCAGACCATTATGTAAGGGGGAGTGGTTTCCATGTGAGATGGAGTATTGACTAAGGGGGAGTGAAGTATCACCATAGTATTGTTGTTAAAGTTGTGATGCAATTGGACTTTGACGCTGTGTAATAATACTATGACACTGTATAAAAAATGATTGAGAACTCTTGTTTTCTCATTGTTATAGCTACGGATTTTCAACAAAGATGATACTAAACTTACAACCTTTGGGATCATTGGACTACTTGGAAGTGACGAAGATTTCGAGTATTGTTGAAGATTAGACATGTGGAATAGGAGCTACAAAGTTTATTTATGTATTTTTTGTATTCCATATGTATTAATAGTTTTGCCACTAAAATTAACAAAGGGGGAGATTGTTAGAGCATTGCTCGGTCGAACTCGCATGCGTTGATATCTAAAGCATGTTTGTCAATATTAGTGATCAAAACTATAAAGTCTTGATTTCTGGTCTACTATAGCTAAGGTCTCAGACTAGGATAGAAAGTGTAGTTGAGCTTAAGAACTCCATGGCGATCATCATACAAGACGAAGGACTACTCAAGGAACCAGTGGATATTCATCGACTAAAAGGTATGTGGAGACTTGAACTTATCTATCACTCAAAAGTCTACCTACTCTATCTCCTATCTTGAGACAAAAATCGTATTACTATATAGACTAAGAATTTACACATGTGATATTTCGAGCTGAGTATATCTAGCTTATCTATTTCTCGAAATATGTGTTAGTAAAGCTTTCGCTTTATCCAAGTTCATATTTACCTAGTGAAGAAAGTCATGTTATGTTTCAATCATTTTGGAAATCGCTCTGACGAAAAATAGTTTGTGAATAACAATTATATAACGCCCCCTGAGAATGTTTCAATGATTGAAATGAGAGTTTAGACAATATAACCATTAGAGGATATAAACATTGTTGTGGTGACACATATATGTATAAGTCCTTATTGCTTGAGCCGAAGTTTGCGAACTTTGTTGATCAAGTGAAACCAGAACGTGAGTCATCATTTGTAGCTCGGTTTCAGTCCGCAAACTGACGGAAGTTCCCGACCCGAGAATTTCTTCTGGAGTTTGTAAACTCCAACCGGTTAACTTGAGTCCGCGAACTTGAGTATGTTATGTCTAAAAATGATGTTTGTTAACTTATCTTAATAAACTAAGGAATGCTATTGCAAACCATGGCTTTATAGTTCATGAATCAATTCGAGTGAATCACATCGTTTTTGCTTCAATTGTGTCTTGTATGGTACATGAGATCTCGTAGCAATTGAACAACTCTCTAACTAGTTCATTTGAGTCATTTGGACTAGTTATGGTGAAGAAGAATATGGTTGATATGAAAGTTATCATTTGGCTAACCATTTGGTTAACTAGAGTTGAACCAACTAATGTACAAGTTTGGGTACGGTTACACAAACCCAAAATCGTCAAGTACATGTGTGTATGACAAGATAAGTTTTTGATCTAACGGTTGATAAATATTAGCTTGTATCTAATCAGGTTTTCATCTAACGGTGAATATTGAATGCTTTATTACTAAGCTAACATTGATTGTAAACCCTGAGTTGAAAGACTATATAAGGGAGAACTCTAGCAACTGGGAAACCTAATCCCCACACATTCTGTGTGATACTAGTTGTGCTAAGATAGAGTCAATTCTCCTTTAACCTTTGGTTTTTTTCTTCTAAAACCAGGTTAATGACTTAAAGACTTCATTGGGATTGTGAAGCCAGACCGATACTACTTTTCTTGTAGTTGTGTGATCTGATCTTGCTGTTTCTATCGTACGAGTATAGTTGTAATAATTGACTTGAGATTTCTATCTCCGATAGGAAAGATATAAAAGTAATCACAAACATCTTCGTCTCATTATTTGTGATTCCACAATATCTTTTTTCGCTGCGTCGATTAAGACTATTATGAGGTGATTGATAAAGCTGAGTTGTTCTTTGGGAATATAAGTATGGTTTTATTGATTGGTTCCTGTTCACCTTGATTTATCAAAATACAAAACAAAACTCATAGGTTTATTCGTGGGAGACGAATTTATCTATCTTGTATACTTTTCTATGTGAGACATATTTGTTTATTAAAGTGTTCGACTTTGGGTCGTAGCAACTCTTGGTTGTGGGTGAGATCAACTAAGGGAATCAAGTGCGTAGTATCTTGCTGGGATCAGAGGCGTAGGAGCATAATTGTACCTTGGATCAGTATGAGATTGGTTGGGGTTCAACTACTGTCCAGACCGAAGTTAATTTGGGGTAGGCTAGTGTCTGTAGTGGCTTAATACAATATATGTTTAATCTGGATTAGGTCCCGGGGTTTTTCTGCATTTTCGGTTTCCTCGTTAACAAAATTCTGGTGTCTGTGTTATTTCTTTTCCGCATTATATTTTTATATAATTGAAATAATGCAGGTTGTGTGTTATTCAATCAATTAGAATATCCGACCTTATTGGTTATTGATTTAAATTGATTGACACTTGGATATTGGTCTTTGGTACCATCCAAGTTATCTCTCTTTGATTAAGACTCACAGATTTTATTTGCTTGAGTAAATCAAATTGAGAGATTGAGATAATAATTAATTGATATATTTTCTATTGATTGAGTCTAGTTAATTCTCTAGAAAGTGACTCGGAGTTTTCCATACAGATTTCTAATCGAAATATTGGGTGTGGTTGTTAGATCCCTGCTTTTTCAGCACTATGCGGCGAAATTCGTCTAACAGGTCATCCTCGGGATTCGTCGGGTTGTTGGAAAGTCTTGGAGGTGTTGTTTCTAAAGAAGGTTCACTTGTTTTCATCTTATTATTGCGAATCCATGGGCTTCCCAGTAACATGTCATAATTTGGATCTTCTTTGATAATGTGAAACTTAACATACGTCTGAATATCATCGATCTATGTTTACCTCAAGAGTGATGTGACCGTATGCACTTTTTGAACTTCCTTCAGAAACTTTGATTATGGATGGTGAATATGTAGATTCATGTCTATGGATCCCTACCGCCCTCAAAGTCTTGATAGTGATGATATTGACGTTGGTCCCCGCATCGATTAATACTTGATCAAATTCAATATCCTTGAGTCAAGCAGTAGTGAGAAGTCCCCATCCAATCTTCCCATTGTGTTTGATATCTACATCTTCCAAAGTAACTTTTTCAGCAAAGATTAAACGCTTACCAAACACAACACAATTAAGGGAAGAGAAAATGCCTTTGCGTTGTGCTCTTGAGAGGTGGAGAATCTCGCACATACGTTCCATCATAGATTGGACAGTTTTGTTGACCGAGTCTCTAGAAAGAGTAAAATTCCTGACAAGGAGGGGGTCTTTGTGAACGCCTTCAGTCCCCAGTTGCAGTTCTCCTGAATCTAATTTTTCCTTAAAGTTTCGCTTCAAGTTGTTGCATTCACTATTGGGGTGATTGACAAATTTATGAAAGTGACAATATTTCTGGTCTGACATTTCTTCGGCAGTTGGTGGATGTCGCGCATGTGGTAACTTGATGGATCCATCTTGTATCCATAATTCCAACAGTTCGGGGACTTCCTCCATGGGAAAGGGAAAACCTGGAGATGTTGTATCTGCTTTTGGTTGTTGTTGTTGTTGTTTTTGTTGTTGTTGTTGTTGTTGCTGGAGCATAGCTTTGGTTGAATTTGATGCATAACACTTAGTCTGCAATGTCGGATAAGGTGTAGCCTTCCTCTTAGTTCCTTCGTCGGTGACAACACCTATGGATGGTTGATCGAGTATTGCTTGTTTACTAGGTGCTTATCTCCGTGAGAGTCTCCACGACTTTCCTCTCTGGCAAGCCTCGTTTTCTCCAACAAGGATGGAGTCATCGTTGTTGACCGCTTATCAGCTTCATGTAACTCAGAGAATGTTTGGAATCGTAAATTTTCTAACAAGGAATGATAGATAGGGATCATACCATTGAAACCGAGATCCACTAATTGTAGTTCAGTCACGTTCTGATCATGGAAGTCAAGAGCTTGAGTCCGGAACCTTTTTACAAAGTCGTTTGGGTGCTCGTTATTTCTTTAGAATATTCTACCTAAGTCTGAAAGTGTGATTTGCTCCGTGACAAAAAAAAAATTGTAAAAATTATTCACCATCTAATACCGATTGAAGATGATGTTGGGGAGATATTTTTGTACCATGTGTAAGCTCTTCCCATGAGAATTCTTTGATTTGCAACACCTGATTATATTCATGTTCTCCTAACGATTATAGAAATTGAGAGACATGTTCCCTGGCATTTCCGGTACCATCATACAACGATAAAGGAGGATATGAATACCTTATTGGAAGCGGAATCCTCTGGATCTCCATTGGGTAGGTAGGATGGTGATGATGAAATGAGGCCGATCATTCCTTTCCACGGTTCTGTAGGAGCCTTTCGAGATCTTCCCGCAATAATAAAATTTTGCTGCGGCTGACTCCTTTCTACCGTGTGGTTAGTAATAACCCGTACTTTGTGATCTCCTTGAGTGTTGACTCTAGTGGTGCTCGCACCGTCGACAGATGCGTTCTTAACTTATTCCACTTGGTGATGACACTGATCGGGTGTAAGCCGCTCCGTTAAAGTCTCCAGATAAGTGAGAACTTCTTTATGAGTGGTGGCCATGGCTACCTGAGTCTCAGCAAAGGTGTCTTTCCTTCTCACTAAATCATCTATGGTTGGCGGTGCCTGCTCCTCGTTCATGGCATCCTCAGCGACAGGGGGAGGAGTGTTTTTATTTTCGTTGGACATGTTTGGAGGAGTGATTTTGGGAGTCCTGTCACCGGAGTTGTTTGGATTAGGAGTACCTTCTGAGCTTGATCTACCACCGGTATTGTTTGGATTAGGGGTGGCTGCTGAGATTGCATTGGCATTGTTTACCGAACCAGACCTAAGATCTACCATTTCGTTTTTTCCTTCAGACAATTGAAAAACTAAATCTGTAGCAGAGAGATTGATCTCCGATTGTGGTCGCCAATTGTTAATACCCAAAAATCGCTCCTAGGTAAAACAATGTACTGTCAAAGTACATTCTTTAGGTTCGAAAATCAAAATCATACAAAACAATCCTAAACCAAGAAGTTGGCTGTTCACGTTTTGCTTTGGTTACAAAGAGAGAAAATTGGTTGATCTTAAAGGAATGAAAGCAAAGAAAGTTGAAGAAATCAGTAGTGATTGAATTGGGTGTGAGGTTACTGAACTATAGAAGAAGAAGAGCTTCGGAATGATAAGATTTTTCTGTCTTCTGAATAGACAAAGTTGTCTATTTATAGCTGTAGGGAACACTCAATATTTCCTCGTAAGTAGTGGAGATTGTGGAGAGATGGAGAAATGAGAATACTGGAGATAATGGTATGGTTAAGCCAGAAGTATCTAGAAACCCATAAACCATCACTCCATTATTAAGCCAGTTCCTTTAACTTCTTACCACTACTTGTAACTTCCTTATCATGGGATGTTTCCATGCCGCACGTTGCTATAAACCACCAGACCAACATCCATAAATAATTACCCATGTAACATGTTTTGATTTCTCGTAGGAATTAGTAGAGTTATGGATTTAGTTTATAGTCTTGTCCTGATTGTCACGATACTTGACTGATTAATAACCTAAGATATCCAGTCGACGTAGCATGAACAGATAACTCGATCCAAGGGTATGTGTGACCAACGAGTTTTCCATAAGATGGCATTCTAAATAACTAACCATAATAATACACCAAGATACGCATACCAAGCTAATGAATAGTCTTAGGCGCGACCTAGTCGATAGCTAACCGAGTCGGCATGTACATGGGTGCTTATGAAGTTTTTGGATATGTTGGTTCATGATCGTGGTCACGCACTTTGGTGGGACGAATCATGACCATGGACATAGCTTGGTCGAGAAACTAGGTAATTGTGGACATGAACATAGTATGCCGAAAAATAAGAGGGCCATGACTAGCTAGGATAGGCTAGGCCAGATAACAAGGAAACCATGGATAGTTAGGGGATTGGCCAACGTAAGGAGGCCATGGTTAAATGGTAAGGTGTCCAGCGAGGCTGGTAGCTGTGGGCCAGGCCAAACCGAGATACAAAGAGGTCGTAGCTGGGAGACAAGCTGGCCGTGTCCTGTATAGCTAGTTGGATAGCTAGGAGTCAAGGAGGCCGTGGACCTGTATAGGCTAGGCCTAAAGACAAGGAGGTCGTTCCCATATGGCTAATTCAAAGACATGTCTAGGCCAACAGATAATATAGTCGTGGCCAATGGCCAGGCTAGGGGGAAATAGGTCATTGTCGTGATTAGGCCAGGCTAGGCCTACTAACAAGGAGACCGTGGACATGGTTATTCAGGATAATAGACAATGAGCCCACGACCAGGCCTGAAAATAGGGAGGCCATGGCCATGGTTATCCAAGCCTAGATACATGGACGCGTGGCCAGGCTAGGTCAGGCCTGAAGACAAGGAGGCCGTGTCCAGGCCTAAAGACAAGGAGGCCATGGACATGGTTAGCTAGGCCTGAAGACAGGGAAGTCGTGACCTGAGCGACAAGGTGGCCGGCTATATTAGGCTTAGAGCGAGGTAGTCGTGGACTAGTTAGCTAGTTGGCTAGATAGAAAGTTGGTGGCCACAACATGGATAGCTAGTTGGATAGCTAGGAAGTTGGTGTCCATGACCTGGATAGCTAGTTGGATAGCTAGGAAATTGGTGGTCGTGGCTAGGTTAGGAGACCCAACCAGATTAGACTGGCTATGGAGTGAGGCCATGTTGGCGTTGGCACTTCGTGGAACATATTCGAGGAATTCAGCTGTGGAAGTTCTGCGACTCAAAGTAATATTACAAATATTATGCTCTGGTAATTCAGAATAGCGTAGTAGCTTATTCTGAATATTTATAATTGCAGCATCAGTGTAGACTGATCAGTGCATGACAATTCATATTGAAAAGACGAGGGTACCCAAATATTCCTCGATCCAAAACTTTTCCACCTATAAGTCCTTTCTCTGAAAGTGATTGTCTATGGACTGAGTCGAGACAATACAACTAATCGGTTCACAATTCGTGTGATCGTCTATAGATACGAGATCGAGATAATACGACAACAAGACAACTTGTGTGATTGACTATGGATACAAGATCGAGATAATACAACAACGAAATATGTTTACTTGATAATAGGTTCGGACTTAATCAAACACAACAGGATTTCTATCAAGTAAATAGGAATTAACATTTGTGTATTTTACTTCTAATTATAATAAACAATTATAATTGCGGAAATATAAAAGTAAATGACACAACAAGATTTTGTTAACGAGGAAACCGCAAATGCAGAAAAACCCCGGGACCTTCTCCATAATTGAATACTCTCAGGATTAAGCCGCTATAAAAAAATTTAAACCAACTTCGTATAGTTGAGACCAAGCAACTAAACCTATAGTTCACCTAGTTCCGTCTGTATCCCTGCACCTCCAACTTGCAATAAGTCACGCACTTGGAACAATTCCTTTGGTTCATATTCCAAACAGTAAAGGAACAACAAATCTGTTCGGTAATAACTCTTTTCAATCAAGTGATATGAGTTTGACAAAAGGCTATTCCGTTTATCCCAATAAACTCCTTTGTCGGGTTCTTAAATCTATCCAATAACAACTACCAAAGTAATTGTCAAGATTTTACAATCAATGCTTCGAATCATAAAGAAACGTATTGATGCCGATCTACTCAACTAATCAATCAATATTATCACAAAGATAAACAAAATTATAGTTGGATCCCCAGCCGATCAATTTTTGTGCACACCAAAGATTATTAACCCAAATCAGAAATCTTCTTCGTCTTCAAATCTTCTTAGATCTTTAATAAACACCTACACACAATCAACTTGAATCTCTTGTGATCAATCACACAACAGAGTCTATTAACAATGGATTATCACAAGATGTCTTTAGATCTACAAACAGTCTAAATATCCCCGTCGAAACTTCGATCTAGTTTGAGTGAATCTTATATCATAAGAGAAGATTCTAAAGAATAAACAAACTAGGTGCAATCAAAGTTCAACAACCGTTAGTCAATCAAATCAATCGAAAACTAATAATAAACTGCAATTATCTAGTTTACTACCAATAGTACTCGTAGAGCTTCCCAATCCCAAAGAAGTTATTAAAACGAGCGGTCGTAAGAGATTTCACCTAATTAGGGTACTTTCCTCTCCGAATAGACGACTCCACCAGTAAAAACACAACTAGGTATTTTTGATGGCTTTGAGGATTAGTTTGCTCGAAATGCAAACTTCAATATTTATATACCAAGGAAGTTTGGACACCAAGGAATTTCCAAAACCGAATATTCTCAAAAATATGCAATAAGGGAAAAAATGGTTTTCATAATTCCTGGAAATGCACTGTCCAAATATTGACCGAAATCTCAGTAAAAAATCTCCAATTAGTAAATGCACATTACCAATTTTTATTTTCTAAAAATATGCATTTTAATTGCTGGAAATTAAAAGCATATAAAAGTAAAAACCTTAATTA
The DNA here is from genome assembly GCA_023529315.1 of Papaver bracteatum. Lineage (NCBI taxonomy): Eukaryota > Viridiplantae > Streptophyta > Magnoliopsida > Ranunculales > Papaveraceae > Papaver > Papaver bracteatum. Next base: position 3,630,535 of record JAJJWX010004531.1, read on the forward strand.
AAAGATTCTTAATTTATTTCGATCCGGGATTCTCCTTTAGCTATTAAGAAATATCTTTGAACAATAAAAGATAAGAGTTACTTCACATGTTCAAAGTATGTCGACATCTTTACTTCGTAAATCCTTTTTCATATTTACAATCTTGGAACCTATTTGCCACACTTCCAAACAAGTTTAGAATTGGTTCATCTGACTTCCAAGAACTATGTGATTGATTATCCTCTTAAATCACCAATCATGGGTTTAAATAGTTCTACCAAAACAAGTTTCGGTTCTACCTCCATGTGGGTACTAGGATCGGTCATACTAGCTTTCCAAAAATTGGTTGACTAGGTATTAGTATCCGTTACCACATATATATGGTATCTAACTTGTATTCGGCTGCACAAGTCATAGGATCGGTTACCAATCTCTAAGAGTTTGTTGATTCTATTACAAGGATCAATTCCCCTAATTGTGATCGGTTGCACCTCTTACTAGGATCGGTTCCCTAATGTCTAGAGTTGGTCATTCCAATTACAGTAAATCAATCATACCATCTCAGGTGATTACTAAAGATCGGTTTCACTAAAAAAAGTCATACCAATACAAAATTCAAGCGTTGTGAATAGTTTTACCAAGATACATACACAAGTTATGAGCGGTTATACTAAACATACATATTGGTAATCCAAAGATTTGCAATGATTAACAATACCAATAAGCCTAGCGATTTCCCTTTCGATTCATAACACAAGTTTATGAATTGTACTTCCTTTAAAAGAATGTAAAAATATTATTTCCTAGGAAGAAATCTTCACCCATACCCGTACATAATCACAATAGCATTCATACGATTATGTCGATATCTTATATACGATGTTCAAAAGATATAATCACAATCAGTGGAAGAGCTAGAGATTTGGAAAGGGGGGGGGCTAATTTTTTTTGCTGAACAATGAGTTTGATGCGGCCGTAGGCCGCAATTTTTTTTTTTTAGGCGATTTAGCACCTAGGCAACAAAATCTTTCCTCGTTTAGGCCTTTGATGACTAGTTTGGTTAGACATTTAGGACGCTGGGCTTGTACAGCTGGGCGCTTGGTCTATTAACAGACTTGGTGGACTAATTTTATTTTATTTTGAAACCATGGTGGACTAAATTGATTTAAGAGGTGGGCTAAATTGGTTTGGTAGGTGGACTATTTTTTTTTTTTTAAAACTGAAGGGTAATTTACATACATGGATGGGTTTTATCAGAAAAAAGGGGGGCTACAACCAGGGCTAGCCTCCCTTTGGTTCCGCCCATGATCACAATAGCATTCATAATAATATTTGTATTTATTTTGTAGTTTATTCAATAAGGACATGAGTAAGAGAAATCTATAAAAAAAAAATTGAGCACGACAATTTTCTATGGATTTCAAGAGTTTATTATCAATAGCTGAAGCCGAAAACGACTATTGGGCACTATGAGAGAGTCGGAGAGAAATGTATCTTTTTGATCTGTTAGTCCGCTTTCAATTTGGCAGAAAATATTTTTGGCACTGGTTCAACTCATCACACATACTCTCTATCCAGCTGTTACGCGGGCCCCTATTTCTCCCAGTGTTATTCCACCGTGGAGTGGATACCTCTTAGGATATGAATAGTTATTTAGCGGGTCTATGCCTCTCTCGATGCTGTTCCAGTTGTTTAACGGATCTCTCCCACTGTTGAGTGGATATTCTGACATATGTTTCTCTCATGCACTTCTAATTACTTAGAAATAAGAGGAGAAACTTTATGTCCTCGTAGTTCTTTGGATACTTGTAACTAATTAGAAGTTGGAGAAGGTTTTGTGGGTACACCTCTTATAAACCCTCCCGAGACTATAACTTGGCCACTAGGGTCACCTAGGGGTTTAAAGGCTTGTTACAATACTTGTAACTAATTAGAAGTTGGAGAAGGTTTTGTGGGTACAACTCTTATAAACCCTTCCAAGACTATAACCTGGCCGCTAGGGTCACCTAGGGGTTTAAAGGCTTGTTACATACACTAAATGTAATCGTGATGCCTGCAACAGTGAGTTAGGATTTCCATTTTAGTTTTGCTCGGGACTAGCAAAATGTAGCTTTGGGAGGTGTGATGAGTGTTTAATTCTTACATATGCACCACTCAAATCACATTTTCTTAGTTCTTTGTTTTGTACAAATTTGATGGTTTTTGTTATTTTTGCAGTTTTTCGGAGATAAAGCTCGATGGACCAAAAAACGGAATTCTGTGGAAGAAATGAAGTGAATTAATGGGCTAGTCCCAAGAGGAAAAATAAAGAATTATTGGACCAATTATTTGGATATGGGCGTGTGTCAAGGTGTGCCACGACATGTGTAGAAGTGTGGTGATCATGGCATAGCATGTGTACAAAGTGTGGAAACTTATTTATTTGAAGATCTATATTGTTACCATATAACTCCAATCTCTAAATATAATTATATTACATATTTACTATGTATATAATGAAAACCAAATATAAAAAGATCTTGAGTATAAGAGGAAAAGGTGGCTAATTATGTGGACATCACATATAAAAGGGATGAAATAAAATAAAGATCATGATTCTTACCATTTTGGATGAGTACATTTATTAGTATAATATTGTTTCCTTATGTGGTGGTTTATATTTGGAAAAAGAATAATTCTCATTTATGAGAGAAAAATATAACAAAGGGAAAAGGCTATATAAATAGTAGTGGAAGCAAATGAAAAAGGGGGAGGCCGGTAGTCCGGAGCACAATAGAGTTTTAGGATTTTTCTTTTCTTCTTTTATTATGATTTTGTAATGGAATAACTCTTTACCAGGGATAGATGAATCCCTATGATGTATGATAGACAATTCTTCTGGTCCTATATTCTCGCTCGTAATGATAATAATTTTATTTATGTGTCCTCGTGCTTCCTTTATTTATAAATACTCTAATTAGAGACCATCATCTAAATGAGTGGATTTATTAGTATTTTTAGAATTCATTTGGTTTAAATGTTTTATCATCCGAGATGTCAATTCGTGTCCTAAATCATCTCAAGACGGTTCAGAGAATTTATTTTTAGTGGTGGAGTCCAATGCCGTGGTACATTATTTTCCATTTATCATTTTCAAATTAATATAAATTTTCCTTGTTTATTATTTTTAGCTTATGATTTAATTATAAATTAAAGATAACAATTTTTTAGTCTCCGTGGAAAGAACCGCGTAAGTATACTATCTTATCGAAAACCCTACGCTTGCGGTATATAAAATTTAAATCCCATCATGCCATAGTACATATCACCTTAACTTGTGCTACAATTGAATTTCCAGTTGCACGCCTATCTCAGTTCCATAAGTTCATCACCAAACTCTAAATTCTATTTTCATCTTCACATCTCCATTACATATCTACGCCATTAATAGCAACATCATTTTCAACTTAGGAAATCCACAACCCCCTGCAACATGAGTTCAACATCCACCACTTCCATGAACTGCAACTCCAACATCATTACCATTTATTCAAGCACCATTATATCTTTTATGGCTAACTTAAATTGATTATATCATGTAATTTCAGTAACACTGCCATCTTAACTCCATGACTATTTCTTCTCTTCAAGAATACTCTCAACTACCCATACATCCACAACAATATCAATTCCACCATTTTCTCCAATCTTTTGATCCCAACATCATTCTTGTAGAGTACAATTTTAACAAGATCAACTTCCTTAGTTGTAACTCATCATAGTTTTTCCTTGAGTAATATCTGCAGCAAACTCATGCTAAATCCTTGTACCTTATTCAAGATCACAGCAAACCCATTAACGTATATATTAACGCCTTTTTGATTTCGGCAAATCAATTTCAATTATTTATTCTTTGAATTTCAATTTAAACACTCTTACCTTCATTTATATAAACCATTCAACCACCAACAAACATGACAACAACATATACTCCTTCGCACAATTATTTTTTCCAGTTGAAATCTGTTAGAGCACTGCTCGGTCGAACTCGCATGTGTTGCTATCTCAAGCATGTTTGTCAATGTTAGTGATCAAAACTATAAAGTCTTGATTTCTATTCTACTATAGCTAAGGTCTCGGACTAGGATAGAAAGTGTAGTTGAGCTCAAGACCTCCATGGAAATAATCATACAAGACGAATGACTACTCAAGGAACCAGTGGATCTTTATCGACTAAAAGGTATGTGGATACTTGAACTTATATATCACTCAAAAGTCTATCTACTTTATCTCCTATCTTGAGAGAAAAGTCGTATTACTATATAGACTAAGATTATACACATGTGATATTTCAAGTTGAATATATCTCGCTTATCTATTTCTCGAAATATGTGGTAAAGCTTTCTCTTTATCCAAGTTCATCTTTACCTAGTGGCGAAAGTCATGTTATGTTTCAATCATTTTGGAAATCACTCTGACGAAAAATAGTTTGTGAATAACATCTATATAACTCCCTCTGAGAATGTTTCAATGATTGAAATGAGAGTTTAGACAATAAAACCATTGGAGGATATAAGTATTGTTATGGTAACACATATATGTATAAGTCTTTATTATTTGAACTGAAGTTTGCGAACTTTGTTGATCAAGTGAAACCGGAGTAGTGCATGAGCTCAGTCCGCGAACCCAGACCGCGAACTGGCGTAGTTCTCGAACCAGAGAATTTTCGTTGGAGTTTGTGAACTTCGTCCGGGAACTTAAGTCCGTGAACCCAGTCCGTGAACTTGAGTAGGTTATGTCTAAAAACGATGTTTGTGAACTTATCTTAATAAACTAAGGAATGATATTGCAAACCGTGGCTTTATAGTTCATGAATCGATTCGAGTGAATCACATTGTTTTTGCTTCGATTATGTCTTGTATAGTACATAAATATCTAAGCAATTAAACAACTATCTAACTAGTTCATTTGAGTCATTTGGACTAGTTATGGTGAAGAAGAATATGGTTGATATGAAAGTAATCATATGGCTAACCATTTGGTTAACTATTATTGAACCAACTAATGTACAAGTTTGGGTACGATTTTCACAAGCCTACAAATGTGCATTTCATGTATGTGTAACAAGTTATGTTTTCGATAATATTATCTTTAATCTAATCAGGTTTTCATCTAACAGTGAATATTGAATGCTTTGCTACTAAGCTAACATTGATTGCAAACCCTGATTTGAAAGACTATATAAGGGAGAACTCTAGGAACTGGGAAACCTAATCCCACACATTCTGTGTGATATTATTTTGCTAAGCTAGAGTCGATTCTCCTTTAACCTTTGGTTTTATTCTTCTAAAACCAGGTTAACGACTTAAAAACTTCATTGGGATTGTGAATCCAGACCGATACTACTTTTCTAGTAGTTATGTGATCTGATCTTGCATCTTCCATCGTACGAGCACAATTTATTAATTGGCTTGAGATTTCTATCTCCGATAGGCAAGATATAAAAATAGTCACAAACAATTCGTCTCATCGTTTGTGATTCCTCAATAATCTTCTTCGCTGCTTCGATTAAGTTTATTATGAGGTGATTGATAAAACTGAGCCTTTCTTTGGGAATATAAGTCTGGTTTTATCAATTAGTTCATGTTCACCTTGATTTATCATAAGACGGAACAAACCTCATAGGTTTATTCATGGGAGACGAATTTATCTATCCTTGTAGACTTTTTTGTGTGATACAGATTTTTTTATTAGAGTCTTCGACTTTGGGTCATAGCAACTCTTGGTTGTGGGTGAGATCAGCTAAGGGAATCAAGTGCACGGTATCCTACTGGGATCAGAGACGTAGGAGCATAATTGTACCTTAGATCAGTGTGAGATTGATTGGGGTTCAACTACAGTCCAGACCAAAGTTATCTTGGAGTAGGCTAGTGTTTGTAATGGCTTAATACAATGTATGTTTAATCTGGACTAGGTCCCGGGGTTTTTCTGCATTTGCGGTTTCCTCATTAACAAAATTCTGGTGTCTGTGTTATTTCTTTTCCATTTGTTATATAATTGAAATAATACAGGTTGTGCGTTGTTCAATCAATTAGAATATCCGACCTTCTTGGTTATTGATTTAAATTGAATGACACTTGGATATTGGTCTTTGGTACCTTCCAAGTTGTCTCTCTTTGATAAAGACTCACATATTGTATTTGCTTGAGTAAAGATCAAATTGAGTTTGAGATAATAAACTCCTTGAGATATTTTCTACTGATTGAGTCTGACTATCTCGTTGATTCTCTAGAAAGTAACTCAAAGTTGTCCATACAGATTGCTAATCGAAATATTGGGTGTTGTTGTTAGATCCCCGCTTTTTCAAAATCCATTAACAAAATTCAACATTCATTCTCCTCCCTTTCAACACGATCTAAATTCGTAATTTGAATATCTCAAATTCATTTCCTCAATCCCTAATTGGTCTCTTCCATAATTCAAAACAACGTTATCTCCTTCATCGTCTATATATCTTAATTCATTTATTCTCTTCAATAAATTCACACACACATCACACAATTTATCAGCAGAAGAAGAACAAAGAAAGAGAAGGGAGAAAAGAAGAAGACAAATAGATAATTAAGAATCGATTTGTCATTGATTAAGTTATATTAAGAATCCTACTAATGCACCCATTCGTTGGATATGGTCTTCCAAGAAAAATGATAGACGATTTATGAAAGGATGCCTAGATGAATACCCGACTGCCTTAGTTACATTTGTAAGCAAATGACAATTTTACCTATCAAACACGCCTTTTGGGATGATTTCTTCCTTGTTTGGTACCTGAATGTCACTTTCAAGTGGTCGATTTCATGAAACTTTTCAAGATCTATCGATAAATACCCTCAAGCACGTCAATGTTTAGACTAGTCAAGTGATGATTACGCCGCGTATTCACCCAATTAATCGAAATTGAATATTAATTATGGTGATTCATAAAATAATAATTTGAACAAACTAATAATACCATAAGATAGATCTCGAAAAGTTATGCGAAATGGACTACTTGAACGCATCAGTCGTACACTGGACGAGGAAAATATTGTACCCGAAATTCGAAGTCAAAAACCAGTTAATGAACCTTGACCACGCGAGTCAAACTAGGTTGACCGGACCTTACAATTTAGGTTGGACTTTTCATTAGCAAGAGATCACCCCTTGGTAATCTTAGTTAGATGCTAATAGTAAAAACCTAATCTAGCTAGATTAGATTAAATTAACGATAATTATATATTTACGTTAAACTAATTAATATGAGTATGATATTTCGTCTGAAACTTATCATGGTCGCAAACTTAAGGAGGAGCTGTGAACTTGGGAGAAAACAAAGAGTAGAGAGAGGGGAAGTTGTTTACTTGTTTTGAGTTAAATAAAATAAAAAAGATAAATAGATGAAATTGAAGTTTTGTTATAAAGAAAACCTTGTGGGGAGTTTCCTATGGTAGAGTAGTGTAAATATATGATGAGGGAGAAGGTGGTAAATCAAGAGAAAGGAAAAATAATGTGGTATTAATATAGAGAATAAGAAGAGTGCATGGATGAAATTATCTTGATAAAGAAGAAATGTTTCGTGATGATTAACTTAAGTTTGATAATATATAGTTGATGATTAATTGTTTATGAATATGATGATGGAGATTGTATATATTGTATATATATAACCAAGTTAGTCTGTATTAAAAACGATCGATTCAAAGGATGAACCAGTGGATTGAGAAATACAAGGTAGGCGTGGCTTGTCATCAAATCAGGTGGGAACTCAGTAACCTTCTTGTAATCATTGAGCTTTCTTTGTATCTGCGAGCATGATGGGTGTTTGTTACTCTTGGACAAGTTTGTGTACATTTAATTTTTATGTGAATGATTGTGTGTACTTTGATGTATGTCGTGTGATTTCCCCGTAAGGAGTGCCTGTGGTTTCCCCGCAGATCTTTGATAGATCTTATAACACGGGATATGCAATATAGCTATCTAGCACGGGAAGTGTGATATTATTTATATTTTATAATATGGGAAAAGTACACGTTCGCATATTACACTTGATTGTTTAGCTATCTGATCTTGAGTGTAAATATTGTTGTAGCACGGGAAGTGCAATATAGCTACATAGCACGGGAGGTGTAATATTATTACTTTTATTTTATATTCTAATTTATATTGCACGGGAAGTGTGTTAAATATTCTTATGCATGTTGTGCATGTTGACTGTTCAATTACTGTTCTTTAGAATTGTGAAGCATGTTAGTGATTACATGAGAGTTATTTGTTTCCATTAGGCACCCTTTTGGGATGCTGTGCTCACTCGTTTCCACTTCAATTTTTTCAGTTATCAGAAAGGATGATGCAGTGAAGATATTCGTTTTCTTAGCTTAAATCTTTTATCACATTAGAGATGTTGCATATATTTTATTATTTATATTTTTGTTGATCAGAAAAATAACAAATAAATGTATTCATATCACTTGAGAGATTTTCAATTGTATCATATCAGAGTGTATGGGTTAGTTTTGGGTTAAGTTTTATAGCAGATTTATTGATCGAATGTTTAAGTAAATGATTTAGATCCTTAAAACCTCATTATGTAGTAAATCTCTCAGATTGGTAAGTAGCTTAATTTTGGGGCGCTACACTATCTTATGGTACTATTTATTTATTTAAAATATTATTATAATTAATATTCAAGTTACACTAATTATGTCATTGTTCTGCGTAATTTTCATTTTATAAGTCAAATTGAAGTGACCCGGTTGTAGATCCTCACATATATGAAGCATTGACATGACTTTGAATAAATATAAGCAAATCGGCAGTGGTTAGTATAAGTGCGGACATAAAAATTGAAGACCTAGTATGTATTTTAGGTTGTCAAGTAGAACCGTTACCTCTTAAGCATCTTGAAATGCCAATTGGAGCTCATTGCAACCCAACCATCACTTGGGAGGACATCATCAGCAAATTCTCGAAGAAACTTGCACCTTGGAGGAGGAAGCTTTTAACAAAGGCAAGTAAAGTGGTACTTATCAAGAATACACTAGTATCATTGCTTATATGTTATATGTATGTATATAACCTGCCAACCTCAGTAGAGAAGACTTTAACAAAATTGCTGAGAGACTTTTATGGGGTTCCTTTAGAGAAAAAAAGGAAAATAAATTGGGTGGCCTGGAAAAAAGTATGTAGACCTAAAGAATATGAGGATTGGTATTAAGAAGTCTCAAAATCACTAATCAAATACTATTGGCAAAATGGACTTGGAGATTCCAAAATCAAAATATTCTTCATGGAGAGGGGTGATTCAGGAAAAAAATGGAAGGTGATGTGGATGATCTGTGGGTGAAGTACTCTACAAAACCTCAAGGAAAAATATGGTGGAAAGATATATAAAAACATAAACATGTAGTGGAGATAATAAAAATTAGTGATGGATATTAGTGATGGTTCTTTTATATACTTACGGCTAGGCAGGTGGTAACAAGGGATACACTAAAGAATTTATTCCCAAGGGTCTAGCCAACAAGAAGGCAAAGCTCGAGGATCAAATTCATAATTATGTTTGGATTATTATTAGATACAAAAAGGCCCCAAATTCCGCGGAACTGGTGGATATTACTAATTTAATGAGAATGATAGGAGTGCCTCCACTTTATCTCATCAGAAAGACACATTTGTCAATACCACATGTAACTGTTTCTTATGTAAATCTACTTATGATTGGATACTGCATATGAAAACATACCATAAGATATTATTCCTCACAAGCATGTGTGAATCAAACCTGTACCTCCAAAAACACAATCCTTCACTTGGTCTGCTTTACACAATGCCATCCCAATATAAGACAATCTAAACAGAAAAGGGTGTAACATCACGGAAAATCAATGATTCTTGTATGTCGAAGAAGAAGAAACTACTAGTTATTTATTACTGCATTGCAAACTCTCAAGGGAAGTGGGTTCAATCATATAACTTGTTGCATGAGTTGTTATCTTTCAGGTATAGAAGCATAAAAGGTGGATGTAGGAAAATGTGGCCTCTTATTTTCTTTGCTATTTGTTGGGTGATATGGGGGTGGGGGGATTAGAAGAATTATGGCTAGGTTTTGATTAATGAAGTAAAAGGTTTTATACTTATTGGGCCGACCTACCGGAGGGCCCGATATGGGGGAGTCCTTTTTATGACCTTTTTTTTTGTAAAATGAAGAGTAACACAAATGTGCAATTTGATAAAAAGATTAGATGGAATATTTCTAAAAGATTCCCGTCACAAGTAAAATTTTGGTTACTTTTTCACTAGACAAAGTTGTCCCCCCTTTTAGTCCAATTACTATGACTCTTCATGTATCCTATTTTTTCAGGGGCATACCTATTATGCAATCAGTAAAAGTGATACTTTCGTCCTGTTTCAGGAAAATCGATACTTTCGCGAAGTAACATTTTCGTTATGTTTCAGGAAAATTGATACTTTTACTTTTTCAATTTGTCCTATTTTTAGGCAAAAATGAAACTGTGAAAGTATTTCCTTTTCTGGAACAGAGGTGGTATATGTCTAAAAATATCATCCAAAAAAATGCATAATGAATTATGAAGCCACCACAAAATATGCATAACAGTATATACAATTTTGGTTCATGCATCCACCAATTTGGTTATGCAACCACTAAAACGATGTGTATGCTACAAAAATAACATTCCAAAAATAAAATAAAATGTATAACACATTATGCAACCTGGCATGATTGGGGTATACCCAGCTTTATATGCACATAGTGCACTTACTAAGGGAGGCCAAATATGGGTGAAGTTACAATACTACCCTTACCCTTTATAATTCTAATTACCCTAAATAAGTTTTATTCTTTTCATTTCATCTTCCTTATTCTCTTCTTCTTCTCCTCAACAACCATACCGAGTCTCCATTACACCACCATCAAAAGTTGTCGATTAATTCGTCGTAATCGTCGATTCGAAAATTCCGATTAATCTTCAATCATGGAGCAACCACGGCCGACGGATAGTCGTATGAAAGGAGCAAATCGAAAACCCAATGAATATAACCCTGGAATTGCAAATTTAGTTCAAAGGAAAGTGAAGAAAAAAACCGTTGAAGAAGAAGAAATCAACGTCGCTGAAATAGAATAAATGACATGATTAAGAAATTAAGGGCCTACTTAAACTCACTCTAGTACTTCAATTTCATGTTTGCATGTCAAATTAGGTCAGAAAAATCAAAATTCTGAATATGCAATTATTTGGCCGGCAAGGTGTTTGCTCCACGACCTTGCCGACGTTTCATAGCTAGGTTTAGTCGGCAAGCTCTTAGGTTGAATATCTTGCCGGCTGATAACATATGTAACTGTTACTTACAGGGTCGGCAAGCTTTTCAACTTAGGATCCCGCTGGCGTTAGTTATTTTTTTTAAGTCGGTGCATTATAATTCTTTACCCTGCCAGCTATATTTCAATTTTTTTGTGTCTCCTGATGCCTTTAAGTTATTTGAGTTTTTATTATGCCGGCAGGTTATTTGAGTAATACCCTGCCGGATAAACCATATACGGCAGGGATTATAGTTATAGACCCTTCCGACTATTGTGTCGCCGGCAAGGTTATATTTTTCGACCTCGCCGGCTGTTGATTTTTTTTTTTAAATTTTTTTTGTTTAGGTCACAAAAGGGAAAGAAGATAACCATTACTCCTCCTTCAATACCTCCTCGTGTTGGTGAAAAATTCTTGACTGCAACATATCGAGGGGAATTCATTAAGCCGGGAACGCTCAAGATTCATGTACGGGATGATTCTCAACCACCACCGGAACCAAATGATTCAGATGAAACTCCAGATGAAGACCAATCAATTCCATCTGGGAGAAGAGATGATGATGATGATATTGTTGAAAGAACTCCGATTATTGGAGGAGGTAACGATGATGATGATGATGATGATGGTGATCAAGACATGCCACCTGTTGGAGGAGGTAATGAAGATGATGATGGTAATGGAAATAAAGATAAGGGTATCAAACATTAAATTGTTGAAGAGGAAGAAGAAGATGGAGAACAAACTCAACCTAATGATCAACAAACCCAAGCTGCAAGTACTAGTAAAACCGGAATGAAGAAGAGGGTTATCACTAAACCAGCTAATTCCCACATGCATCCCTCTTAATTGAAGATTAAACTGAAACCAGGTGAGGCTCTAAATGGGACCCCAGAAGATGGTGGAAATGTTTTTTTTTATACAAAGACTCATGGGTGTTTGTCAAGTAAAATTGCTTCTACCCCAAACACAGAAATTTGTATGATGTCGTTGTTGTGGATCGATCGCTGCTTCAATCTTCAATTGGAATATGGATGGTGGGGGGTACCTGCAAAAAATCCTCCGATGCTAAAGTCAGTTTTAGGATTTTCTATAGGAGACTTTGTGGGATGAATCGTTTACCTTTTTGGTTGTAAAATCATCCATTTATAGTGTTGGTGCAAAACTAATTACCCCAACACTCCTCGAGATGCATGATAGAAAATTGAATTGCCGCCGTTTGATTGGATTCTCCAAGAATTGATGATGGAAAATGGGGGGTACCTGCAAAGATACTCCGATGCTAAAGTCAGAGGATATTCAATGCAAGTAGTTGTGAAGAAAGGAGTAGAATTGTGTACCCTTTGATTTGGATTTTTGCCTCTATTTATAGGCATAAACCCTAATCTAGTTCCATAATAACCTAGATTTGTAGTCATCCAAAATAACCACATGGATTTGTACTTATCCTTTAATATTTGTGTCTATCCTTGAAGATCCATGTCTATCTTGAGAGATCTTTGTATATCTTCACATGATTTGAGTTTATCTTGAAAGATCCTTGTTTATCTTCCAAGATTTGAATATATCCTGGAAGATCATCTTCACAAGATTTACAATTATCTGGGAAGATCCTTGGCTGTCTTCTAATATTTGTGACTATCACAAAGTGACTTCCAGTCATCTGGGCTTCCTTATTTAGCCATGCTGGTTTTATAAACCCGAGCCTGGTTTTTTTAATAAACCTCCAGACTCAGTCCGAATCCAGCTCTGATGAGCCCCGTAGGTCACCTTGATAACCCACGGTCTGGTTTTAATAAACCTCCGGACTCAGTCCGGATCCAGCTCTGATGAGCCCCGTGGGTCACCTTGATAACCCACGGTCTGGTTTTAATAAACCTCCGGACTCAGTCCGGATCCAGATCTGATGAGCCCCGTGGGTCACCTTGATAACCCACGGTCTGGTTTTAATAAACCTCCGGACTTAGTACGGATCCAGATCTGATGAGCCCCGTGGGTCACCTTGATAACCCACGGTCTGGTTTTAATAAACCTCCGGACTCAGTCCGGATCCAGCTCTGATGAGCCCCGTAGGTCACCTTGATAACCCATAGTCTGCCGTTATTAAACAGCTTGTGCAGTACGCATGTACTCTATTTAAATAGGGTACAAACATCGCCCCCTCTTAACTATTCAACTTGCTGAGGAGTTAAGAAGAGTAAGGCTTCATGTGACGGTGGTAGGTACAAATGTATACTGACACTCTGTAGTGCACACCCGTCATGATTTCTCATGCAAAAACATGCTCATATTAACTTATTATTCTTAAGTAAACTCATACCTGAAATTTCTTTTCCTCATCTCGTCAATCGTTGATGATGAAACTCGCCCCCAAGCGTGAGTAGAGACATTACCAAGACTCCACAAACTATGATAACCTACAATAAAATTTTCTCACGTGCTAGGCGAGACTTTTTGCCAAGTATTGGACTTGTGATGCTCGAGAGGTAGTTGGGTCTTGAGTGGAATGTAGCGTGCTTGCGGCTGTGGCAAGGCTTTTCACTCGCAACGTGACAATGTTGTAACGCTCGCTGCTAGGGTTGGATGACATGTTGCTTGTCTTATGATGGTAACAATTAGTCGTTTAGACTAATCTTTTTGGCAGTCAGTTTACTTCTTCAACAGCTAAGTAGTCGTTAGACAAATTTCTTTGGTGAACTGATTTATCTCGCTGCAGTTAGTCATTTAGAGTTTTTAGACTATGGCGGTGTCGGATCAAAGGCCCTCGATGAAGTGTTGTATGCTATTTTTACTCCAAGAAGATTGTAAGCACTGTCTTTAGTACGAATATGGCTGCAAAAATTGAGCATGTTGGTATGCAATAAACTTTCCCTCGATAGCAAAGCTCGAGCAGTTGCGGATGAGGCGTGCTTTGAACTGCGTCTCGTAGAGTGTAGAGGTGCATACAGATCCAATGGTGTATTCAGAAGTATACAGGTTGGAGTTGTTGTTGGGCCTTACTAGGCTAGTGTCTTGTATCAGAGGGATCTTGGATTGCTTGGGACCTTTTGTTTTCCTCCAAACAATTTGTAAAGAACGGAAGCTCAGTCCTGTCTGCAGTTCGCTTCGGACTTCCCAGCGAACTATTAAGGTGATAATTACTTCATTCGTGACTCCTTTTGGGCGCTTTTGGTTTGGATATCAATTTGCATCAATCCCCATAATGTTGCCGAGAGTACTAGTACACATGTATATTTGGATATATGAAGGATTGTAGTTCTCCATTTACGAATGTACAACAATAACCTCCCCCTCTTAGTGCGCTTCTCGTCTGTAGAAAGTCTTCCTTGATCTCGTAGGTACAGTTTGTGGAATGTAGCTTCATTCTTTCGTGAAGATTGGCATCACTTTGTTGTTTTGCCTTCAGAAGAGGACTTAAGACAATTGTATGCACCTGTGACTTATGATCAGAGTGAGTAAGAGTCGCAAAGACTTAATGGAATCAACTTTTTCAATTGAATTGTTGTATATGCCTTGGTTAGGATGATTTTAATACAATTTCATCAAATAACGTATTCAAACAAGTTGCCATGAAGTAAAAGAAACGAGCATGGCCACACACAGTCTATAACATATCATAATAATATGTAGTACATTTTACTAACCATGTATTGCATGGCTTATGGTAAGGTTTCATTATTGATCGGCTACATATGATTTCTACCAAAACAATATACCGAGCTTTTAAAGGTTTCTAGCGATTTTAAATCTTTAAAAGCTTTCTACGTCATTTTATTAGAAAATGTCGTGAACATTCAGTTCATTTTGAATTCTGATGGAATCTATGTCATTCTATCTCTGGTTCATTTTGAATTTTGATTAGCTTAAAATGCATTCAATGACGAAATATAATACCGACAAATGTTGTTCTACATGCTATGTCATCGCATCACTGGCGGTTCAAATTCTACAATCAAATCAATTTGCTACTCATGGATATGAAAGAGTTTTTTGTTTTTTGTTCGTGGACGGCTATATGCGTCAGGTATTTGCACATAGCTTATGGATTAAATATTTTCATTTGAAATGTGTGAGGCTGGCTAGAAAAACTACATGCAACGACTCATAGTTTTAGAATTCAGGTAAATGATCATAATCGATGCCCCTTGAAGGAAGCGATTTCTTAATCAAAAAGAGCAATAAATGTAAAAATCATTAAAGCAATCCAGGTCTGCTAATCGCTCAAGTATGGTTCCATGTTATGACGAGCGTAAAAATCTTTTAAAAATATGAATACTTAGCGTGTTTTGCAATAGGCGATTGATCGTCGTGTCTGCAGCTAAGGTCCACCAATTTGCTTCATTTTTCTTATATTTTTTCTCCATGTGACTCGATCTGGAAGTGCCCTCGATTGGTGTTCTTGTCACGCCTGAATTGTAGTGTGATTCGAGCATTTCTTGTTTCTAATGACATTCAGTGGAATGATTGAAAAATCTAATGATCGAAGTATTTGATGATGACAATGAGAAAGCATCGGCCTCCTGTTGGAAAATAGGAATTTCATAGCCCCTTGGTAGACCGTTGCTTGCTGTGATTTTATTCCAAGAAGCTAGTGACTGAGGTCTTCTATATCGAACTCGAGCTGCTGAATTGAGATGCGCAGTGCTGCGATTTTGTAGTGTTAAGGAGTATCCATTTTTATTTATCCCCTTCTATGGCTCTATGCTGGCCATCACATCATTTAAACCCCGTGTATTGGTGGTGCTTGTGTAACATCATAGTTTCCGTGGCGTTTAACTGAGTCAGGCCTCCTCTTCTGATCGGCATGCGACATATTCGATGTGATTTTCTTTTTTCAGTAGGGTATTCTCACTTGAATAGCTTATTCATGGCTATCTCCCTGGATACCTCGCTCCTTCCACCGCTAAGTTTTGATATGATCTCAGTTTTGCTTCCGTTGATATATCTCATCTATGATGGGATTTGAGTTTAGAGCACCGGACAATGATTCTTCTTATTTGCCTCGTGTTCTGAGATACTCAGAAACAGAGATGTGATCGTGTGTCATGGTTCTCCCAGATTTTGCTAAAGATATACGCCCTATCTTATTAGCTTCTTCTGGTTTTATTCCTCCGGAATAAGGAAACAAAGATTGTGAGTATCCATACGCTTGCTGTGAAGAGCTTTGTGTACAATTCGAACTGCATGTATAAAGAATGGGTGCTCAGCTCAATGTGTTGTTAGTGCGGTTGTGTGTAGTGGGACTAAGAGGTACATCTCATGTGAAAGACGCCTATTTCTTCCTTGATTTGCCTTTCAATGACGACATCTACTTCAGTTGATTTTGTAGTTAAATACGCGGCTGAGCGGATCTTATAGGTCTTTAATTTTCCATGATCCGGATTCCTTAGTGTGAAGCTGCAAAACAAAGATTTTTCCTCCTTTTGATGAGTCTGTGAAGGCGTACTCGAGCATCCGGTTTTTATCGTTTATCGTTTTGGATATTTGCTGATCAAGTGTTTGCTCCAGTTTCTCAAAATTGCAACTTTTCGTTAACATAGCAAGACAGTTGGCGCAGTGAGTTTGTTGGTGCAAACTTTGCAGTTACCTTTGTCGTACGTCTACGGCTCGAAATTATTGCGTTGTAGGTCCTCGAACTTCCGCATATATGATCATATGCCAACGGACAGTTCCATAACAGATTGATCACCAATATGTTCTTAAACTGTTGAAATCCATGGAGTGAGTGGTAATGAAAGTTCGCTCACGTTTATGTCCTGATGTATTTGACTTTAAATACGAATAAACTGCAAGGTAGCCACGGATAGTTTTTTTTTGTAGCAGCAGTGACGACGTAGAGCTGCATTGCGGGATG
Organism: Papaver bracteatum; assembly: GCA_023529315.1. Classification (NCBI taxonomy): domain Eukaryota; kingdom Viridiplantae; phylum Streptophyta; class Magnoliopsida; order Ranunculales; family Papaveraceae; genus Papaver; species Papaver bracteatum. The sequence continues at coordinate 3,647,704 of JAJJWX010004531.1, forward strand.
ACGTCTTGCCTCGAGCTTTACTGAATGCAGTGCCGCAAAAAAGTTGAATCGATAACCACTCCGTAATTCTGGTAACAAGAGGATCAGTGATCTGCCATAAGCATGAAGCAGTATAAGCATATAAATTTGTGAAAAAAGAACCAAACTTATCTTTGATTTTACTCCAAGAAGATAGTGACCGATGTCAGCCAAGTCGAACTCAAGTTGAATTGGGGAGTGCATCATTGTAGTTGAGAATCCCCGAACATAGAAGGCCTCGCTTAAAGACCTCATAGATTTATGGAAAGTTGAGCAGAACTTCTTTCGCGAACCAATTTCATGTTTTTTTTTCTTTTAACACTTTCATGACTTTTCCTTCGGAACCCTAATTATTTTCTATTTTCTTATCTTTGCTGATTTTTGCATGAGCTCGTGCATGATTCCTGAATTATGTACCATACATTTTTTAATGGAAAATCACGATTGTTTTACACGATCCCCTTAGTCGGCGCCAAAATATGTTGGTGCAAAACTAATTACCCCAACACTCCTCGAGATGCGTGATAGAAAATTGAATCGCCGCCGTTTGATTGGATTCTCCAAGAATTGATGATGGAAAATGGGGGGTACCTGCAAAGATACTCCGATGCTAAAGTCAGAGGATATTCAATGCAAGTAGTTGTGAAGAAAGGAGTAGAATTGTGTACCCTTTGAGTTGGATTTTTGCCTCTATTTATAGGCATAAACCCTAATCTGGTTCCATAATAACCTAGATTTGTAGTCATCCAAAATAACCACATGGATTTGTACTTATCCTTTAATATTTGTGTCTATCCTTGAAGATCCATGTCTATCTTGAGAGATCTTTGATTTGAGTTTATCTTGAAAGATCCTTGTTTATCTTCCAAGATTTGAATATATCTTGGAAGATCATCTTCACAAGATTTACAATTATCTGGGAAGATCCTTGGCTGTCTTCTAAGATTTGTGACTATCACAAAGTGACTTCCAGTCATATGGGCTTCCTTATTTAGCCATGCGGGTTTTATAAACCCGAGCCTGGTTTTTTTAATAAACCTCCGGACTCAGTCCGAATCCAGCTCTGATGAGCCCCGTAGGTCTCCTTGATAACCCACGGTCTGGTTTTAATAAACCTCCGGATCCATCTCTAATGAGCCCCGTGGGTCACCTTGATAACCCACGATCTGGTTTTAATAAACCTCCGGACTCAGTTCGGATCCAGCTCTAATGAGCCTCGTGGGTCACCTTGATAATCCAAAGTCTGGTTTTAATAAACCTCCGGACTCAGTCCGGATCCAGCTCTGATGAGCCCCGTGGGTCACCTTGATAACCCACGACATGGTTTTAATAAACCTCCGGACTCAGTACGAATCCAGCTCTGATGAGCCCCGTGGGTCACCTTGATAACCCACGGTCTGGTTTTAATAAACCTCCGGACTCAGTCCGGATCCAGCTCTGATGAGCCCCGTAGGTCACCTTGATAACCCACAGTCTGCCGTTATTAAACAGCTTGTGCAGTACACATGTACTCTATTTAAATAGGGTACAAACATATAGGTTGTGAATTTCCGTTATAGATGCAGGCATGAATTGCAGTAATGGCCCTGCATGCCTGTTGTTATGGCTGGCCCTTGAATGCCTCTTGTAGTAATTGGTCCTGCATGCCTACATGGTTGCATGACTCTGGCATTGATCACCTGCATGTTCCAGAAACTTCTATCATAGTTAAGGAATTTCAGTGGGGTGTGGATAATCAAAAATGTAAGAGAAGTGGGTGTAATCAGACGGGGTGCAAATATCCCAAGTGTAACTGAACTGGGGCACAAATATCCAGGGGCTATGGGATTAAGTTGTACCGAGATATGCTGAATTAGAAAACTCTACGATTAATCGTCACCTGCAGCTAATCGTTGATTAATCGTCACCTGCAGCTAATCGCCGATCTGTACAAGATTAATCGGCCCGATTGCCGCTCGCACCGGCCGCCGGGTCTGGCTACCGGCGGCAACCTGCTGCTGTAGATCCGTCCCCATTGAGAATATTCCGACACCGTTAAGCATATGCTGGCGCCGTTAGTGACGGCGTTAAATCTAACCGAAGATGTTGATACCGTTACGATTTAACGGAATATGCTTGGTATATGCCGACGCCGTTAGTGACGGCGTTATGCTTTAAAGAAATTGCTGACCGTGCACCCAATTGACGAATCACCTGCCACGTCATTAATTATGATGATGTGTCACCACTCCTAGATGACGTGGCAGTGCCTCGCTGACATGTTGACTGCCAAGTCAGCACATGCGCTGACGTGGCACCCTCCATGCTGACGTATCCTTTCACCATGTCATCACATATGCTGACGTGGCACTCTTCTCGTTGGCGCATTAGTTGCTGATGTGGCTTCATGCTGACGTGGTAATTTCCAATTGGCTGGAAATTGTTAACGTGGCGGCTCTTATGTGGAACCTTCTAGCCCAAGTTGAAGTTCTTGCTCATGGGCTTGTGAATTAAGTGTTTGCTAGTGAGGCCTAGCTTAGTTTGTTACCCATGGGCTTGCACATGAAGTTCCTTGTAAGGCCTAGTTAGCCATACTTGGGTAAACAAGGGAAACAACTTAGGCCCAACGAACCCTCCTTTGCTAATAGTAGGAGTTTTGTTGGCCTAGGTTAGCCCATTTATTTGTGTAGAATATTAAGGGTACAAACATCGCCCCCTCTTAATCCATAACCTGTTATGGGTTAAGAAGTTCGGGTTCCCTTCTGATTTTGCATTTTTCTGGAGTGTTACATAACTCGCCCCCAAGGGTGTGTTGATTGCGCTGGAGTGTTATATATCTCGCCCCCAAATGGTTGAGGTGATATATAACTCGCCCCCAGTATGTTTTGTGTCATGCTGCTCAATGCTCGCGCATGTGTGCACCTCCCTGTTTCATTTTTCTCGATCATGGAATGAAAAGTTGAGTTTTTCTGTTATCTTGAATTCGCGCAGGGGGCCAATCCTGCTATCCAAGATGCGCGCAGAGTTTGGGATGTGTACATTTTCACATGCCTGGACAGATGAAAATGTTTTCCACATTTGATATTGTCCCGCATGATGGGGATAAAATTGAGAAAGGGAAAAAATGCTCGAACTGTGCACTCACCCTATCTGCGAGGTGTCAGAGACGTTGCTGACAGCAGACTCGAACTGTACTATTTTGTCATTTAGGGCTGACTGTGGATTCGATCATCCGCAGCAGCTTATAGTTAACTCGAACAATATTGATAAAGTATGGAATACCAAAATAATGTTGAATTGAATTTCTGAATTGAAATAACAAGATAAATACCTACTGCTTTGACAACAGCTGCCTCGTTAAATCCTTTGAGTGGAATTTGAAATAACCCAAACGGTAGCAGGGAAAAAGAGAGAAAGATGTTTTTGCTCTGACTTGAAACTTGGGCCCAAACCACTCCTATTTTTGCTTTACCTTCAATCATAACTACAAAGCTCTCTATCAGCCGTGATACCACCATGTAAAGAATCTAGCCTCCTAGAAACTCCGGCGTCCAAGGACGGGACAGCGGTGCTGTTCTATCCCCTTGGGTCTGAGGATTTGTGGAGTGTGCTGATTGACTCCCTCCGGCGACTAAGGACGGGTCAGTATCGATCTTTCCCCTTAGGTCCGAGGGTACTTGGTTAGTAGGATTCATGGTGGTAAACTTACACTCGAATCTTTCTGAGTGTTCTATATGTGATAAGATTCGGGGATGACTACGTATTATGCTCAAGTGGGGGATAAGAATTTTGAAGTATGTATGTTCTGGAAAGAGATTAAACCCAAAGTCACAATTATTGAAAGATCAAATGGATTTACAAATTCTTGCATTATTCCGTTCGAGGGAGCATTATGGCTTCTCAATACAATCATCGAAGCAAAATCTACAGGTCAGAGCAGAAACAAGCCGTATCAATGGAGATTGCCTCTAGGCCATGGATCATCTATATTATTGATTGAGAGAAGAAATAGCAGGGGAAAATTTATGGATGTTGATTGGTTTACCGGTAATAGTCGTGAAAAGGTACATCACCTTGTGATTCCGGAAGGATATAGACAGGAAGGATGGAGGAATTTTATAGGATTGCTGCAAATGGTTTTCAACAAACACGAGGCTTTCCACAGGCGGGGAGCGGCTATAAACAATATTGAATCTTTAAAGCTTAACGATGGATGGCCAGAGATGCAGAATAGGGATCTTTCTGGAGGAAATATCAAAATCAAAGGTGTAGGTGGGAGTACCTCATATGTTACTTCTGCAAAAACAGAAGGTCCAAAAATCTCTTACGAGGGGAGAGAGAGAACTTTTGATCATTGGGATGAAGTTATCATTTGTACCGTGGTGCCAAAACCTTTAGAGTGGAGGATGGTGGAAGATCGTATTAAAGCGACTTTCCATATTCAAGAACAACTTAAGATCTCCACCTTCTCTGAGAATATGGGGGTATTGTTCATTAAATCTGTCAAAGTTCACGATATGTTGATTAACCAAAAATTCATTACTTTCTTAAGTAGTGAAATTAAGTTCTCTAGATGGTGGCCATCAGTAAATGCTATCAACCATTCCATTAAAGGTAACGAGGTCTGGATCTCTCTGATTGGAGTTCCCTTTCACTTATGGTCAAAAGAAACAGTTGAAGTTATTCTTAATAAATATGTTTCAATCATTAAGATTGACTTTAATGAGCTTGGAGGAATTAAGGTTCTTATCAATTGTAAAAGCAGCATTAATGATTTGCCACACACTGTGCCATTGAATGAGGAGGGCTTGATTTTCACGGTGGGAATTGTAGTCCTTGATTTGCAGCCGGTATACCACTCTGGTATTTGGGAACACAAGGGCAAGGAAGTTATTGATATAAAACTCGCTTTAAGTAGTGATGGAGAAGGCTGCACATCGGAAGAGAGTGGAAGAGGACAGAAGGTGTTAGGCGTGAACCAAGGCCGTCTGACTAGCCACACTTCCCAAGAGGGACATGGCCATGTGCTTCCTTGTGGAAATACAGAAAAGAGACAGGGGGACAACCTAAACAAAAGAACTCGTTCAAATCAGTACTATGAAAAGAAAAAGGCAAGGAGAAAGAGAAATAAATTGAGAAAGAGAAACCAGATACGGGAAACCAAGAAGAATATAGAAGAGGGTGAGGTGGGTATCACTGCAGACCCACAATTGAGAAAAGATGAGGCTGTCGCTGAGGTAACAAATGCATCCAAGGGTTCAAAGAAACAGTGGGTCATTATAGCCGACGGTGGACCAACATCGACAGACAACCTCCAACATCGGGTGACACAACTCAAATACAAGGGCCCATTGGTAAGCGAACACAAAGACCAGCATGGAACGACGCAACTAATTTCGGTAAAAGAGCAGTTGGAGCAAGGTGGTTCCATTCATTTCGATGAAGCTCATCTCCCAAACTCTGTTTTTAGTTCGTACAATGTCGGGACCTCTTCTTTCGATAATATTACAGTATTAGAGGGGGAGGTATTTAAGGATTGTAATGAACAGATGTTGGTTATAGCTAGGGTAGAAACTCAAGAACAATTTCATGAACCACTAGACGTTACTCCTCTTGATCAGATAAACCCTATATTCTCAAATGACGATGATACATGGGCATCAGCTGCGGAAGAGGAAGAAGAAAATGATGTTTTTCTCGAATTGGAAGGCGCAGAAGATAAACAACTTTCAACTGGGGGATCCTTAAGACAACAATTTCAGCTTATAGAAAGGGACGCACATTTCAAGAAAGAAAAACAAGCACTGTGTATGGCTTTTAAGGTTGTAGGAGGAATTATGGGGTTACCTGTTAAGGGGAAAGAAGAGGCAATTCATGATAGTGTTATGAGCGTTCTAAAAGAAGCTTTTCTCAAGAACAATTCTACAAATTCCGCGACAAAGACGAGTATGCGTGATGGAGGAATATCGGATGAGTCTTTAGAAGGAGTACAGTTGGTTTTACAGTATAACGAAGATGATTCGGTAGTGAGTGAAGAAGAAGAAGATTTCTGCTCCCAAGACGATGATCAGGGCGACGTCGAGATTGTTTTAACTCCTAGAGCTGCTAGGGAGAAAAAAAGGCTGTCCAGTTTGCTCAATTGTCTGACTCCATCAGGATCAAGGGAAGACCGCAGGGCGAAAGCTAAGGGAAGTTGTTCGAAATGACGTACAATTTTATCTCTTGGAATTTAAGGGGTTTAGGTGATGTAAACAAGAGAATTGTGGTGAATTCTTTTCTCACAAAATGGAATCCTGACTTTGTTTTGCTGCAAGAAACAAAACTAGATGACATGACAGAACAGATTAAGAAGGACATCTGGAGCAAGGCAAGTGTAAAATTTTGCTTCAAACCGTCGGTGGGCACTAGAGGTGGGATAAGTATCATGTGGGATGGGGATAAATTTGAATTGCTTGATCAGTTACATGGTATCTTCTCACTCTCTTGTATGTTTAGGTGTACTGCAAACAACTTGGTATTTTTTGTGTCTTCTGTTTATGCTCCAAATGATCGAAAAGAAAGACGTATTCTGTAGAGGGAGTTAGGAGAAGTGTTGGGAATATGGGATATTCTGGGATGTCTTGGAGGTGATTGGAATGTAATATCAACCCTTGAAGACAAAAATAGGCCGGGAACGATCAGTCGGGCCATGAGGAATTTCAACAAGTTTATGTCGGATTTCAATCTTATTGATTTGCCTTTATGTGGAGCGAAGTACACCTGGTCCAACTATCAAGATCCTCCTACTTGCACTCGTATTGACAGATTCTTGCTGAATTCCAAATGGGATGACTACTTTCCAGGTACCACTCAAATAGAAAAGCTGAGGCCGGTATCGGATCACATTCCACTATTATTGTCGACTGAAATGGATGACAGCGGCCCAAGGACAAGTAAGTTCGAGATAATGTGGCTGGAGAATGAGGAACTCCCAAATTTAATGAAGGAGTGGTGGGATAATCTTAACTTCACAGGTAACCCGGGTTTCATATTTAGCAAAAAACTGATGGCTATCAAAGAATATTTAAAAAAATGGAACAAAGAATCTTTTGGGAGGGTGGATCATATTATGCAAGAGATGCTAATCAATATCAAGAACATGGACGTAAAGGAGGCTGAGGGGGGGTCAGCAACAGAAGAAGATAGGATTTTGAGAGTTAACTTGAAGTCTGATTATTGTAAATGGGCGTTACTCGAAGACAAAAGAAAGAAGCAAAAAGCAAAAGATCACTGGCTACAGGATGGCGATAAAAACACAAGGTATTTCCACACATTTTCAAATGGGAGAAGAAGGCGCAATAACATTGGGTGTTTGAGAGTGGATGGCGAGATAACGGAAGACAAGACGACCATAGCTCGACATCTGAAACATTTCTTTGAGGAGCTGTATACAGAAGAAGATTCAAATAGACCATTTATGGAGGAGCTGCAGTTCTTTACCCTTGTGGGAGAGGAGTGTCAAAATCTAGAAAGACCAATCACGGAAGAAGATATCAAGACTGCTATCAAGGAAATGGCTAGTAATCGAGCCCCGGGACCGGATAGATTTCCAGTGGAGTTTTATGATCAATTCTGGGATATCATTAAGGTGGACTACATGGGGTTAGTTAAATTTTTTGAGGAGAGGAACTTCATGGATTGGAGAGCGAACAACACCTTTATATCACTAATTCCAAAAATATCAAATGTGGAAGATGTTAAAGACTTCAGGCCAATAAGTTTGATCAACATTTCTTACAAGATAGTGACCCATGTTTTATCTGCACGACTAAAACTAGTTCTTCCAAAACTTATCTCACAGACCCAAACAGCTTTTGTGGCGAAGAGACAGATTTTTGATAGTATTCTCATAGCAAATGAGTGTATTGATTCGAGAAAGAAGTCAAAGAATCCTGGGTGGGTGTTCAAGTTAGATGTCGAGAAAGCTTATGATAAGGTGAGCTGGGATTTCTTAGACAAGGTGATGCAAAGAATGGGGTTTGGGATAAAATGGAGAAGATGGATTCGTATGTGCGTGTCAACACCGCATTTCTCTATTTTATTGAACGGGATCCCAGGTGAAAAATTCAAATGCACTAGAGGGCTGAGATAAGGCAACCCTTTGTCTCCTTTCCTGTTCACTATGATCATGGAGGCTTTAAGAAGAATGATCTTCAAATTAGAGGAAAATTATTTGTATGAGGGATTTCGGGTTCGACATAACGGAACTCAAGTGTCACACTTATTGTTTGCGGATGATACTCTTGTATTCTCGTCAGATTCATCTCAACAGATCCACTATATTAGCGCTTCTCTTATATGCTTTCGCTTGAGCTCGGGACTTGGCATTAACGCGGCAAAGAGTGCAGCAGTAGGGATGGGAGAAACTCAATGCCAACAGGTGGTGTCGTCTAGTTTGGGGTGTACTATCGAAGAGCTTCCGCTCTCGTACTTGGGAATGCCGGCTGGGGCACCGTATAGAAGTAAAGGAATTTGGGATTGTGTTGTCGAATTCACGGAGGCAAGACTGCAAGGGTGGACGGGAAGGAACCTGACATATGGGGGAAGATTAGTTCTCATCCAACACATTCTTAGTGCTATTGCAATCTACATGATGTCGGTTTACTCAATGCCAAAATCTGTGGCGAAGCGATTAAATGGTATTATGAGAAACTTCCTTTGGAGGGGAACTTATGAAGCTAAAAAATACCCCTTGGTGGCCTGGGAGAAGGTGTATACAGACAAAGACAATGGAGGACTTGGCATCAGAGACTTGATTACCTTTAATGATTCACTTCTCTGTAAGTGGCTTTGGAGGTACACTGTGGAGGAAGAAGCACTGTGGAGAAGACTAGTAAAGGAGAAATATGGTGAATATTGTTTAGGGTGGGACACCAAAATTCCAAAAACCCCATATGGAAACAGCATTTGGAGGGGGGTAGTCAATAGATTACCGAAGTATAAAACAGGGATCATACACAAAGTGGGTAATGGAAATAGAACTCATTTCTGGCAGGACCAATGGTTGGGGAATGAGACCTTTCAAGAGACTTATCCAAATCTTTTTAGGGTGTCTAGGAAAAAACATCACCGAGTGAGTCAGTTCTACACTTACGATAGCAATGGTCGAGTGAATTGGAATCTGGACCTGAGGAGGAGGTTGACGGAGAATGAGATTCGGGAAGCGACAGCTCTGACAAATCAAATACAAATGTTCAATCCATCAAATGAAGAAGACACAAGGGTTTGGAAATGGACAAAAGACGGTGCTTTCTCGGTAAGCTCTTGCTATTCGGCACTAAACGAACATGATATTACTACAAATTTCCCTATTAGTGTTGTCTGGAATAGTAATGTACCATCAAAAATTAATTTCTTCACATGGATGGTACATCACAATTCCATACTAACTCAGGACAATCTAGCTAAAAGGGGAAAAACAATAGTAAACCGTTGTTGTATGTGTAAAGATGGGTGGGAATCCATAAATCATTTGCTCATTCACTGCAAGCTGGCTACAGAGATATGGACCTCCTTGTTTCATAGCTTTGGAATCAGTTGGGTTCAGTGCGAAGATATCAAGGATCTCTACATGGGTTTTGACAGGAAACTGTTCTCTGAGAATGGAAACTACTTATGGAATTTTCTGTCATATGCTGTCGCTTGGAGTCTGTGGAAAGAACGCAATCATCGAATGTTTGATGAAGACCGAAGTGACAATGATGTGAGTAGTATAATCTTAGATGTGAAGGAGAACCTCTTGTATTGGTCTCATGCTTCTCGTAGCTTAAGGAATGTTAGATTCGAAGAACTAGTCTTCAATTGGAAAGAATTAGTCAGAACATAGTTTCGGGAATTTTATTTTGAACTGCTACCATAAAACAGTTCTTCTTTTTGTAATTCTTTCATTATTTCTATCTATATAATATATCGTTTTGTTGATCAAAAAAAAAAAAAAAAAACCTTTGAGTGGAAAACCCAGTGGGATAAAACCATCAAAAAGGAAAAAGAGTGCAGCACAGCAGGATTTGAATCTACTCCTAATGATAAAACTTCTTTAAGTGGAACGAATTCCACGGCTTCCATGGCTTTGAATCCTCTTTTTCGTCGAGGTTCCTTAAGTAGTATGATCCTAGAGATGCCGGCCTATCCATTATGTATGGACCTTCCCAGTTTTCTCCGAGCTTCCCACAGTTCGGTTCCATTGTGGCCGCTCGGGTTTTCTTCAAGACATATTCCCCTTGCTTGAATGACCGTTCTCTGACTTTGCGATCATACCTCGGCTTGATTGCCTGCTGGTATCGAACTAACTGCTGCAAGGCTGTCTCTCTTTGTTCTTCCAGCAACTCTTTATCTAAAGCTAGGATGCTGTCGTTTTTCCCTGATTTGACAGCACGAGTTTTGGTAGTCTTGAGTTGTACCTCGGTGGGTATGACTGCCTCTGTCCCATATGCCAATGTAAATGGTGAAAACCTAGTGGATCTTTTTGGGGTTGTTCGGTAGGACCATAAGACTCCAGGGAATTCTTCGTTCCATTTTCCCTTCGCCTTCTCTAGCCGTTTCTTGAGATTGTCCATAATAACGCGGTTGCTCGCTTCTGCCTGCCCGTTGCTCTGAGCATAGTAAGGAGATGAGAAATTGTGGCAAATGTTCAGGCCCTTGTAGAAATCTTTGATCACCCCGGTATCAAACTGCTTCCCATTGTCTGATATTATCGCGTTTGGATTCCAAATCTGCAGAAGATATTCTCCCATATGAATATTTTCACATCATGTCTGGTAACGTGTACCAGTGCCACTGCTTCGACCCATTTGGTGAAATAGTCAGTAGCGGCTAATACGAATCTGACGCCTCCAGGAGCTTTTGGAAGCGGTCCGACGATGTCTAATCCCCACATAGAGAATGTCCAAGGACTAAAAACTGGATGTAATTCGTTGGTAGGCCTTTTCGGAATTAGAGCGTGTTCTTTTCATGGCACACATTTCTGTGCAAATTCTTTAGCGTCTTTCTGCATGTAGGGCCAGAAATACCTCTGGGTGAGTACCATGTGTGCGAGACTATGCCCTCTAGAATGGCTGCCACAAATTCCCTCATGAGCCTATGCCAGTATTAGTTGTCCTTTCTCGGCTGATACGCATCGCAAAAATGGCTCCAAAGCTACAGGTTTGCGGTATAACAGCCCTTCGATCACTGAGTATCTCCATGAATTCCCTTTTACCTTTGCAGCCAGTTTCTCATCTTCAGGGAGTTCACCGGTTGTCAGGTACTGGATGTAAGGTTGACGCCAGTCTGCAATGTTTTCAACATGATCGCCTGAATTGTCGGTCACTGGACTGTCAATATCCATATTTTTGACGATGTTCTCCGTATCTCCCTGTGTTGATGTAGCTGCCCTCTCGCCCCCCACTAGCATGTTCGAAAGCCAGAACAAAGTGGCTGTTAGAGATGCTAGGTAACTCTTGGAAATCTACTACAACGAAACGGGTTGTATCTATTTCAACTGCGGATGACAGATATGCTAAAGCATCTACATGCATGTTCTCCAATCGTGGTCGCTTCTCAATAGAGAATCGGTCGAACTCATTTGTCAGCTCTCTCATATGATCCAAATACAATGTCATTCTCTTCTCCTTTACTCTGTAGGTCCCTAGAAATTGGTTAACTACTAGCATGGAGTCAGTCACCAGCTTCACGTTCTTCGCATCTAACTGCTTGACAGCTTTTAAACCGATAATTGTAGCTTCATATTCCGCTTCATTGTTTGATGCTTGGAAACCCATCCTGGTCGCTTTCTCGATCCTCGAACCTTCGGGAGTAAGGATGACGCATCCAACTTCAGCACCACTAACGTTTGAAGACCCATCCGTAAATACAGTCCATAATGGTTCTGGTGTATCGATATCCATTGTAGCCTCGCCCCCAGACTGATTAGTGACTGGCTCAGTGGGTTTGAACAACTCTTTTTCTTCTCCAGCAACCGTTTATATATCATCCACAGGAAAATCTGCTAGCAGTGCATCCAGTACGTGTCCTTTTTCAGCAGTTCTGGTTTCGTACTTGATCTCATACGCCCCCAGAAAATTTGACCATATGTCTAGTCGACTGGAATCATCAGCACGTTCCAGGATTCTCTTCAGCGGGTATTTCGAGTATACTACGATCTGCCTTCCTTGGAAATAAGGATTTAGGCGACAAGATGCATGGAAAAGTGCAAGTGCTATCTTCTCAATTTTCTTGTACCGTGTTTTCTCCCCTGTAAATGATTTACTGACGAAGTAAACAGGTTTCTCATGTGGATCCGTAACAAACAGCACTGCACTCACAGCGTTCTCTGTTGAAGCCAGATAAACTCCAATCGGTTGTCCAGTTTTCGGACTTACCAAAACCGGGGGGGTTGACAAATATTGCTTGATATCATTAAAAGCCCTTTCACACTCATCCGTCTAGACAAAATTTACTGCTTTCTTCAGAATGTCAAATAAAGGCTTGAATCGGTCCGACGAACGTGAAATGAAACGGTTTAAGGCTGCTAATCGTCCTGTGAGTTTCTGGACCTCCTTCTTCGTTCTTGGGTATGGCATTTCTATGATGGCTCTTATTTGTTCCAGATTTTCCTCGATTCCTCTGTGTGTCATCAAGTATCCAAGGAACTTTCCTGATGACAGTCTGAATGAACATTTTGCTGGATTGAGCTTCATACGATATTGCCTTAAGATATCGAACGTCTTCTACAGATCAAGAAAATGTGATTCCTTTTGCTGAGATTTGACTACCATATCATCGATGTATACTTCCATCGACTTCCCGATCAGATCCTTAAACATATGGTCCACCAAGTGATGGTAGGTTTCCCCTGCGTTCTTTAGCCCGAACGACATTACAGTATAGCAGTAAACTCCTCTGTCAGTTACGAATGCAGTATGCTCTTGATCGTCCTCGAACAAAGGTATTTGATTATACCCATAAAAATCGTCCATGAATGACAGTCTCCCAAACCCTGCGGTTTTATCCACCAAGTCTCTTATCATTGGCAGCGGGTATGGATCACTCGGACATGCTTTATTCAAATCGGTAAAATCGATACAAACACGAATTTTACCATTATTTTTTGGGACGGCTACCACATTTGAAAACCAGCGAGGATATTGCACTGGTCGGATAAATCCTGCTTCCAATAGCTTTTCGACCTCTTTAGTAACTCCATCTTTTTTTCTTCGTGCCATATTTCTGATTTTTTGTCGAATAGGATGGAACTTCTCATCGATATTAAGCCTGTGGCAGGCTACATTCGGATCTATCCCTAGCATCTCAGCAAAACTCCATGAGAAAACATCGGCGTTTGCCCTTAGAAATGTAATCAAACCATCACGTTCATGAGCAGGCAGATCTGCCCCTACGAACGTTGTTTTTTGCTCCTCATCTCCAATCTGGACCTCGATCAGTTTCTCAACTGTTGGGGGTTCAAATGCGTCCTCTCCCCTATATGATTCTGGAGGGAGAGGATTCTATAATTGCTATTTCTGCTCGACTCGCATGATCTGGCTGCCACTGACTTCTGACTTTTTGTACTCATCCATTGCACTCTCATGACACTTATGGGAAGCCATCTGGTCGCATCTAACTTTGACGACTCCTTCTGGGGTAATAAACTTCAGGTATTGATGATTAGATGATGTGACTGCACCGATCTCATGCATCCAATCTCGTCTTACGATTGCATTGTAGGGTGCTCGGCAATCCAGCAACAAGAAAGTGCCCAAGACGGACTTATCGGCCACTGTTATCAGTATCTTCACTTTCCCAATCGCCTTTGTAACTTCGCTGCTGAAACCGATAATTGGATTTTAATCTTCCTCGATCAAGTTGTGTGGGAGATTCATAGAGGAGTAAGCTCCTGAAAACAGCACGCTCACTGAGCTTCATGTATCCACTAAAATCCGGTGCACACGAAACATGCCAATCCAAGAAGTTATAACGACGGCATCATTGTGTGGAGCATATACACCTATCATGTCTGCTTCAGAGAACTTGATCTTTTTGCACCCAAGCTCCCTAGTTTCTGCTCCATTACCGATGACAAAATCAATGTGATTTGTCAGGTACCATTCTTTCAACTGTCTGAGCTTTCTCCTTGTCTCGTCTTCCGATGCCCGCCTGGTCATTGAATGGATCCTGGCGTGACTGACATTAATCACACGAGCATTAATCACATGTGCAGTGCCAAACTGACCCGGACCTTTCCCAAAGTCCTTTTTCACGAACTCTTGCATCTTTCCAGCGTCGATCATTCGCTGGACGTCGATCTGTAGAGAGCAGCAATTCTCGGTCTTGTGACCATGGTCCTTATGGAACTTGTAGTATTTGCTCCTATCATGTTTATCACGTATCTCAGCTGGAAAAGGACGAGGGGGGCTCAAATCCTTGCTGATTTTCTAGTACAATTCTGCAAGCTGTATGTTCAACAGTGTCATCTTCATATCCTGGAATTTCTAATATCCAGTTTCCATTCTTTCACTTTGGTTCTTATCTTGGACTTCTCCTCGGTCATTGTGTTGGCCGCTCGAACGGTTCTTCGAATTGTCTCTCTTCCCATCACTTGGATGATTGGATGATCTGGTAACATCTCTTGTTTCTCGAGCTTTGGAATCATCTTCCACTCGAGCATATTCTTCAACTCGATCATATAGTCCTTCCAGAGTCTTGGGCGGTCTTTTGACTAAGGATCCATACATACCTCTTTGATCATGCTGGTATGCTTGCTTGTAAGCCTCGATAACGACTTGGTCGTTGGCACCATCCACGTCGGCCAATTCTTGCTTGAAGCGCCTAGTAAACTGTCTGATGCTTTCATCCTTCCGAATTGCAAGCAGGAACAACGTATGGCATCCCTTTCGATCACGTCTGTTGTATTTGTAGTGAGAGCAGAATTCTCCAACCAGCTCACTTTAAGTACCAATCGACTTTGCTGGGAGTCGATTGAACCATTTTATTGCTCCTCCAGCTAATGACTGTGGAAACATTTTGCACATCAATTCATCATTGTGCTACCACAGAGTCACGGCAGTTTCATGGTGCAAAACATGCTGATATGGGTCGTCTATTTTTTCATCGAATTCTGGCAGCTTTGGAACTTGAAAATTCATCGGTGGTCGAAATTCTTTGATATTCATCTTGAAAGGGGCTCAAGCGGATCGGTGCAACCGGTCCAAGTTTTATTCTCTGGATTTCTTTTTCGACATTACTTTCTCGATCATCTTGAAGAGGCGAGCTTCTGTTATTACGTCCACATCACCATATGAGGAACTGTCTTCCTGCTCATAATCTTGGTCCTCTGGAATATGAGTCTTAGATCTTATTCTTTTCCTCTGCGGTCCAGCAGGTTCTTTTTCAGCTCTTCCTTGCTTCGAACGAGCATAGGAATCCTGGGAAAATTCTCGATCATCATGCCAATCTCAATCTTCCTCTTCATCGTTTCTGAGGCGTTTTGAACTGATGTTGGATCTGGCCGCACTCTGCTGAGTTGTA
Organism: Papaver bracteatum; assembly: GCA_023529315.1. NCBI lineage: Eukaryota > Viridiplantae > Streptophyta > Magnoliopsida > Ranunculales > Papaveraceae > Papaver > Papaver bracteatum. The sequence continues at coordinate 3,663,244 of JAJJWX010004531.1, forward strand.
GCTTTCCGGGTCCTTGATCGGCATGGTTGTACATGCCTTCGTTTTGGTAATTCTCTAGTGGGTAACATATTTCTCTCTGGTTGATCAAGATCGATCACCTCTCTGTTTGGTTTTGCATCTTGAGGGTCAATTCGTCTTCTGAGGCGTTGCCATACAGACCGACTCCTCTTTTTGCTTAGATCACCAATCTTAGGTCGAGACTGGTTCGGACGCTCCAATCTCAGGAGAGAATTTTCCTTTTCCAACTCGTTCAGCCGATTACGCAACAGTTCCTCCTCTGTACTAGGAGTCGCGGTACGTCCGTCTCGCAAATCCTTCCCATTTGCATTCCTCCTAGACGGACTGCCGAACACATGCCCTATGTTTCCTCGAATTAATGGGTTTTCCCCACCAACATCCATTTCTTCGACATCCATCACTGGTTGTTTTTCCCTTCTCCGATTTAGATTTGGAGTTCTGTCACGGAAACGATCTCGATCTCGTCCTCGATCCAGGGGTCTGTTATGAGCATCATCTCGATTTTGACCCGCATGTTTCCAGTGGGTACTGCTAGGGCTGACCGAACTTCAACTTCGTGTCTTTTAGCCTCGCTCATGTTTTGTCGAGGATTGTTAATAGAATCTACCCTTCGTGCAGTTTGCTTGATTACTGCCATAACTCGATCTAGTAAAACACGATTATCTTTTCTCGAAACCGTTAGTCGGCGCCACTGTTAGTCGGCGCCACGATTATCTTTTCTCGAAAATCAGAAATTTGTATGATGTCGTTTCTATTAATCGATCGCTGCTTCAATCTTCAATTGAAATATGGATGGAGGGGGGTACCTGCAAAAAACCCTCCGATGCTAAAGTCAGTTTTAGGATTTTCTACATGAGACTTTGTGGGATGAATCTCTTACCTTTTTGGTTGTAAAATCATTCATTTATAGGTTGCGAATTTCCTTTTTAGATGCAGGAATGAAATGCAGTAATGTCCCTACATGCCTGCTGTTATGGCTGGCCCTTGAATGCCTCTTGTAGTAACTGGTCCTGCATTCCTGCATGGTTGCATGACTCTGGCATTGATCACCTACATGTTCTAGAAACTTCTATCATAGTTAAGGAATTTCAGTGGGGTGTGGATAATCAAAAGTGTAAGAGAAGTGGGTGTAATCAGACGGGGTGCAAATATCCCAAGTGTAACTGAACTGGGGCGCAAATATCCGGGGGCTATGGGATTAAGTTATACCGAGATATGTTGAATCAGAAAACTCTACGATTAATCATCACCTGCAGCTAATCGCCGACATGTACCCGATTAATCGGCCCGATTGCCGCTCACACTGGCCGCCGGGTCTGGCTACCGGCGACAACCTGCTGTAGATCCGTCCCCGTTGAGAATATTCCGACACCGTTAAGCATATGCTGGCGCCGTTAGTGACGGCGTTAAATCTAACCGAAGATGCTGATACCGTTACGATTTAACGGAATATGCTTGTTATATGCCGACGCCGTTAGTGACGGCGTTATGTTCTAACGGAATTGATGATCGTGCACCCAACTGACGAATCACCTGGCACGTCATTAATTCTGATGACGTGGCACCACTCCTAGATGACGTGGAAGTGCCTCGCTGACATGTCAACTGCCACGTCAGCACCTGCGCTGACGTGGAACCCTCCATGCCGACGTGTCCTTTCTCCACGTCATCATATGTGCTGACGTGTCACTCTTCTCGTTGGCGCGTTAGTTGCTGATGTCTCTTCATGCTGACGTGGAAATTTCAAATTGGCTGGAAATTGGTGACGTGGCTGCTCTTATGTGGAACCTTCTAGCCCAAGTTGAAGTTCTTCCTCATGGGCTTGTGAATTACGTGTTTGCTAGTGAGGCCTAGCTTAGTTTGTTACCCATGGGCTTGCACATGAAGTGCCTTGTAAGGCCTAGTTAGCCATACTTGGGTAAACAAGGGAAACAACTTAGGCCCAACGAACCCTCCTTTGCTAATAGTAGGAGTTTTGTTGGCTTAGGTTAGCCCATTTATTTGTGTAGAATATTAAGGGTACAAACAATGGGCATGTGAAATCCAAAATATTATCGTAAGTAATCTCAATCTGTCTTTGTTTTTTTATTTAATTATATCTTATCTATCTTAAATTTGCGTCAAGTGTTTGTATTTTTTTCATTTTGTGTTTTTGGTATTTAGGATCACAAGCATGCCATCCGTCTCTTGAGGAGCCAAGCTTCATGTTCAGTGACTAAGAACTGGGACCTTGACGAGTAATGTGACGAGGTGCAAGCAATTGTCAAGAACTCTGGGTTGTGGCATGCGGTGGAGAGTTCGAATATTGAGTATGATAAAGTTACCGTATCTGCATTATGTGAGAGGTTATATGGAGAGACTGATACAATGTTATTCCCATTCGATGAGATGGCGATAACTCCCGATGATGCTCATCAATTCTAGGCCTTGAGGTTGAGGGAAAAAAATCAGTGAGGGCTTCGATAATAACATTTCTTGGGAGGATATCTTCAAATTGACCTAAAATTTGTTCGGTTGGAATCATGTTGAGAAGGAGTCTATGCTTGTGATAAAGGATGGTAATCTAAGTAAGAAGTTTAATTTGAAGAAGTTGAGGGACACATTCTCTGGGACCAATAAAATCTATGATAAAGAAGGAAGGGTGGACTTGGTGTGAATCAATGCTACCGCGTTAGCTTATCTGCTCTACGTCCTGGGCAAATGTATCTTCCCCGACAGTTACAGAAGCTTAGTCGACGCCAGGTATATGCAACTATTGGATCCTTTAGATAAGATGCATGAGTATTCTTGTGGTACTGCGGTGGTCGCCTTCTTGAACAATGGGTTGACAAAGGCTTCAAGGGCACTCACTGCGCATGTTAACGGAAATATATGTCTCTTCCAGGTAATTTTATTATGTAAATCATTTTTATTTGCAAAATGCTTGTAATGTAAGATTCTTACTAAACTTTGTGTTTGCATAGGTTTGGATATATGAGCGCTTCCCTACTTTGGTAAAATCCAACTCCTACGTCAAAGTGAATGACAATCTTGCGATTGATAAGCCAAGAGGACAAAGATACAGTTTTAAGGGTGCTCAAGATAAGGATATGTCACAGCAGCTTATCAACGTGCGAATCGCTTTGGAAAAATTGACTGCGGATGAGGTAATATTTGATCCGTATCGAGATGCTATAAATCAAGGTTTAATCCAAAGGAGAGATGATGTTGCATTATACTACGATCTTTTGTTGTTCTCCCATGGATTTTCAATGTACGATCCACATCGGGTAATGCGACAATTGGGTTACGTCCAAGAAGAACCCCATTTCGATGTTGAGTCGTTCTTTAAAGTGGTAAGGGATGAGTGCAACACGTCCCAAAAAGGTATTGATGTCCATTACGCTCCAACGCCAGTCAACGATCACTGGAACGGAAGACGTGACCGTAAAGTCGATTCGAGTCTTTTGGATGAGGTGACCGGAGGTCATGAAGCTCATGAGAAATATATGACGTGGTACTTGGGATGGACTTGTCCTACTGTGGTTAGGGAGCAGACTGCTGAATAATTGGCTCGTAAGAGGAAGATGGCTGCGAATGACCTAACAACAAGTCTTAAGTTCTTTGTAAGTATTTTAAAGTTTGTCTTACAGTTTTAAGATTACGCTATCAAATCATTCTATTAATTGTTTGTTGTTTAATTAAAAATAGAAGGAGCATTTGAAGACCTTTGTGAAGGTGTTGTGTTGCGCGAGATAAAGAGGAGAGCCTTTGTCGATTGAAGATCAAACCAAGCATATTCACTATTCTAGAAATGTTGACAATGAGGATGCCTATGAATTGTTCAAGCAAGCTGATGCTGAAGTAAAGAGGGAAGAAAAATCCAGGAGGGAAGCACAAGCCACGATGAATACTGACAAAAGGAGGGTTCGTTCCCGTGGTGATAGTAGTGGTAGTGGTGGTGGTATTGATAATGTTAAACGGGGTCGTAGTCGTGGTGGTGAATGAATGCATTTCTAGTTCATTTCTTTATGTTGTGGTAGACAAATATTAAGGTTAATGGTTGGACATATGTTTTTTTTAAGGTTTATGGGACATGTTTTCGTATTTTGGACACAAAATGTTGGATTTCTAGTTGTTGAATGAATAGTTTGTTTAGCTATGTAAAGTATCAATCATTCCACCGAAATGGTTTTGTTAAGTTACATTTCCGACTAAACCAGGGCCGACAAGGTTGTGAACTGACAGACTGCCGGCCCTGACAGCTTCAATGGTGTAGTTACCAGGGTCGACAAGGATAGCACTTTAATACCCTCCCGTATGTTGTACATCCGGCAAGGTATTAAATTATAGACCCTTCCGACTATGTGTTGCATAAAACACCTTCTCCTGATGCCTAAAATCATACTAAGGTCGGCATGGTTATAAATCACGATCCTGCCGGCTATATAATTGCCGGCACGCTAATATCCATATACCTTCCCGACTGTTACACAGAAGAAAGGCAATTGATGCCTAGAATCATACAAAGGTCGGCATGGTAATACAATTACGACCATGCCGGCCACACTTAGTCGGCATGTTTGGGAAACAAAAACCTAGCCGGCGAATTCAAAATTCGAATTCTTGCAAGTACAAGTGCATTGATTGACTACCCTAAAGGCCAAACTTGGGCACAGTTCTATAAATACACTACTTATCTCTACAAAACAACATACAACTATCTAACTCATATCATCATACACTCCATCTAACTCACCCAATAGCTCTCTACATACAACAATGGCATCATTTGATTCAAACGAAGATTTGGCAATCACCAAAGCTTGGTACGCGGAAACTCGAGTTAGAATGCAGTCCTACGTAAGGGTGGATGCCGTAACCTTTTGGGCTAGGGTACATAACAAATATAGGCAAGAGTTTGGAATCCAAATGGAAGAAGTGTTCAACAAATCCACGCTAGGCACCTAGTCATCGAAAAAGCGATACTTGCTTTTTTGGCTATCCAAAAACCGATTTTGAACACTATTCACTTTGGATTGTCCATTGAAAAATTTGTAAGTATTTTTGTGGTTTATTTTACGTGATCCATGTTGTTTGATCTTCCAACTAAACACCACTAACAAAGTAAGTTTGTGTTTTGTTTTTGTAGCATGAAGTCGTGACAGTGCTACTTGGAGGAAAATGGGGAAGCATTCGCATTTGATGCAAGCTATCAATTCATGGTATCCAAAATTCCCGAATATGCTCCGGACCTCATGTCGGCTGAATGGGACTCGGATTCCTCCGGCGAAGATTGATGGTTTTAGTGTAGGTTTTGCGGGTAGATCTCTATGTAAACCCTCATGAGGCTATAACTCGTCCACTAGGGTCGCTTAGGGGCTCAAAGGCTTGATGCACATGCTAAGTGCATTCGTTATTCCGTCGACAGGGATTTAGATTTTATGTTTCAATTAATATAGTAACCAAAATTGCATGAATAAAGTGAATTACATCTTCCCATATTATTTTTTTTGTTGGGTATAACTACAGGTCGGCATGGTTACATTGCCGACTTTTCAACAGCAGGCAATGTTAGAAATTATTAGCATGCCGACTATAAGTCAGCCGACAATGTTATAAATTATTTTCATGCCGACCATAAGATAGATATTCTTCATTCAAAGACCCTTTCGGCCTACAAATAGTCGGCTTTTTCTTCATTCGCGGACCATTCCGGCTAGACTTAGTCGGCACTTTATTCAAACTTCAACCATGCTGGCGGAACTTAGTCGGCACCTTATTCAAACGTCGACCTTGCCGACTTTTCATATTTTCAAAACCATTTTTTTTTATTAAAATCGAACTCATAACACAGACAAAAGGTTTAATCTACTGAATTCATAGTTTCAGAATTTTAATCTAAACTCAATTAATTAACCTAATCAGAATTTTTAGTGTTAATTAAACAAGAGTATATTAGCCATTTAGAAAATACATGATTAAGGGGTGGCTTATTTTACTTCAAAATGACCCAGGTTTTATCTCATTAGGTATACCCCCAATTAATCTGGGTATGCCCACCATGGAAGCGGTGTTCTAGCATATGGGCTGCCAATACCAATTGGTTTAAGTATGTTATGTTTAGAGAGTTAACTACAGAATGGAAAATAATTGTAGGGAAAAACTACAGCGAACATACTACAAATGTATCATGATAGACAAGGAACTCTGTCTGTAACAGTTTTTCTTCTAGAAAGCCTCACATAGTTGGTTCCGCTATCCAAAACCGTTTTTCCAGAAGAAAGAAAAAAAATCCCAAATTTTCTCTCTTAATCTTCCTCTCTAATCCAGATTTACTCGGATTTAGGTCTGAGATTTCAGATTTACCGAGAAAATCTAGGATATATTAATCTGTTATTATCTTTTCACTTTCAATAAAAATGTTGCTCTTATGCAATATTAGGTATATGTTTATTTTTTTATTTTTTTTGTTTGATTTCAATGGATATTACATGCCGCGTGTTCTTTCATTACCCTTACATAGGGGTTTATCATAGCCTTTGGGGATTTTTAATGGGATTTTTTCATATAATCAATCAAAATATGGAATTGTTACAACAGTTTTTTTCATCAGAACTTGTCTCAAGAACTTCAACTGTCCATATCAGTGGAACGAAGAATAGAGAAGATATGTCATGTTGGACGAAAGCTTTTTTGGTTTTTCATGAAGTTTATTCATGATCTTTTGGTAAAACAAATGGGTTACCAGACTGATTTTGATACAACTTCTTCTCTAAAAGATAAGACAAAGGTATGTGCTTTGGAATTTCAATTGAAGAAAAATCTTAATCATACTGATGTGATAATTCAGGGGGATACAATCAATGGTCAACAAGTCAGTTTAGAGAATTATCAAGATATTCTTTGGAACAATATTTCTCTCACTTGCAGGATCAAAACTTCCGTTTGTTTCTTCCATGTTATTTGGTTGGGTTTTGTTATCTTGTGCACCCATACACAAGATAACACCCAATCATTGGCATTGGAAATGATAAAAACCAATAAAAAAATATGAGAGATAATATGTTATGCATTGGAGAAGGGAAAGTATACACTTATATAGAGAAAAATTCAAAAAATCCATGATTGTTTCCCTTCTCCAATGCATAACATATTATCTCTCATATTTTTTTATTGTTTTTTATCAATTCCAATGCCAATAATTGGGTGTTATCTTGTGCATAGGTGCACAAGATAACAAAACCCTATTTGGTTTTATGTAATCTCAAAAAATGTAAAATTCATTATGCAATTTGTTGTGTCTCTACATTCTTCTTTGTTTTCCGGCAATAAAATTCCCTTCCACTTTTAGGGGCGACCCCAACGGAATTAGGGGCGACACTAAAAGACAAAAAAAGGTCACACAAACGTAAAACTAAGCTACCCCTTATCCGCGATCTTTCAAAATGACAACTATGCCCTTCCATAATCGGTAGCCAAAACAACAATCGGTAGGTTATATATTAATCGGTCGGTGAAATTGAATCATTAGATACCGATTAATGTATGTATATTTCGGCTAATGTTGCCTTTTATAATCGGTAGTTAATTGGACCTGTAAAACTTCCGATTATAGGTTGCCCCAAAATGAGGTTTTTTCTAAAATCCATTTTTTCCAAAATTTTGAAATCTTCCATAATCGGTAGGATATTTGGCTACCGATTATAAGTAGCCCCACATCAGACCTTTGCCAAATTTCCACTTGGCTCTGGGTGCAGAGCCACCCCTAACCATTTGGTTCGTGTTTGAGACATAGCCATAATCAGAAGTTTAACTGGTTACATTACCTTCTGATTATAATAATCGGAAGTTTAACTGGTTACATTACCTTCCGATTATAGGTTGCCTCAAAATGAGTTTTTTTCTAAAATCTATTTTCTCCAAAATTTTGAAATCTTCCATAATCGGAAGTTTAACTGGTTACATTACCTTCCGATTATAATAATCGGAAATTTAACTGGTTACATTACCTTCCGATTATAGGTTGCCCCAAAATGAGTTTTTTTCTAAAATCCCTTTTAATCGGTAGGCAAAGGTGTTACAAAGCTTCCGATTAAGTTTTAACAATCGGGCACAAAATACCTCCCGATTATGAAGGGACATATTAGTATTTTCAACATATTTTGTCTTTTTGTGTCGCCCCTAATTATGTTGGGGTCGCCCCTAAAAGTGTTACGTAAAATTCCAACCTTTTCTCTCCCAAAAAAACAAAAAAACGTCTCTTTGAAATATTACATTGGTAAAAGTAAAACGTTGGTTGGGTGGAGTTGGTTGGTGACATAAATTTTGACGACCTAAACACAGTGACATGCTCACACGTGGATATATTAACTTTGCTTGTGTCAGCAGCAACAAAAAGACAAGATAGTGTCGTTATCAAATGATGGTGCGCCGTATCACCAACAGCGTACATTAGTAGAAATCGCCTTGGTGGAAAAAACAGGGTCACTAATTTACGCTTTGCTTTGCTTTCTTTTTTTGTGTTTATCACCTACGGAGAAAAAAGAGAGACAATTATTTGAGTGAGTTCTTAGAGAGAGACAATGATCAGAAAATCTGAATGCTAACAATTATGATTTTTTAGTATACAATCTGATTCGACTAACCGATTCTTGGAAGAGGATATATTAAAAAATAAAATGAATTCAAGTTCTGTAAATACAGTTTCAGAATGGAAGTTTTCTCAAGTTTTTGGTGAAAGAACTCCTGGAGAAGAAGTTCAAGATGGTCAGAATCTCTTAATTTTGTTCCTTTCTTGCAAATTACAGTCTTGTTTAAGTTAGAATTGTTGATAAATTGTAGCTGCTCTGTTTCGTTTCCTTGGTGGCTTACTAATTCGATGGTTTATGGTTTTGTTATTCTGAAGTTGTTTGGTTTACTTTTGTTACAATTTAGATACTAACTGAGAATTGAATTGCGGGTTTTGAATGAATTTTTCAGTTGATGTTATATCAACAATTGATTTTGAGAAGAAAGGAGATTATCTTGCAACCGGTGATAAAGGTGGTCGTGTTGTCATCTTCGAAAGGACTGATAGGTTAGACGTAAGCTCTTATATACTTAATCTCACCCCTTTACTTTTCATTTACTGAAGTAAAATTGTTTCTTGAAGTAGAACTTGTTTGAATTATGATTAGTCTCGTACTCGGAAAGAGTTGGAATGCTTGGATCATGGTTTTCTAAAGCAGCAACCTGATTTTCGGTATAAGACCGAGTTTCAAAGTCACGAGCCGGAGGTATGTATATGTTGATATCTTGTGTTCGTGCAATGTTGAAGAAGTGTTTTCACTCTCTAAACTACTGACCTCACAGTCCCCTGGCCAACTGGCACATTCCCAATTAGTTGTGTGTTTCACTCTGTTTGGCTTTTCGGTTTAACTTAGAAATTTATGTCATGTATGGTTGTAGTTCGATTATTTGAAGAGTTTGGAAATTGAAGAGAAGATAAATAAAGTAAGATGGTGTACCACGTCAAACGGTTCATTGTTTCTTCTTTCGTCAAATGACAAAACAATTAAGATGTGGATGGTAATAATCTGTTGAACTCTAGAGTGGTTTCATTTGAGATGAGAGTTTTGAAGCATGGTTTTGAAGTTGATGTTTTGGTATCGGAACAGGTGAAAGAACGAAAAGTAAAGAAAGTAAAAGAGATGGATCAAAATCCGTCATTATGTATGGAAAATGCACTACTTGCGGAGAAGAACTTCGCAGTAGAACAACATGAAGCATCTGTTTCTAATGGCTATCGTTTGGAATGGACTGATAAAGTCGGTACCAGAACATCCCCGAATTCTCAAGAAAGTGTCCACAAGGTATTTTTTGTGGGTTTTGGAGAGAATGCCCATATGCATAACTTACAATTTGGTAGCTTTGGCTACAATGAATTTCTAATTATGACGAATTTTGTGTAACAAGTTTGGAGAGACTTCACCTGCAAGATGTCGAAGGGTGTATAATAACGCTCATGATTACAATTTAAACTCTATCTCAACTAATAGGTAAGTCTCCTATTTCCATCTACTATTCCACATATTCCTTTCAGATCAGTTTAAAGTTATTGCCTGCAGGATTCAGTGTAGGCAAATTAGACAAATTTAAAATATCAGACACGATTTCCTTTTGAGGTTCATATTTTAGCAACCAAAATATATTGCCACTTGATTTGATTAAATTCAAGGATTGTCCGAAATTCTAATTAATTCCATGCAATTCCATCAATGACATAACCACGCAATTAGTTCGACACTAATGGCTACATGTCTCTTTTTCCAGTGATGGGGAAACCTTCATTTCTGCTGACGACTTGAGAATAAATTTGTGGAATCTGGAGATAAGTGATCAGTGTTTCAACATCATTGACATGAAGCCATCCAACATGGAAGACCTCACAGGTATCTTAACTGCAACATAGAAATCTAATGTTCTTCCTCTCTTTCTTAGTATGCATCATGTTTCAGTAGTCATGGTAAAAACTTTAAATGCCACTATTCGTTCACCCAATTTGTTCATTGTGATCAGAAGTTAAACGAGATTAATATGGGAAGTAAGTCTAATTCTGTATGGCACAAAGTCTTGGTGGCATCATCAAACTTCCCTTTGTTTCATCCTATATTATTACTATATCCTGATATTCTGTTAACTTTTGTTCAGAGGTGATAACATCAGCCGAATTTCATCCAGTTCACTGTAACATCTTAGCATATAGCAGCTCGAGAGGTTTTATTCGACTCGTTGACATGAGGCGATCAGCGTTATGTGATCAAAACGCAAGAATGTAAGATACTAGATTTGCATTTCCATTCGTGGTTCTGTGAGTGGCAGTCATAGAGTGAACCTTATCTGTTTGTTTTTTTTGGCCTTATGATTAGTGGACATTTAGTGCAGAACAGAGTGCTCTGGCTTTTGAATTGGTTGTTTTTCTATGCAGATTACAAGACAGTGAAGCTCATGGATCAAAAACGTTTTTCACCGAAATAGTCGCTTCCATTTCTGATATAAAGTTTGCGAGTGATGGAAGACACATCTTAAGTCGGGATTACATGAATCTAAAGGTCTTATATTGTTATGCTGAGCATGAATTTATGTACTTTATGGTCAGCACAATAGTTTTCTCCTATTATGGGCATGTAGAATGAAACCTTTCTATTTCATTATGCAACATGCTAAGAAAACCGCTTCCACCTTAATTGTAGCTCTGGGACTTGCGTATGGAAGCATCTCCGGTTGTGATTTTTAAAACTCACGAGTACCTCCTCCCCAAGGTAACGTTCCCTGCTAGTTTCACAATTATAGAATCATGTTTAATGATGTTAACTGGGCAGTTGATAAAACAAAGATCATGGAGGTGGCATGTGTGTATTCTTCATTGGCGGTCTTTATGGAGTATAATTCAACTGGTTATGACATGAGATCCTTCAGCCTTCGTTTAATTTGCTTGTTATCTGTCACTTTCTTGCACACAATGAGGTATGAGCTATCACCAAAAGTCAACCTTAGCTCAGCGGGAAGAGTGGAGGACCGGTCCTCTAGGTCGCTGATTTGATTCTGGCACATCGATGGGCCATATTCTGTCTGGGAGCTTTAGCCTTGTACCTCAATGTTCTATTACTTTTGTCCATTATCACTCACCTCCATGAATTTGGTATGTTTATTATTAGCCAGTTTCTGATAATTGCCAACAATTTGCTCTGTGGTTTCTGCAGTTGTGCGATTTATATAACAATGATTCAATTTTTGACAAATTTGAGTGCTGCCTAAGTGGAGATGGGAGTCAATTCGCAACCGGATCTTACAGGTTTGTACTTGAATAGACTGCAGCTTTTTTGCCGATGTTAGTTTACAGCTATGTCTGACTCTCCCACTACATTTGACTTAGCAATCAATTTCGAATTTTCGCTCATGGAGATGGAAGTGGTGAAGGAATCACGATGGAAGCTAGCAAAAATCCAAACTCCAAGTATGGTTATTCCTCATTTTCATCCTTTATTACCAATGAAATTAGAGATTTATCTAGCAGGAATAGCTATGAAGCAATTTAAGGTAGATTTAGTGGAAAAATATTGCATCAGTAAAATTGTTTTGTTATACATGTTGCATGTTGGAAACCTATGGAAAGTTAAATTGGTACAAAATCTTTTTCTCTTCAGAGATCTAGTTGTCTGAAAGCCCAAAACAATTGAATTATCATATGATTGGTAGTTTGTCATAGTTAAACCGTACTTTGGTAAAATTACAAGTATCAAATGTCGATTGGAAAAGTTGAGTTATATCGTGCTATCTGGTTCTAATGGAATCATATCTGTAATTATCATTTGCTTATCTTGATCATTAGTGATATTCCTCAGAACATTATATTCCAAATCCATAACAGGAAGCAGCATATCCAGACATCACGACCTAGACGGACATCTATAAGCAACCTGGCTCGCGGACAATTCCGGCTAGGTTAAGAACCCTCTAAATATTTTCACTTTTACCTGTTCTTGTTTTTCATGCTTCCTTTGACTCATACCGACATTGAAATTCTCGTGTGTTTGTCATTGCTGAATGCTGACTTTGTATAGGAGGACACGACAACTCAACGGAAAATGGTGGAATTCCTTGCGATTTGAACTCTAAGCTTCTACATCTCGCTTGGCATCCCACAACAAACTTGATAGCTTGCGCAGTTGCAAATAGCCTGTACTTGTATTACAACCCCTAATTCTTCTCTATAAATTCTGCTAGTGCTACTGCTTACCATTGTGCTTGAAGAAAAGCACCTTGATGTAGTTTTAAATTTAACTTATTTTTAGTGAAGTTACTACGACGATATAAACCTGCAATGAACCCCAGGGAACCGTAACATTATATGCTTCAGGGTGCCGAACTATACATAGTTAGGTGCGTGATCCAGTGGGCACTCACATTGTAACTACAGAAAATCCATAGTTACACCCACTCTCGAATTAGATAGGTACCAAGTCGAATGAGAACGAGTTTATACACAAATCTATTTCTCTTTTATTAAAATCCTTAATATCTTAAGTTACAAGTCGCTCAAGAACACTCTAGATCTAGACTGCTCTCTTACAAAGATTCTCTCTCTCTCCAATAATGTTCCAACCCCTTCTCAGGAGGCTAAGTCTCCTCTTATATAGGGTAATATTACATAGTGGAATACAGCTCAATTTATCTCGGACTGACGCTTCTATCTCGCTCTGAACAACTTTTATGCTTACTTTTCGCCTTAAAGATCGGTTCATGTCGGGGACAGCTGTCCCTTTTCTTGCATAACAATCCACACTTCGGGTTATTACTTCAGAAAACCTCACTATTTCTTGGACATCAAGTCATACCTCGCGCAATCGACTTCGCGCCCCTTCCCTTTTCTTGTGCAACAATCCATACCTCATTAAATGTCTTCTCGAGCAAGTTATGTCAACCTCACCAGATATCTTTCCGAGCGAGGTAGCTCTACTTCGCTAGATGCCCTTCCGAGCAGGTTGGCACTACTTCGCTAGATGTCTTTCCGAGCAGTGTAGCTCTACTTCGCTAGATATCTTTCCGAGCAATGTAGCTCTACTTCGCTAGATATCTTTCCGAGCAATGTAGCTCCCCTTTGCTGGCGGGACCTCGTTAAGGCAGATCTGACAGTTGATTAGACTATTCACTTACACTCCTTCGGAAGTGGTGAATAATATCTTTCTCGAAGATTCTTCTCATTATCTCGCCCAATCCTCCTCGGACACGTGGCGGAATGATTTTCTGTACCTACATTTTGCCTTTTCTCATTCCTTTCGGGGGTACCAAGAAAGGAAAGAGAATCCTGCATTAATTCGTAACCGCCACGTACGCGGATTTTCCGCTATCTTGTCTCCCACGATTCTTATTTACAGTTATCAACCGGTTCCCCTTCCTATGCAACCGTTTCTCTAGGTCATACCTTGGGTCCATTATAAATAGTCATCTCCCTCATCTTTTTCTCTTCTTTTCGTCCTTCTACTTCTTCTTCCCCGGCACTGTTCTTCTGTATACTCCGCCCGCTTTTGATCTCCTTAGTTTTCCTCACTTCTTTCACTCCGTCTTCTCTTCTTTCTACAATGGCACCCAGAAAATTTCCCCTTGCCACTACATCAAAGGACCTCGAAGATTTCCAGGCTGATTTCAAAAAACTAGGTTTAACGTTGTCGCCGGCGGTGGATCTTTCATCTGTGCCTCCGGTAACCGCAACCAGACGGATGGAACTGAACAATCGCTGGATTGAGGCAGATAAGTGGTCATCTACCAGGATGATTGCCACTTTGGGTCAGTTGAGAGCGGGCCTAACCTTTCCGCTGTATGATGCCCGGAATCCTCTTCTCTCGTGAGATTCTTGCTCATCTCAACAGGGGAGTCTTCCAGTTGAATGGTAATTCGATTCGGATCTACAACGAGTTTGTGAGGCGTTCCTCTGGCGGTTTATCCCAGATCCTAGCTGTGGCGGAGAGCTTCAACCCTGCGGACTACAACGTTTCTTCTTTCTCGGAGAATTACTTCGATAAAACTCAAGGTAAAAGAAGGAAGTTTCAAGAGTGGGGTGTTGCTTTACATCGAAGGTCCCTGAAGGATCCCTCCAAAGTTCTCCTTTTGGATGTTGAGCCCGTTGGTTCTTCTAAGGAGGCCCCCAAAGGCCCTTCCTGGCGTCTAACTAATGATGAGGACTGGATGATGTTCCCAGTTGTTATCGAGGGCCCCCTTGTCTGGGGTTATGATGAGTTCGGGAATGCTCAAGAAGGCCCCCTCCCAAGTCACGTTCGTCTCGCTTCCTTTGAACCTTGGAAGTTCAACTGGTCCGAGAGGCCCTCCGATGTGAGCTCGCTAGTATTCTCCCTTGCTTTACTTTGGCGTATTTTATTTGAATTTTTTTTTTGTTATGTTCTATCTATTATTATTATTTATATATATATATATATATTTTTGTAGTACCTATTGCCTGCTCCCGGCTTGATCAAGGATAGATCCTCCAAAAAGCCTGTCGTTGGATCTCCTGCTACGGACCAGGTAACCCGCTTCCCACTTCGCTTCTGGTGTTCAAATTTTGCTTTCGGAGTCTAACCTTTGGTTTCGACAGGAAGAAGAACCCGCGGATACCCCCGTAGTAAACCCTCGTGTATTTCTGAAGCGAAGTCATCGGGAGAGCTCTTCTGATGCGACTGCTGCTACCAAGGTATCATGCTACCATGTTTACTTCGTAATAGTACTCCCTTCTTTTTGCCTTAGATCTTTTTCAACTCCTGGATACTAACCCCTGTTTCCTAGGTTCCTCAATCCACACCTGTCGATGAACCCCAAAAACGCCGCAGAGTTCTGAATATTGGGGATCTCACCCGTATACCTTCTGCCCAGAAGCTAGCAGAGTTTCCTTCTCCTCCTGGCAAGAACAAGCCCGAGAATCTAAAGGGCGCCACTCCTCCTCCGAAGGTTCTCATGCCAAATCCTTGTATCACGGTGGAAGAGCCCCCAGCTAAACCATCAGCAGGTCCTTCTAGTGAGAAGACTCGGAAAGTTTTTGAAGAAGAAGATCCAGCCTATGCCCCCGACATGAACTTCTTAAGGGACGCTCTTATTTTAACTCGGGACAACCCTTCTACGAGGTCTGCATCCATGGAATCTGTAATCTCGCTATGCGCCGACACTTTTCTAGCTCAAGATCAAGCTTTCATGCAGAACGCTTCGTTGAATCTTTCCACCAACCAGCACGCTGCTATTATGGCCTTGGTTAGTGTTATTGATCTTAAAAGCGTTTGACGTACAAGTCCCCCTCTTACTGAAAATATTTCACAGGAGTTCAACTGTCACATGGCTCAACTCGTGGAGATGAGGATTGCTCGTGAGGATCTGAAGACTGCTAATGAACGACTTCAGGATCTCAGGAACGATCTCGCTGATGAGAAGGAGCGTTCCGCTAAGAAAGATGAAAAGATTTCGGAGCTTCGCAGTAAGTTTAATCTTTTCTCGGTCCTTATTTATATCTCGTTCTCGTTTTTACTATCTTGTTGTTTTCGTCAAGCCCGTTCTACGAAGTATTATATGAATTTTGAAGAAGCCAAGTCGACCGTGGATGATCACCAAGCAGAACAAGCAAACCTTTTGTCCCAGATTAATTGCTATATATCTGAAAATGAGATTTTGAGCGAAAAGCTTTCGACGTCATATTCTCTGGCTGATCATCTGGCTAACGAGTCCGCTACTCATGAAGAGTCGAATTTCCACCTTCGTGAGGAGAATGAACGATTGAGGACCGAGCTTCAGCAGATCAGTAATTCTCTCACCACTTCCCGTAATCTTCACTCTTCATCCATGGACCGAGCTAGGCGCCTTGAGGAGGATAAAGAAAGAGTAATTAAGAGAAAGGACAGGTCCGAAGCTGAACTTCGCAAGCTCCGGAGTGAACTCTCCGAGTTGAGGTCTGGATATGAGAAGCTGAAGGCTGAAAATGCTGGATTAAGAAACGAGTTAAACAACGACATGTCTTCTATCTTGGTTCGCTTGGAGAGGCTTCAGGGCAAGAAAACTTCTCCCGCTCCTCTTGCGAAGAGGAAGCTTGTCATGCCTCCTCGAGGCGGTAAACTTCTTATCGGATCCCCTAATGATGATAGACCCATGTCTGGCCCTGGAGAGGACGTGGAAAAATCACCTCTAGAACTCCACAGCTTTCTCGAATCCGAAATATCAAGACTCGACCATTTTAATCTTGACGTCCAGAAAACCTTAAATTCTGTTATTTCGCAGAAAGAAGGTAACTCTAGGTGTTGTTGTTTCTTCGTTCTTCGCTTGGTTACTCTTTGTTTCTCATTTTGCTGTTATCTTGCAGAATCCGAGGAGAGTTTGAAGAGTCAAATTTTTCACTTGTCTCGCCAAAAGGATAGCTTGGCTGAGGAGTTATCCAAATTGCAGGTAGAGCTTGCTTCTTTGAACGAGGATTGCGATAAGATGGAGGACGCTAGGAAGGTAGCGAAATGGACTCGCCAAAATTCCCAGGAAGAGAAGGTGAAATTTGTTACCGAGTTCTGCAAATCTCATGGTCTCGACGTCCCTAACATGAACCTCGAGGTTTTCTCCGACGATGAACCCGCTGTCTTCGCCGAAGTTGAGAATGAAGATACAGAGTCTGATGAAGGCATTGAGAAACCTCATCACGAGATCCCTCAAGGCACAGGAGGTAACAATGCTGGGGCTGGTGCCAATACTGGAGCTGCGGGATTTGATGGCAATCCTGATGAAGAGGGAGTTAACAATCCCTGATTATTTGTTGTGATACTTCGGTTCTTTGTCCTTTTAACATTTTATCTGGGCGCTCCCAAGCTTGGGGGGGCATGACAATTTTTGCTCGTATTTTGTCTTAATATATTAGCTTTTTCCTTTCTTTGCTTTTCCCTTATTTGCTCGTGATAGTTACATAACCTGCATGTTTGTTAATGGCTGCTTTGCCCTGGTATTTCGTAATAACTCCGAGTATATACTTGATATGTGCTTGTGATAGTTACATAACCTGCATGTTTGTTATTGGCTGCTTTGACCTGGTATTTCGGAATCACTCCGAGTATATACTTGACGAAGGAAATAATCAAAGAATAATTTATGTTGCTTAAGTATATACTTGCCCCTTATTCTTTGGGTGTTTCCGAAGTAATTGATTTTACTCCAAATTTTTTTGCCTTAATGCGAAATAAATGCTCGAAAGAATAAAATCGTATTTAAAGTATATACTTGCCTCTTATTCTTTGGTGGATTTATGTAGCATACCTTGTGCTTTTAGCTCCGCTCGTTCTTACTTTGTCTGCCTTAGTTGTTTATGCGAGTCGATCTCGCATTGTTGTCATCTCGCTGCAATTATTATTTTCCAGTTCATAGCATAATCGAGTTAGTGCATATATCATCATGTATAAGATATCAATTGCGAGTGCTTCTTATGCAATGTAAGAAATACTCCTTAGAATTGTATGGCTTGTGTGGTCGAGCTTTGTAATGTGCTTGCTTTTTTTTTTCTTTTTCTTTGTAGCATATTCCTGCCTCTTTGCAAGTATACACTTCCCCTTTTGTTTTGCCTTAGGTCTCATATATTTTTTTTTTTTTACATCTCTATCATCAGTTCGAGGTCTTATTTTTCCTCCTAGTTAAGGTCTTATTGTGCCCCACCCCGTTGGTCAGGGTTTTGCGACGAAGTCTCAGGCGCTCTTTACTCTTGCGAAGTAAAGATCCATCAACCTCGCCTTATCTCGCTAATTGAGGTCTTATGTGCAACAATATCACAGGCCTACCTACTCCCGTGAGTACCATCCCCGTAACATTGCCGACTTTGGTGGTCACTCAGCTCCCTAAAGGAGGGTGCCGTCCCTTCCCCTCTGAATACCCTCGTGCTTTTGGGCTTAGGCATCAGTTATTTAGTGACCTCGTGCCCTTTCGCCGATATGGCTCCTGGTTACGAAGTCACACCCTAGTTGGGGTGGTTTTGGGACCGAGCGGAAGAACTACACCAGGCCATCTTCTTCTCCACTGGCTAGTTCTTACACCCCTCACCGAAGGTAACCCAATTGGGGCCCTCGGCGGATGGGTCTTACGATTGCCCCGAGTTGGTGGTTGTTAGCCACATCTGAGATTATCTCATGACGCGCGTGTAGGTATTACATTTTCCCCTTGCACTTTGTGCGAACTAGTTTGCACGCCACGAGGTCTCAGCCTCCCTAAGTAGAGGTTTTATATAGGACTTACGATCGCCTATTTTGAGGGTCGTAAGCAGACCTCCTAAATAAAGTCTTACTTGTGGCCCTCGCATTCTCATGTTTTGAGCTTGCATCTCTTTTTTTTTTGCTTTGATCCTGTTGGATTTTCAATGCTGATTAACAAATAGTTCATTCATTTTCTGATTGATACATATATAATTTTTTTTTATCAATTCTTCACGAGTCTCTGTTGCTTATGGATAATACTTCTTAATGTAAATTGGATTCCACGGGTGGTCCAGTCTGCGACCTTGCCTTTCTGCTTCGCCATATATGATATCCCCGTTACTGTCTGTATCCTTTCCTTCACAGTCCGCGAGTTCATAAGTCCCGTTTCCCACTTTTATTTTTACGATGAAAGGTCCTTCCCACGTAGGCTCCAGTTTTCCTCCGGGTCCCTTTTGATATGGGGGTATCTCGCGCAGAACCAGATCCCCTGAGATGAAACTTCTTTCTTTCACCCTCTTGTTGTACTCACGAGATAGTCTCCGATGATATTTCGTCATGTGCTGTAGAGCCATTTCCTTGTTTTCCTCCAAGTCATCTAACTTTGCTAGGATCATGTCCGAGTTTAACCCCTTTTTACAGGCTTCTCGTTTTGTAGTGGGGAACATGATTTCAGTAGGCAGAACTGCCTCAACTCCGTATGCCAAACAAAATGGTGACATTCCTGTTGCTTCTCGCCTCGTGGTTCTGTACGACCATAGCACCTTCGGAACTTCTTCGCACCAGTTATGGTGATGTCCGTCTAACTTCTTTTTTAAAGTGGCTGCTATTGTCTTGTTCCTTGCCTCCGCTTGCCCATTACTCTGTGGGTATAGCGGGGTCGACTTCGCGGACTGTATCTTGAAAGCGCTAAATAACATCTTCACGTTTTCCCCCTCGAATTGCATCCCGTTGTCAGAAACGATTTGCAGAGGGACTCCAAACCTACATATGATATGTTCAAGTATGAAATCGTACATGTCACCATCTCGTATGTTCTTCACAGGCTTTGCCTCAACCCATTTTGTAAAATAGTCCGTTGCCACTATCAGGTACTTCCGCTGCAAGCTTCCGGCAACAAATGGCCCCACGATATCTATTCCCCATATGGCGAACGGCCATACACTTAGCACGTAATTTAGGCTTATCGAGGGTGCATGTATACGCTTTTCGAATCTTTGACAAGCTTCACACCTCGTTTCCACACCTTTTGCGTCATTATGCATGCTCGGCCAAAAGTATCCCTGTGTCTTGGTTTTAAAGACCAATGATCTGGTTCCGCTGTGATTTCCAGCGTCTCCGTAATGTATTGTCTTCATAATTTGCACTCCTTCTTCTTGTGACAAGCATCGCAATAGTGTCCCTAGGAATGATCTCCGATACATGATTCCTTCTCTTAGTTCATAATTTGTGGATCTCCCTTTGATTTTGTGCGCCTCAAACCTGTCTCTAGGCAGATCACCCTTCTCGAGGTATTTGTGAATAGGTGTCCTCCAGTCATCTTCTTCCACCTGTCAGATGCACTACCCTCTACTATCATCACGGACTTCTCATCTTTCAACTCGTTTGTTACTAAGGGGTGCATTAACCTTTCAATTCGGATATATTTTTCCGAGGTGTCTTCTATCATTGATGCAATAAAGGCTAAAGCGTCAGCGTGTCTGTTATTATCTCGGCTTACTTGTCTCCATATTATATTGGGTATTTCCTTTGAATATTCTTTCACGAGTTTCAAATATCGATTCATCACCGCATCGTTCGCTTGATACCTCCCTTCTATCTGCCTTACTACCAGATGTGAATCGCTAGTTATTCTTATTTCTTCCAACTTCATCTCGATAGCCAGCCTCAAGGGATGTATGACTGCCTCATATTCTGTCTCATTGTTAGTTGCTTTATATTCCAGTCGGAAGAAAAATATTGTCCTTGCTCCTTTTGGAGAAGTAAATACTATTCCCATTCCTCCTCCAGCGATGTTGGATGACCCGTCTACAAATATTTCCCACCTCCTTGGGTGATTTTATTTCAGTAAATCTGTAGGATCCGGACGCTCCTCATCTATATCCAACATTTTTTCCACTCCTTCGTCTTCTTCTATTGGGAACTCGGCTAGGAATTCCGCAACTATGTGTGACTTCTTTGAAGTTTGTACCTCGTATTCTAATCTGAATTGATCTATTCGGGTGTTCCATCTTTCTACTTGCCCAACTCTCCTCGTATTCTTTAAAGCTGACTCTATAGGGATTCTCGTTAGAACTTTTATCTTGTGAGTCTGAAAATAAGTCATTAGTTTTTCTGATGAATACACCAGCGCTAGAATCAACCTTTCTATCTTTGTATAGTTCTTTTCAGCAGCATTGAGTGTTTTTCTGACGTAAAAGATAGGCTTTTCAACTCCTTCATCTATCCGAAGCAACACTGAACTGATGGCGTTTGGTGTAGCTGCGAGACAAATCAGTAGTTCTTCGTTTGGCTCGGGCTTTTAGAGAATTCACAAGTTGATAAGATATTCTTTTATATTTTGCAGGGCATGTTCGCATTCTTGTGTCCACGAAAATTTTGTTCCCTTCTTCAATATATCGAATAAGTGTTTGCATCTATCCGAGGATTTAGAAATGAATCTTCCCAAAGCTGCCAACTGCCCATTCAGTTTTTGCACGTCTTTTATCGTTGTTGGCGATGGCATGTCCAATATGGCTTGAACCTTTGGTGGATCTACTTCGAACCCTTTCTCGGACACGATGTGCCCCAGGAACTTCGTTGACTCCACTCCGAATATACACTTCGCAGGATTTATTTTCATTTTAAACGCTCTCATCTGCTCGAAGATTTCTTTTAAGTCTTCAACATGGTCCCCTGACTCCTTAGTTTTAACCAGCATGTCGTCGACGTATACCTCCAGCTTGTTGTGTACCCATTTTGCAAAAATATTCTCCACCATCCGCTGGTAAGTTGCCATTGCATTTTTCAGTCCGAACGGCATTCTTGTGTAGAAATACAAGCCTCTAGGAGCGAAAAAGGCCGTGTGCTCTTGGTCTTCTTCCGCGAGTGGTATCTGGTTGTATCCACAATAACCGTCCATTAAAGTTAACCTCTTGTATCCTGAAGCTGACTCCACCATTTGCGGTATATTGGGTAGAGGGAAACTATCCTTTGGAGAAGCCGTATTTAAGTCACTGAAATCTATGCATATTCTTATTCCTGTAGTCTTCTTTGGTACTATCACCATGTTAGCTATCCATGTTGGATACTTCGCGGGTCTTATTATTCCCGAGTTTAACATTTTCTGCAATTCTTTCTCTATTTCCTCGTGATAAGCAGTGGCTATTTTTCGTATTCATTGCCTTATCGGTTTGATTGTTGGGTTTAGATCCAGTCTGTGGCAAGCAACTTCAGGATCTATCCCAGGCATCTCGTTCATGCCCCATGCAAAGATATCACTGTATTCTTTCAACAGCCTTATCAATATTTCCTCTTCATCCGCCTCCATCATTTTTCCGATCTTCACCGTTTTCGTTTCATCTTTGCTGTCCAAGTTTATCTCTTGCGTGGGTTCTGCTGCTGCGAAGTTCATGATTGAGTCTCCGAGCGGAGATGGGCCCTTTAGTTGCTGCACGGGCTCATCCTTATCTTCTGGGATTTCACTTGGGATAGCCCATCCTTCTTTCGCTTTGACCATATACACCATTAATTCTTCTTCCCTCTTTGCTTCTTGCACTCTCTTCTTTTGTTCCTTTTTTCGCTTTATCTTCTCGTCATAGTTGTGCACATCTTTATCGTTACATTCTCTGGCTTCCTTCTGATCTCCCTTTATCTCGCCAATACCGCTTGGCATAGGAAATCGAATAGCTTGGTGATACGTGGATGCTATTCCCTTGATCCCATGTATCCATGGTCGCCCAATCAGAGCGTTGTAAGGAGATTCTACATCCACCACGCATACTTGGTAGGATCGGAAAGATACCTACTATTGTGTATACTGCAAGTGCACAGTGTCGACAAGCAACACAATGCAAGCACAGGTCGAACCACAGAGACTTGGAGAGTGTAGAAGTTGATTCTAAATCCTTACTTAGAATTGATTCATAGAGTAACCAAAAGGGGTTTGATTTTGTCGATACGACGAGATATTGGCAAAGACTTAAACAAAAAGTAATTTGAATTAAAGTAAGCAATTAAATCAAGGTGTAAATACTGAGAATATGGATACTAGGGTATTCAAATCCACCACTAACTTATGATATGCATTCAACTTGTAATATTATTCTTGTCCTCACAGCAGATTCAAGTCTACCGTATATCTAAGGTGTTTCTCCGATGGATAATTTAATCACAACTAAAGTATTTCTCCAAAGCATTAACTGTATAATTAAAGCACAACTAATCTGAGGATCAATATTTGGTTAAGCATGAGAGATATTCTAACTACAATGGATACATGGCATACATTGTGAGAGCAAGATGTTGACAAACTTGGATTAAATTATATCTTTAAACAATTCTAAACTTTCAAGAACAAGATACAAGATATGAATACATACCAATGAGTTATGGCTTCATTTAAACCCTAGCAAATGAAATTAGAACATGAAGAACATTACAACAAAATTGAAATTTGATAAACTAACATGAACAAGCTATTCTTGGATGAATTTTCAACAAAACAACCCTCTCTATTTATACACAAAAATTCTCTCACACTTGGGATTCGAATTTTACTGTAGCAACCACTCAACAATTAAACAAAACATGTTTTCTTAATTGATGGATAGAATGGAATACAATGGGGGTGAGGTGGATGTTTTGGAAAGAATCCAATGGGGGTGAGGTGGATGTTTTGGAAAGAATCCAATGGGGGTGAGGTGGAAATGGATTTGGGTCTTGGGTTTTGGATCATGGGTTGTTTAATCCCATGAATTTGTAAACAGGTTGCCACTGATGCGCGAGCGGGTTGCAACGCTTCCAACTTTCTTCTCTTTTGTCTTCTCAATTCTTCCAAGCTTTATTTAGTACTTAAAAAAAAATTATTAATTAATACAAATATGTATTCTTAAAGATGGTAAGAATGCAGAATTTGGGATAATATATGACTTTGAAGCGCGAAAGATGAGTTAAGTGCCAATGAAAAGGTGTATGAATATGCAATATTTGGCACTCATCAATACTGTCACCTCGGTTTCAAGTTCCCCTGCGAATATTTTCATGACCAGCTCCCCTTTTGGCTTCGATGCTACTCCGTTAAACCCATAGATATTGTAGGTCGATGGTACCAGATCCGAATCTCGGTATCCTATTTCTTTAAATGCGTAGTAAAAAATGATATCCACCGAGCTCCCTGTGTCCACCAAGATCCTATCTACTTCCCATACTTTCTTTTTTCCTACGGAACTTTCTTCCCACTTCGTACGCTCTCCGAAGTCCAAAGTGATTACCAAAGGATCTGTGTGCGAAGCTCCTCCCTCCGGGGCGTCTGCTGCTGAGAAGGAAATAGTCCTTCTCTGCCACTCTTCTAATGGTTCTTTCTTTGCGATATTGTATATCTCGTTTCCTTCAAAATCCCGCTTATGAACCCTTTGTAACATATTATCATGAAAGTTTTGTATATTTTTCGCAGAGTGAATGATGGAGTTGCAGTTTAACTTCTGTGATCCTCTGTCGATTTCGATTCTGTATACTTTTGATTGGTTTTGATCACCTCTTGGAGGTGGT
Organism: Papaver bracteatum; assembly: GCA_023529315.1. Classification (NCBI taxonomy): domain Eukaryota; kingdom Viridiplantae; phylum Streptophyta; class Magnoliopsida; order Ranunculales; family Papaveraceae; genus Papaver; species Papaver bracteatum. The sequence continues at coordinate 3,687,720 of JAJJWX010004531.1, forward strand.
GGCAGGGGTACGGGTCCTGAATTTTCCAAGAAATGCTTGAGTTTTCCCTTTTCAATTAGGCAAAGTATTATTCGTCAAATGTTTCTGCAATCTTCGGTGCGGTGTCCGTGGAAGCAATGATACTTGAAAAAGTCATTATTTCTCACACTTGACAAGGGCTCCACCCCAAAATTTCCCGGGGGTGGAATTTCTTCCGTCAGGACAATTAATTCCCATATGTCCTCGATAGTAGTGTTGAGCTCGGGCAAAACTACATCCTCGAACTGCGGTTTCTTTCTCCCATATTGCTGCCCAGGTTGGTATCTTCGTGAGTTCCTCGGATTATCATCTCGAAATCCTTCGTAATTCCGAGATCTGGGATCGATATACCTCGGATGTTGATTTATCTATTCTTGGTCTCCGCTGGATACTGCTACCAGCTTTGCGGGTATTGTTTCCAATGGTTCTGCGTCCTCATATTTCATGTCTCCTTCTATCACATTTGTTATTCTGGGCAGCAGACGCGAGTTTCCCTCCTTGGACTGAATTGGGGCTGCTTCAATTTCCTCCCTTTTTTTTTTCTTCCAACGCCACATACTCCTCCTGATATTCTCGGAGCTCACTCATTGATATTGTGTTACGAATTACGAAGAGCTGTATGTGCAAGAGGTCGGTTGGTATTAATGCGTTAATGAAGGCCATGATGAAATTTCTCTCATCTACCCTTCTCGCGAGTTCACTGCATACGGTTCTCCATCTCGTAATTAAACTTTGCAAGTTTTCGCCTGGATTTCTTCGCAAGTTGAACAAGGTTTCTATTCCTGGCCTTAACATGTTATTGCTTATGTAAGTTGTCAAGAATACTCTCTGCAAATCTTTAAACGACGAGATTGAACCTTCTGCTAACCCTTCGAACCACTTTGAGGCTTCCCCGGTTAAGCTAGTTGGGAAATATTGGCACAGTACTGTTTCATACCTCGCCCACTGCATTAATGAGAGAGTGTACTGTTTCAGGTGCTGCACAGCATTCCCCGTTCCGTCGAATATGCTTTCGAAGGTAGGCAGTGAACACCTTCCTGGGATTCTTCCCTCTAGTAATTCGCGCGTGAATGGTGATTTTTCAGCCTCCACAATTGCCTCGGACAATTGTAATCTTCCTCCCCTTCGCGGATTATTGAGTAATGCTTTCATTTCCTGTATTTTGTTCAGGACTGTCTGATTAACTTCGTCCCTTCCTTCTTCCCGCCTTCGTTTTCTCCTCCTATTACTTCGCTCAGCATCACCTTCTCTCCTTTCTTCCTCTTGTCCCCTTCTCTCTGCTCGGTATCTCTCTTCTTCCTCTGCATACTTCCTTGCTTCCTCCTGCCACTGTTGTTCTCTGTGTCTTTGTTCTTCCCGAGATCTTTCCTCCCTCCGGATTCTCTCAGCTTCTCTTCGCCTTTCTTATTCCCGAAGTCTCTTCTCCTCCCGAGTTATTTCTTCCTCAAATCGTCGTCTTTGGTCTTCCCATCTTGTTTCCTCCAAGGATCTCCTCAGCAACCTTTCTTCACTTCTTTCTCTTCGACGTCTCCTTCTCTGTTCTCCTCTTTCTCCTTCCTGTTCATCCTGAGGCACTTCCCCTCCTTGGTTCATGTTTTCTCCCATACCAGTTTCACCTCGTGCATCTCGAATAGTCCTTTCTTCATCAAGTTGGTTGTTTCGCTGTACCAAAATCGCGTTTTGCCTCATGAGTATGGTTATTTGCTCCATTAGAGCTATCTCCATTTCCCTTTCTAAGTGCAGCACCTCTTTGATCTGCTCCAATGTCATATTTTCTTCACCGGCAGTTTTCCCTCCGTTCTCTTGTAGAGGTTCTTCTTCCACCTCCGTTTCAGCGTTAACGGTATGGATCGATCCTTCCCGGTAATGTTCGTCCTCTTCCTGTTGGATCTCACCTTGCCTTCCTCCTCTGCTTGATGTTTCACCTATTTCCATCCCGCCTCCTCTTCTTGCTAGACGCAAGCTTCTCCTCGATGCGATGAGATGCCGTGATCGTTCCGGTACTCTTGCCATGGACAACCTGTTAAACTTTCTTTCTCCGATTTACCGGTTTCTGACCAGATCTGGCTTTCTTTCCTTCCGGTCAGCAGGTTTCATATCTATATTTCCTCTTTTAGCACTATCAGGCTTCCTTGACCACTATTCTTCAGTTCTTGCAAAGTAACAACCCACTTAATGATTTGTGTGATAACAGATTTCTCAAACAATCTCAAGTGAGACTAAAATCTCAACATGAGATCCCTGTTTCTCGGCGCCAAAATGTAACTACAAAAAATCCATAGTTACACCCACTCTCGAATTAGATAGGTACCAAGTCGAATGAGAACGAGTTTACACACAAATCTATTTCTCTTTTATTAAAATCCTTAATATCTTAAGTTACAAGTCGCTCAAGAACACTCTAGATCTAGACTGCTCTCTTACAAAGATTCTCTCTCTCTCTCTCCAATAATGTTCCAACCCCTTCTCAGGAGGCTCCTCTTATATAGGGCAATATTACATAGTGGAATACAGCTCAATTTATCTCGGACTGACGCTTCTATCTCGCTCTGAACAACTTTTATGCTTACTTTTCTCCTTAAAGATCGGTTCATGTCGGGGACAGCTGTCCCTTTTCTTGCATAACAATCCACACTTCGGGTTATTACTTCGGAAAACCTCACTATTTCTTGGACATCAAGTCATACCTCGCGCAATCGACTTCGCGCCCCTTCCCTTTTCTTGTGCAACAATCCATACCTCATTAAATGTCTTCTCGAGCAAGTTATGTCAACCTCAACAGATATCTTTCCGAGCGAGGTAGCTCTACTTCGCTAGATGCCCTTCCGAGCAGGTTGGAACTGCTTCGCTAGATGTCTTTCCGAGCAGTGTAGCTCTACTTCGCTAGATATCTTTCCGAGCAATGTAGCTCTACTTCGCTAGATATCTTTCCGAGCAATGTAGCTCCCCTTTGCTGGCGGGACCTCATTAAGGAAGATCTGACAGTTGATTAGACTATTGATGAGTGCCAAATATTGCATATTCATACACCTTTTCATTGGCACTTAACTCATCTTCGCGCTTCAAAGTCATATATTATCCCAAATTCTGCATTTTTACCATTTTCAAGAATAAATATTTGTATTAATTAATTTTGTGTTTTTAAGTACTAAATAAAGCTTGGAAGAATTGAGAAGACAAAAGAGAAGAAAGTTGGAAGCGTTGCAACCCGCTCGCGCATCAGTGGCAACCTGTTTACAAATTCATGGGATTAAACAACCCATGATCCAAAACCCAAGACCCAAATCCATTTCCACCTCACCCCCATTGGATTCTTTCCAAAACATCCACCTCACCCCCATTGGATTCTTTCCAAACATCCACCTCACCCCCATTGTATTCCATTTCATCCATCAATTAAAGAAAACATCCCCATTCTCTCACTCAATCACTCCCAATTTGTTTCCCACAACCAAATATATTCCATTCAATCCATCAATTAAGAAAGCATGTTTTGTTGAGTGGATGCTTTCCAAATTTCGAATCCAAGTGCTTGAGGGAATTTTGTGTATAAATAGAGAGGGTTGTTGTGTTGAAAAACCATCCAAGAATAGCTTGTTCATGTTAGTTTATCAAATTTCAATTTTGTTGTAATGTTCTTCATGTTCTAATTTCATTTACTAGGGTTTAGATGAAGCCCTAATCTCATTGGTATGTATTCATATCTTGTATCTTGTTCTTGAAAGTTTAGAATTGTTTAAAGATATAATTTAATCCAAGTTTTTCAACATCTTGCTCTCACAATGTATGCCATGTATCCATTGTAGTTAGAATATCTCTATGTTGATTATGCTACAACTCATGCTTAACCAAACATTGATCTTTAGATTAGTTGTGCTTAATTAGACAATTAATTCTTTGGAGAAATACTTTAGTTGTGATTAAATTATCCATTGAAGAAACACCTTAGTTATACGGTAGACTTGAATCTACTATAAGGACAAGAATAATATTACAAGTTGAATGCATATCATAGGTTATTGGTGGATTTGAATACCCTAGTATCCATATTATAATTGTTTACATATCTTGTTATTTGCATCTTTTACTTTTATTATTTCAGTCACTTGAAAATCATATCGTCGTATCGACAAAATCAAACCCCTTTTGGTTACTCTCTGAATCAGGATTTAGAATCAACTTCTACACTCTCCAAGTCTCTGTGGTTCGACCTGTGCTTGCCCTGTGTTGCTTGTCGACACTGTGCACTTGCAGTTTATACATAGAAGTAGGTATCTTTCCGAGCCTACCAACTATTCACTTACACTCCTTAGGAAGTGGTGAATAATATCTTTCTCGAAGATTCTTCGCATTATCTCGCCCAATCCTCCTCGGACACGTGGCGGAATGATTTTCTGTACCTACACACATCTAGAGTTTGTTGTTGTTATGATAATGACTTTTGGGGGTCAAATTATTTCTCTAATGTCAAGCTCTTTACCATGAGCATTGCAATTTCTGGTCAGGATACTTCTCGGGAACATGAATCGAACCCCTTATATAAACAACAATAAGTCTAGATTCACCGTGATTTTTTCACGGTGATATCCCCGCGAGACACAAAAATTGGTGGGGCTACTGAAAAATAAAAACCCTTTTTCTCCTTGTGGGGTCCTCGGGGTTATGAGTGTGGAGAATTCGTGTGTAGCATTGTTCGTGCATTTACAGATAAGAGTCGTGTTGTCATGCGGATGCGTGCGTGACAACGAAAATGAACTCGCGGATTTCTGCCGTATTCACAAATACAAATCTATATTAAACTTATTTTTATTATTTTAATGTTATATTTTTCTTTAAGGCCCTTAAAATTTAAGACTTATTTGTTATGTAGGTCTTCCTGCTCATGGGATCCGAAGATGAAACTTAGATATGTTTCTTTCCGAAGCAACACTAACAAGTTATAAACGGAATGGATTTGATCGAGTCATTGATTGATTCCATTACTAGGTATCAACAAAAAGGATTTTAAAGCTCACAATCAATTATCCTTCTGGATTTAATATTAAGATGTGAATTCCAGAAAAAATCATGCTCGTTGTCATCATCAATTTCCAGTTGTATCTGTTTTCTAAATCTTCAATTCCCTCTATCTCGTATTATTAGGTTCCATCGTAGAGCTTCCCGTGATAATAATACTAATATTAATCAGCCTTTAGAAACCATAAAAAGAAGATGTAGACTTGCAGAATTAGATAAGAAAGGATGTGTTCCAAAAAGGACATCGGATATTTCTTGTTAAAGCGCAATCAAATGTGACACCATTAGTGACTCTTATTTTCTTTGACAACATATGGGTAGACTAGAAATTTGTGTACAGATTTAAGAGAAAATCATGAAGAGAGGGTATACTGCATGTCTGTATCTCAGTATCTGTATGCCATTAAAATTGCAATTCAATTTCCAATTCATGAATCAGTGGTTGAGACACTAGAGAATCTGGGTTGATCAGTTAGATATTGATCCTCACATTAGTTTCCATTAAAAAAAATTGTTCCAAGGACAAAAAGAAAAAGAGAAGAAATGGATTTCTCCCTCTGCACAGATTTCTATAGCTGTAAGTAACTTACACTTACAGGGTCCAGCTAAAAATAAATATAAACTATAAGGGTGTATAACAAAATAAAATAGGAAAGACACCATAGGATATACTCCCTCCGTCCATCTTACTTGCTTAAATTGGTTTTTGTACACATTAAGGAAAATAGAGAGAGGAGAATTTCTTCCAAAATTACCCCCAACTAGTATTTAAAGTGCATCTAGTTTTTTGGTCTAGAATGTGTCAACAACCGCACCTGCCTCGTTAATTTGTTTTGTCCTTTAACTCCCTCCATTTGTTTTGGATTCTAGTTTTTGGTCTTGTATTTAGGAAAAATTGGAGGGAACTTGCTTGAGCCAATGATATAAAACCCTTATCCTTTGGAGGTTTTTTTACATCTCCGTTGTATCCCTTATCTGTTGGCAGTGGAGTAAAATAAATTTTCACTTCTTCTTCGGGTAGTGCTGAGTCTGCTGACGGAGTATTGCTTTCGATTGTTGTTCAAGTATGCATAATCATTTGATCCATGATGCTCTCTAGTCTTAGTTTCGATCGGAGAAGAAGATAATATGTAGAGTTTGGAGAAAAAGGGAATAAATGACTTGGTAGAGGAGTATTTAAGATGTGCATGGGAAATAGAAGAGAGAGGGGTATTTAAGATATGCATGGAAAATAGAATTACCTGATTCCAACTTAGGGGTAAATTAGGCTAAAATAGGGAAAAATATGAAACTTATCAAGTAAATTTGGACAAAAAAAATGCCCAATTTAAACAAGTAAAGATGGACGAAGGGAGTATAAAAAATTGGATCTAGTGTAGGATCAGAATATCGCAACAGCAAGACCTTGCGAAGTCACCATCAAAAGTACATTGTGAAGCCGTCACAGACTGACTACAGAAATGACGCAACAAATGACGACAGTTTAAACATGAGAAAGATGTGAAGAGCTTGCAATATTTAAGGATGTTGTGAATTTAACGTTTAAATGATTGCGATAATCTCTTGCAATCCAGATCCGAAAATAAGGGTCAACTGAGCTGTCATCCACTATGTAAACACCTATATAAAGAGAAGAGCAGGAGAGAGAGAGGTAGAGGATATACATTTTGGAGAGAGAGAGTTTTTAGACAAGTTTTAGAATTTATATTATTATTATTTCCTTCTTCTTCCTCTACCTAGAGCTCCAAATACTCATTAATGGAGATTCTCAATGTAAACCAAATGTAATTTCAACAATCATAGTGAAGAACCATGGATGTAGATCACATTGATCGAATCATGTAAAAAATCTTGTGTGTCAATTTAAATTTCTAGCACTTATATTTTGAGATTTAGATGATTAATATTTTTAGATCTATAAATAAGTATTAAGATATGTTAAGGGGTGTGTTGAGGGATTTCCTGCAACTACATTTTTGGCGCTAGAAACAGGGACCTGCTACTTGTTAGATTGAAGAAGATTCAAAGAAATTAGCTATTAGGAGAATTAGACCTCACTGGATCTAAAAATTTTGAGAGGAAAAGTGGAAATTTTAATGGAGAAATTGTGTCTTCAAGCAAACATCGACAACACAATTAAAGAAAGTAAAAGAAAAAGATGAAGATGCAAAACTATGTCAAAAGGACGAATCTCTACATCAGCAGAATCTACATTAGCTATGAGTCTAAAAAGGACAAATCTCTTACCACTCTACCTTGTTTTATGCTTCAGATCTGGAATTTGGGGGAAAATTAATTTGATTATTAAGTTTCGTTCTTAACAAAATTCGCTTAGATTTTAAAATCTAAAACCAAAACGAGCTTTCCTTTAGATTTACATTAACCAATATTGTTTTACAAATCCATTAAATTAATTTCAAAATGGCTCTAAAAATCAAAAGCTCAGTGAATTTAAAGTTCTCTTCCTTGTAAATAAAATAGAACAAATCAGAGTTAATCATTAACTTCGGGTTTGGTAAAATAGATTCAGAACATATATATGTCTCATCTTGATTAGTTTGTTGCTCGCAGTTATGAAACTTATCCAAGTTAAAAATGCAAAACAAGCAACGCGAAAAGATCATGCTTCAAAGCAACAGCGAAGGTGAACATGAAGAAGTAAGACAGAATGAAGAAAGAAGATGCAATCAACAAAGAAATTAAGCACCACAAACTACCTCATAAGTCTCAGCGAAGAAGAAAGACAACAAAGTATTACTTCGCAGAACTTCAACAACAAATCACTTTGGAGAACAGAACCAGAACCCAAGTTTTGCTTCGTCAAACTTTACCAATGAAGAGGAAAATTCCACTTTACCCAAAAAATAAGCAAGTTTACTTCGTCATCAACGCCGAGAGAAACCAAAGAAGAGTGGTAACTCGCAGAAGCAATCAACAAAAGAAGAAGCAGTTAGAATCCAGCTAGAACGATCAGCGAAGAGAAGGTTTGACTAAAACGAAATCTACTTGGGTTAAGAATCGACTGGCAAAGATAAAATCTATTTCATGAAGTACCACTTCACCGACAATCATTCCGTTCAAACTTGTCAAAACATCTCTATCAGCAAGAGCATGCCTCTCTACAGATAAACCAGTTACAGTGATCAAGGGCAATATAAACAAAAATTGAGAAGAGGTAGCTAATTGGAATTGATCACCAAACTTGGCTATTGTAAAACTAGCGAAGTTAATAATAGGATGTAAGAAGTATCCAGCAAAATTCAACCTCGTTGAACCAAGTCTACGGCTAGAAGACAGTAGTTGATCGGATTTTGTTACTAGTTTGGTGTATAATATTAGAGAGATATAGAAGAAATTTACTTTAACGGAGGTTCCGGCGAAGATTATTTTTAAGATCACCTGCGAAGTAAACTCTAATAGTTCAATTTATCCCCAACTCCAGCGAAGATAGCAACTTCAACGAAGACAAATGATGAGAGGGAACCCCATCAATTTTGCGAAGAATATATCAGAAGCAATCAGCGAAGAAATAAGAGAGGTATAATAGCAGTAGATAAAATTTAGTGGCAGAGACAACTTCGCAGAATCCAGCGAGATGCACCAACTCATTCGCGAATAACACAAGGAACCACATGGAGTTTCATAAAGTAATAAGTTAAGCGAAGCTTACTATAACAACACCAGCATGAATTCACATAGATTATCCAAGAAGATGAATACAAGTTTGTAATTCGAAAATTAGTTTGTAACAACGAAAGACTTACCGCAAGGAGCAATCACAAGAAAGCAGGCCCAGCGAAGCATACTCATATGTTTAAGTCTCAAGCATCACCAACAGGGAAATATGAAATCCTCTTATACAACTACAAACAATGATCTATAACAGACATCATAATTTCGAACAACCACATTTCAACAATATAAACTATTGATATCAATTGCCAACAGTTTACGCGAAAAGAACTGCAGAGGTGAACAGTTTCTCATGCTTGGAGTTAAAGCTGAATGAAATATTATTAAAGCATGAGTGGATCAATATCAATCAAGTGCGAAGGACTAATCGTCACATCACGAATGGAGAGAGCCTCATAGGGCAAAGATAACTCAACTTCGCAGGACACCATCTTTACGTGAAGAAATAGGTGGTGTGAAACTCAAAATGACGAACAGTGCTAATCAAAAGGTTTAATCATTTCACTAAAAAGGAGGGCCAATTATTGAAGAAACCAAAGACAGATCACAAAAGAGTGAATGATACACATCAGCACGAAGACAATGGAAAAATGTAGGGATATCACCTGTGCGTGAACAAGAAGAAAGAATGAAGATGAACATAATACAAAGGATGATAACAATAGAATAATTATGCGAATCTTACCTCACTTACAAAAATAGAAGCTAGTACAATTGGTCATTGGCGAAGAGTACAAATATAAGGTCGTGGGTTCAAGTCTTGCCACTCACCATTTATTTTTGCTGCGGCATTTATACATTCAAGAGGGATGTGATGTGAGGCACCTTGCAAACATTTACAGCAAGAATGAACACTTCGCATATGTTCATTTACTTAGCAAAGATATTTACTTCCAAAATACCAGCGTAAAGAAGAAATGAGTAGCAGGCAAGCCCAGATCGTCCAAGCCCACTAAGGTTCACCCAACAGTAAACAAAATATCAAGGCTTAAGTTCGCATAGCAGTTGTACAATTGCGAATTTCTAGTACAATTAGTTGGTTAGGTCGATGGAAGTTCGCACCTCAGATCTAGTATAGTTGGTCAAGAGTTGATCTTTGATTATTTGGCAAAGAAGAAAGTTGATGACTATTTCGCAAGAGAGGATTAACACAGTTGGTATGGTGCCAAAGTATGCAAGAGGCAGGTCAAGAGTTCATTTCTCATTTTTTCTCATTTCACAAGCGAATCATATACTTCGCAAGAGACGACAGCAACAGAAAATCACATGAAATCTAAGTACCACTTCCTTGAATATTTTACTTATGATTATTTAAAAATAAAAGATTTTTTATTTTGATTTACAAAACACGATACAATCGTACAAATACAAAGATTTCGAAACTACAAAGATTTTAGAATTACAATGTATTAGAATTTCACCTGAATATTTACTTTGCTTCAAATGATATGATATTATGAGACATGTGATAAATTCGCAGAGATTATGATTCTTTACAAAAGAATAGAGACGTGCGATAACTTCGCATAGAATGGGACGAACATTTATGACGTACACCCTAGTTCGCGGATAAAATTTCGCAATAGGCAAATGTAAGACCTAAAGTGCGTCATAGAAGGGGGTATTTGTTACATGACTCAACGATAAGGTTACACCGTTGATGGAACCTGAGTCATGGAGATTTGGGGTCAATGAAATCCTATACAGGAGAGGTACCTTGGATTTTCAACCTAGACTTATGATTTAGGTTGGACGACTGAGGGTCTCTTCTAAGGGGTGCATAATATGACCAAGGCGTCGAGGTACATGGTTGAGCCAAGAGTTCTTGGGGCGTATGAAACTACCCTGGCCATCCTTGGAAAGTCTTGGCTATGATGTATTCGGCCCGAAGAAAACCCTACTTAGGGTGTAGTATCGTAACCATAAGCCATATAGGCAAAAGGGGTAAGAGGCTGCGAAAAAAATTGGTTGTTGTTAAGACTGGATGGGAGGAGCTAGTCTTATATGGCCGATGTACGTCTCCTTGAAAGGGCAACCAGGGGAAAGATAAGGGCGGAACCCTCCATTAGGGAGTTGATAAGTGTCTTAAGACGCAAATGTCATGAGGCTATATTTTCGCAAGAATATTTAGACTTGTCATATTTGTGCAACAGTCCTGAAGAGGCAATAATACAAAAAAGAAGATAAGACGAGATCAATGGGTCATTGCATGCAAGTGTAAAGACGTCCTGCGATTTCTTCGCACGACGGCAATGTTATGGGGATTTAATTTCGCAAGAAAATTTAGGCATGTCATATTGTAGCAGCAAAAATACAAAAGAACAAAAAGTTAAGGCAAGATCAATGGGTTTCTGCATGAAAGTGTAGAGACGTCTTGCGATTTTGTCGCAAAGAAAAAATAAACGTGGCGAAATAAGACCTTTGACTAGGAAGGAAAAATAAGACCACAGAAGAGAGTACGCAAATAAACTTGCGAAAATGATTATATGTGAGCAAATAAGCTTGCGAACATGTATAAAGAAATGAAATTAAGATAGTGAAAATGATGCACCGTTGATATTTTGATTATATTATATTATGTGATACTAATAGTGCAGGAATAAACAGTGGAGATAGTAAAACAATGAGATTTCAATGAACTAAAGATGGACAGAGAACAAAAGAAAGAATAAAATAAAGTACAAGCAAATGAACTTGCGAGAACAACAAATATGCAAAGAGGAATGCATATACTAGAGACAAAGCCAAAGAAATGGAAAATGGAGGCAATTTAAAGCTACATCAATTTTAACGTGTAAAATGAGCTAAGTAACACAAATATTATCTATACATTGCAATAGATAAGCATTCTCATCATACAAGCATCATACTCGCATCATAAAAGCATTGCATAAACATTTCATAGCATAAAACATCACATACACATTTCATAACATAATCATTACATAGGCATTAGATTTGCACAGGTATTTTACTAAACTTTATGGAATAATATCGAAGAATTTCTCGATAATATCGCAGAAATTAGCAGAGTTATTAAGAATCTCTCAGGAGTACTATTCAGAATCTCTGAGGAGCACTATTCAGAATTTCGCATACTATTTAGAATTTCGCAGGAGATATGATTATTCCGCACTATTATAAGAAACTTGAAGAGATTATATTATCGCATGAGGTAGAGGAAAGATAAGAATGAAGAAACAACTCGCTCGTTCGACATTTTCTCAAGGATTCTACCTTCATAGATAAAGAACAAAGGCAACTATGAATTACCAAAAAAACATTTTATGTTCTTTATCTTCTCAACAAGAATCATTTCCAAATTGGATATTCACTAATGAACAACAAGAATCCTCAACAAAAATGGAGTAGTAATTTCGCATGAATAGAGGCAATACTTCTTATTCGCAGTCAAGGATGGATACTTCTTATATTTCGAGGATTGAGTACTTCTTATACTTCTCAAAGGATACTTCATACTTCTTATACTTCTCAAAGGATACTTCATTCTTCGCATACTTCAAGAGATGATATTTCTTATTTACTTCGCAAAGATTCGTAACTTCGCAAAAGAATATAGGAAAGTACGTACTTTTCAAGTCCAGTATTCTTTCGCTTGTTCCTTCGTCAACAAAGATCAAAGACTACTACAACAACGGATTTTTTCTTAAAGATCGCTCTTCAAGCAATATTCAAGAAAAAAGAGGCAAGATGTAGGATCAGAATATCGCAACAGCAAGACCTTGCAAAGTCACCATCAAAAGTACATTGCGAAGCCGTCGCAGACTGACTACGGAAATGACGTAACAGATGACTACAGTTTAAACATGAGAAAGACGTGAAGAGCTTGTGATATTTAAGGATGTTGCGAATTTAACATTTAAACGATTGCGATAATATCGCAATCCAGATCCGAAAATAAGGGTCAACTGAGCTGTCATCCACTATGTAAACACATATATAAAGAGAAGAGCAGGAGAGGGAGAGGGAGAGGATATACATTTTGGAGAGAGAGAGAGTTTTTAGACAAGTTTTAGAATTTATATTATTATTATTTCCTTCTTCTTCCTCTACCAAACTAGAGCTCCAAATACTCATTAATGGAGATTCTCAATGTAAATCAAATGTAATTTCAACAATCATAATGAAGAACCATGGATGTAGATTACATTGATCGAACCATGTAAAAAATCTTATGTGTCAATTTAAATTTCTAGCACTAATATTTTGAGATTTAGATGATTAATATTTTTAGATCTAGAAATAAGTATCAAGATATGATAAGGGGTGTGTTGTGGGATTTCCTGCAACTACATCTAGACTGTGAGATGAACATCCGACGGCAGAGAGCCGCGAGTTCATTTTTGCTGTCACGTGCGCATCCACATGACAACACGACTCTTACAGATAATGCAGCATATTAGACATCAGAATAACCATTTGTTAGTTGTTTCCAGGTTGTGGCATCTTTCACTATCGACACTATCTCAAATTTTAACAAGTCAACAAGAAACAAAGTTAACGCCTGGATAATAGCTTATTCGTTATGTAGCACGTACAAGATTACCTGGATCATTCCCACACTTCCCAAATCTAGACCTATTAAAATGACAATAACTGCCTAATCAATCCCTAATAAATGACAAAATAGTCCAAATAAATGACGAATATTAAATAACAAAATCTTACGGCTTAAATCAGCACTAACCCACAAACTCAACGGTTTCGAGAAACAATAACCTTAATCCATGTCTATCAAACTGCAGCGAATCACGATCACTCTCTTTCCAAACAATCACCTATAAATACAAAACCCCAAACTTCATCAAAACCTCAATCTTCTTCTCTACCTCAACGCCGATCTCCAGATCCAAAAAAATCAATGGCACCACCCACAAAATCAGGAAAGAAACCAGTAGCTGAGAAGAAACTAGTATCATCATCACCAGCAGAGAAAAAACCAGCAGAAAAAGCACCACCAAAACTAGGAGGAAAAGATGGATCATCATCAGATAAGAAGAAGAATAAAGAAAAGAAATCTATTGAGACTTATAAGATATATATATTCAAAGTATTGAAACAAGTGCATCCTGATATAGGAATATCAAGCAAAGCAATGGGAATTATGAATAGTTTTATTAATGATATTTTTGAGAAGCTTGCACAAGAAGCATCCAGATTAGCTAGGTATAATAAGAAGCCTACTATTACTTCCAGGGAGATTCAGACTGTTGTTCGTCTTACTTTGCCTGGTGAATTGGCTAAACATGTTGTTTCTGAGGGTACTAAAGTTTTTACTAAGCTTACTAGTTCTTAATTAAGATTATTTTTTTTTAATTTTTATTTAGGGATTCATGAATTGGGGTTATGATTTTTGAGAGTTTGATGCATTTCATGGCTTTCTTGGTAATGATTATTTACTTGGCTTTCTTGATTATTGAATAAATTATCTTTTTTCTTAATTGAGGATATACTTTGTTCATTTTCATTTCCTTGTTTGACTATATACTTATGAATCATGGAATTGCTGGATCAGTTATGTCATGTCATGTCACTAAAAAAAACCTGAGCATTGGCAACCATACTAGTTTAGTTGCCTAAGATGAGATTTTAGTTTCTGAACAGAAAGGCAACTAGTGGTAGTTGCCAAGGTTTAGTTGCCGTATGGGTTGTTTCTAAATGCAAATGCAACTACTACAAGTACCTAGTTGCGATACGTACTTTTGGCAACTTCTTTTGTAGTAACCAAATACGTGATTAGCCAAATGCAGTAAATTAAAACCACTAATTTTAGCAGTTGCGATGGAGTTGCCAAACATTCTAACAACTTGATTTTTGTAGTTGTCCGTTACTTGCTACACCACAGTACAACTAAGTTAAAATCTTGTTGCCAATTTATTTAGCAATTAATTTGATAGTAGCCAAATATGTTGATGTCATAATTGCAATAAGTTGAAGCAACTAAGTTACAGTTGGCAGAGAGTTACCCAATCCTTCAACAACTTAGCATATTGTTTCCAAATCATTCCACAACTACGACGACAACTAACATTTGACAGATGCCAGGCACTTGCAACGATGATTTTTTTGATGGATTGTAATTAATATGGTAATTAAGATGGAACATCGTAATCAGTTATTCTAATTAATATGTTAATTAATTATAACATTGTAATTAGTTACTGTAATTAATATGACAGTTAATTACAATGATTAATATTGTGATTAAATATGGTAGGTAATTAATATTTTGGATAAACATCGTAGTCAGTTACCATAATTAATATGGCAGTTAATAGGTGTGATTAATATGGTGATTAAATATGATAGGTAATTAGTATTTTGGATAATATCATAATTAATTATCTTTTTATATAATATATACACATGTGGCAAAATAATCATTTCATTTCCAAAACCAAGAGTACAACATATGACACGATGATTCAAAAAGAAATGTTGTACTACACGTCATCATCCTCCCTGCCCTATATCTAGATTACCAAAACAAAACAAGCCAAAAAAAACAAAAAACAAAAAAAATCAAAAGATTCATTCAACACTCGCTGGGCCCCTGGGCACTTTGGTACTCTATGCATGTCCGTCTTTCAAAAGAAATGAAGAAAGTCATTCATCATCACCGTCACCCTCCACATTTCGGTGCTCCATGTCAGGATAGTCACGGATGAAATTATCCTCCGTGTCATCATAATCATCCTCATCATTTTGATCTTCCACATCAAGATCCTCGTCATCTCGCCCACAGACCTCAACATCATCCTCCATTTCATCATCTGATACATCTGGTACAACCATGGAAGGATAATGTTTATAAAAAAACTATTCATTAGATCAGTAAGCCGACGTGTTTGTCGTCTCTGTAGCATGTTTTCTGTCTGTAGAGACTCAATTATTTCGTTCAACAATTGTATTTCTTTTTCCCTTAAATCAGCCAAACTCTTGTGAGTGTGAGAAGCTTTGCGACGACGTTTGTTAAGACCCCCACGTTGTTCATTATAGAAAGTTTCATATATGTCAGCTGGAGTTTTACTAGATTCTCCTCGCAGTGTTGCTTCTTTCATGTCCTCCATTGTTTTCTACATAAATTACAGATCAGATATTGTTGCACGGATCAATTAAGACGCATAAAATTCAAAGTATATTTGTACAGTATGTCTTACTTTCATCTCCTGACATTTCGGTGGTAGTTTTTTGGAACCATGGGTTTCTGAGAACAAAATCACCGCATCACAAGGCTTGTTCTCCGCAATCTTTGAATCAGCAACCAGTCTCATACAAAACAAGTTAAGTTAAAACTACTCCATACATACAACACGGATCAAACTAACATCAGAATAAAAAGAATGAGATACAATGTAATACCAAATCATATTCTACGCTGGCAAAACTATTGTTGCATGCACTATGGTAAATTTCCTTTGCCTTAGCAGCCGCAGTCCCTCTGTCTGATTTTTTCTGTCAATTAAAAAATCTGTTAGCTAAAGCAACTCTGTGGTGTATTTATAACTATAGAATGATAGTTATTAGTTTCAACAACTGTTAGCTTAAACATCTATATATTACTCCTACACAAACTACAGGAGGCTCTTTCATCAAAAACAAAATTTTATTTTATTTCCAATAGTGCCAGACTAGCTATGCTATGTGTATTGGAAGCATAAATCTCAGCACTACTAACTGAGACAAACAATAATCCATCATATATTGACAATAGATGAACATAGTAGGATAGTATCATAAGTACATATGCATACCCTTACAGTAAAGAACACATTCCTAATTAGAAACAATAAATTTTCACAAAAGCAATGAAATTGTATACTATAAAAGGGTAAATGACCAAAAGATGCATCAAATATCACTATGTGACATAAAATTGCATATGCTATCTCATTTTATGGTTAAACTGTATCTACAAAATAAAAATCTAACACAAACAATGATACTTTAACGAAAAGATCACATGTAGTCTAATGGATATACCTTGAACTCTGGCGTGGCAAATGTATCACACATATAAACCCAATCCTCTTTCGAAATCTCCAGTTCAGTGGGTGGTTCGGCGGCTAATGCTACCTCGTGCCCACCAAGTTTCAAATATGCTTTATGAATTTTGTGCTTATGCCTGTTATATGCATTCCTCATTATTTTCTTGATCGCTAACTCTGGGTCTTCTCCAGTGCGAGACTTGATTCTAAAGTAGTCCTGGTTGAGAAAAAAAATCATTAGCTAGGAGTTATAACTAACGATAATATTAAAACATCAAAATTATTATGTTAACAATTTTTTTTATTGAACTGAAATAACTCAGTGACATCTAGTACATACATAGAGTTTGTTGATCACTCGCTGAATTTTATCAGAAGGAATATCATCAAATTCCTCGTACTTCAAAGGACAGTTATGAATTTGCCTGGTCCACATGCATACTAAATTTATTGCGACCTTGTGTTTATAACACATAGTCTCCCCCCATGAAGATCCAATTCAAGTATTTTTTCCCCTGAATTTGGCAAGTTCCTTCATACAGCTGTGCCCTCTCTTTTTCCTTAATGGTACAGCTGTTTAATAATAAAAATGAACATATAAGTGAACTCGTGCAAACAAATAAAATGAAGTGGTCTGCATCTTCTATTTTCACATATGCGTACATTTATACTTACCCCTTGTTTCTGCAGTACCACATACTTCATTTGACTGGGGAGAATTAGATGCCGAACTTGAAGGATGCTGCCGCGAGAGGTGTTGATCTTCAGGATTATCATTTTGTTGTAGCTCAGAGCGTGAAGGATTCTGCTGCAAGATGTTTCTGTTTCCAAGAGGAGCGCCATTTGATGGTGTTTGACAATGTCGTTGGGAAGATGAACTTCGACTTCTCTAATGTTGTAATCCCAATGGTTGTTTCCGAGAATAACTTGATACTTGAGTGTTATAAAGTTGATTTGATTGATGTTGTACTTGACAATGTCTTGGCATTTGACTGGCGTTTGAAGCATTGTACTCCGGCTCAAGCGATCTTTGTACCCGATTATTTCTGAGTCCCCTTGGAGATCTCCTTAGAGAATTAATAAAATCATCAGACCTGCTGGTTACTACTCTATTACTTACAAGTCCTCTTGGAGATCTCCTCGGGGAATCAAGAAAATCATCATCATTCAGAGGTAACCTGCTTGGTGTTATAGGAAGACTTCGTCCACATCTGCCTCGCCGTGGAGGTGAACGCGTTGGCAAGGGAGTGCTACGAGTTCTTCCCGATCTTTCTTCTGGTTGTTTAAGGTATTCTTCCTCCACTTGTTCATGCTCTTCGATTTGCGATGATGGTTGCTCATTCATTGGTTGTTGTTGCCTTCTACCAACTTGTTGCAATAGTGATCCTCTTCTTGATTTTCCTGAACGCAGTGGTGGTTCAACCAAATCATCCATTGTATGACGACCAAGTTGACTAGCCCTTTCTCCTCTATTTTTAACGCTGCATGTAGAACAACAATGAATTAACAAATTAACACATGCTACATACTTCATTATATACCGTCATCTGACAATATAATTCTTACCATAATTTGACCTCAACTGTACATGGGGTATGCTTGCTCTGTCGGATCTCCCAATTTTGTTCTTGGAGTGTTGTTTTTTGGTTTGAGACATCTGGTAAGGAATAAGAAAAGATCAGTGATGAAACCAAATCTGAATAGCATGAATGACAGCCTTACCAACAAAAAGTCATATGACTAGTTAGATTAAATGAATCAGAGAGCCACCTAGACCTAATTCTTCAAAACCTAATACCCTTTTATTACTTATGAGGTGATAAATTCTCAATGCAGTACCAGATTTTAGCCTTTTACAAATGAAAGTCACTAGTAACTATGGTCCAAAAGTAAACACATATTGATCAAAAAGATATAACCCATATGAAATAGCTGTAAACAATACACGTACGAGAAAAATCCTATTAAAACGTAAAGCTAATGCCTACATTGTCATACAAATACATAAATCCATAGAAATAAAAACCTAGGAAATCAGAAAGCTTAGTCTATGAACTATCCAGCAACATCAGATGAATCTCGCACATCAACAATGATTCGAATTGAAAAAAATAAATCACAAGAATTTAAAAATTGAAACAAAAATCTAATTAGTAATACAACTAAAACCCCAAATACTGTTAGGTTTTTAGTAGTTTTAGAAAGATCAAGCTAACGATTTCAAAACCCTAGACAAAAACATGCTGGTAAAAATAACATGTGCATACAACAAAGATTACTCTGCATCTCACCTTTTTTTATGGAATAACTTTGGATTTGTTTAAGGATCCCTATTTTTGGACCATATGGGAGCAGCAAAGAAGATGAAACTTTTTGTTTTGTCTCACATACGAAGTAAAGAGAAGATGAAACGAGAAGGAGAATAGGTATTGAGAATGGTTTATTATGTTATATGGGTTTACATCTTGCTTGATTAAAAAAATATTTATTCGTTCTCGGAAATAGTCAACTCGGGATTTCATAAAAATAGTAATAAAGAGACTTGGGGGGAAAAGGCCCGCCCAATTTTTCTGTCGTATTTGAAATTTTTTGAAAACGATTTGAAGGCGGGATCCCGCTTCTAACCAAAAATTAATGAAAGAAAATACTAGAAGATGTCTGTTTCCAATGCAGTTGTCGCCATTTTTCTCGACCACGTGGCATAAGATATATAGGGGATATTATTTTGTTCTTTCTTTACTATAAAATTTGTTTTAGACTAGTATATGGTATATTTTTCTAATTGTGTCTATATAGTTAGTAGTATATTTTTCCTTTGTTTTATATTGCACCTTTTCTGCCTCTATAGTTAGGAGCCTGATAAATATAAATATTTTTATAATCTGGTAATCTAGACTTTAAAGCCATTGATTAATTCGGAAGGCATCAAAAAAATAAAATAAATCATAAGGCATGATAAATCCATGGACTTCCATAAAGAAAAAATAATAATAAAAAAAAACGTGAACCTCCCCTATACATAACTGGTAAAAGTAAAAAAAAAAAAATTAATACGAAAAGAAATACATTTAATTGAAAAAATTAATGTATATTATTATCCATGTGGATACATTATGTTATCCATACCGAAATATTGTTTGACCATCCTTTAGCTGAAACACTAGTTATACCATGTTTAGCCAGTGAGTGAGCAGTGATAACATTTTGGCATTTCCAAGTTACAAAGGAATTCAAAATATAGTACTACAATCGACAATTAAATTTCTTGTTGTCCACTTGATTGCATCCACCATTCAAAGCAGTGATAACATTTTGACAGTCATCCACCAAATGCAATGCTTGTACTCCTTAATTTATATCTTGCCCAAAGTACCGCTTCCAATAATGCTTTAGCTTCTGCCTGTTCAGGATCTATTGGTTTGTTCCGACAGTATCTAACTCCATTTGTATTACCTGCAAAATCTCTTAGAGTTAGACTGATGCCAACATCATTTGTTTCATCTTTATATGTTGCATCAATATACAGTTTAATGTAAGGATTTTGAGGCCTTTGCCAATCTTTGTTATTTCAGATTCTAGTTTGAACACAAGGTATGAAAGCGGTCATCTGGGATAATTGAACTCTCAACCTCCGATGTCATAAATCTAATATATATTGAGCTTACAATGATATATTTGAATTCACCAAGAACATTTTTTGTTCCTCGGGACATTGGGCGACGTACACGTGAATTATCTAGTTTAAATTTAGGTAACAAGATATACTCATTAACCATACCTGATTTATAGAATTGGGTTTCATATACTTATCGTGCTTGTTTCTTTTGTTACGCTTAGAGATTTGTATTCACAAGGATTATTCTCCTAGCTAATTTGAGTTCACGTAAAGTATTTTTTCTTGATACGATAGCTGATTTTGGTCATGGAAAATCTTGGCTTACATATTGTGACTATTTTGTGACTCAACAAAGTTTTTTATTACTCAATTTTACTAACGATCCACCAATTAGGGTGGCATTGTAGTGAAATTTAAGGAAATCAACGAGAAATGTAGGATTATTGAAATAAATTTGATTGAAGTAAAACTGAAGAAACCGAGCCAAATTAAAGAAGTTAGAGCTATAAATTCTGATGTCTTGAATTGAAGGAGGTGATTGTGCAATATTTAAGGATTTCTTGTCAAAATTTGAAACTGCAATAGTAATAAAATTGAAAGCAATTTGGAAACCTTTGACGAAAAGTAGATCGAATTTGATGCAACTATGATATAATCGAAAATAAAATTGAAATGGAGCAAAAAAAACATTTCATATGAAAGTGCATCTTGGTTGGCCTAGCACCTAGCTGGAGGAATTTCACTTTGCATTTATCCTCTGGTTGGTTCTCATCTTTCCCCTGGGTGAGAACTACAACCTTAAGAGGATAGAATTGTCTGGATAACTCGTCATAGTAAGACACTTTCAAGTGAAATAACAAAACTGTTAGAGTATTAGATAAACTTAAAAAGACCTCTCTAAAACTGTTGAGCCATGCTCCTAGAGATGTGTTCTACCTCGATAGGTTGTCATGACTGATTATGAAAAGGTTTCTACGACCAAAACATATTTTGGTAACTTAGCAGTCTTATATGCATCTCATATATGAGCTAGTTACTTGGTGCTACCACGTCACTAATAGTAAGTCCAAAATGTAATGACTTGATATGGTATTAGCATGCATCATGCTCCATATATTATTCCTGCCTATCTGGCTCCCAAGCAAGAAATGAGAGCATGCCTCCTGCTCCATTTATATCTCCCAGAACACTAAACCTATATCAGTGTTTTTTTTTTTTTTTTTTGGGAACCTATATTGGACCTAAAGATCATATCCAGGAAACCGCAGTGAAGATAGAGTCGAGCAATGGCTGAGCTTGCCTTAGACAGAGCCAAAGAAATGCAATAAGAAAATGTGGATCTTGAAGCTAAGGAGGTAACCATTCACCGTGATTTCGAAAAAACTTATAGAATCACGGTTTAGAAAAAAGTTTCTCTGATAATATTCATGATGTTTTTCTTTTCGTGTTATCTTAAGATAATCCAAAGATATTAGGTGTAGAGTTTTTGAAATTTAGTAGGTATATATAAGCTTGGATGTTAAACTTTAACTGACAAGATTTGTTGACGGACTTGGCTAGCAACATCATTTGGAAAAGCTGGATGGGGGCATAAATAGGCGGTGTGGGGAGAATCGAGTCCACTGATCGTTTTGGAAGCATGGAGTCGACGAATAAACTATATCGATGAGGCAGGAGTCTTGATTTGTTTGATGTTGAATTTGATTATCGACCAACAATTGACTTTAATAGTTGACCGATGGTTGACTGGATGACATACCAGACTTATAACCTGAGTTGGTTAGCCAGACGACAGACTTAGATAACAGTCAGATAATTGTTCATATAACAATCTGGCCCAATATATAACAATTTCTTTTCTTTTTTTCGACGAAATTGACACCCTTCTAATGGTTATTGATTCAAACCATTTTGATTCCTGATCCTTTGATTCTTCATCATCGACATCATATATGTTAGATATCGGTATTAATTTCCGAAATAGATCGTCGTCTTCCATAGCATACTTGAAAACGATGCAGCAACTCCACCAATCAATGCCATAATGGCTATCAGAAAACAAATCCGAATAGCTTGACGAAGCCATCAAATCCATCAGAAAAACAAATACAAATATATAAAAAACCTAAACATTCTTGTCTGAAACAACAATTTGTTTTATTTATTTATTTATCTAACTACTAATTGTATCCAAATCTAACCGAAGGATTTGAAAAATTCAGACCAAATCCGGTAGATTTGAAATACAATGTAAAAGATTTTGATAAAAATTTGTGAAGTTGGAGATTTTTTTTTTAGAAAATAAGGGAAAAACGGTTATGGGAGAGGAGAGTTTTTCAATTTGATATATATAGCAATTTCACCCATGGCACTAAAGAGAGGGAATACTCATCGATCATAATACAATGTGGCATGTATTATTGGCGGTATTGTTTATACTAACTGAAATGAGATATTGACCAAAATATAATGGTTGAGTCTGAGTCATACTTGTGCCTATGGGCCAATATGACAACAATATTCATCTAAAGAAATATGGCACTGTATGCTGAAAATACGAACACCAAACATTTCCGTCGATTGAATTACACGACTTTTTTTTTTTCCTTTGATATCTCTCGTGGTGGACCATGCTTTATTTTCTAGCTGAACCAGTTTGACTTTTTTTCTTAATCAACTGAACCACGTGGACTAGATCCCAGCATCAATCCTGTTCTTATCGAAGTATGTTTCCACTCTCTAACGATTTCCACTCTCTAATGAAATTTGTTTACCATCAGAAAATATTTTGGCGCGGGATAAAATCAAATGGATTATTGTTTGGCCGGGATTATTCCCGCGCATCTCTTCTTCTATAAAGGGATCCTTAAAATCGTTTTACATTCCACCGCAAACAAAGACCCTAAAATCATTTCGAAACCCTTCTATTCACAGGAAACTTATCGATTATTTATGATTCAAACCTTCATTTTACCAAGGTATGTTTTCTGTTGATCTATGGGCTCAATTTTTTTAACCATGAATTTAACAAATTAACTTTGTCCATAAACCTCTTTTCCTGCTTTGATGATTTTACACACCAACATACTTGGCTTGAAATTGTCTAATTTCTTTTGATATTTATTTCAATTGACAGGAAATTTATCGATTTTTGATTCAAACCTTCATCATACCAAGGTATGTTTTCTGTTGACCTCTATGGGCTCAATTTTTTTTAGTTTATATATGTTTATTAACCTGAATTGAACAAATTAACTTAGTCTATAAACCTCTTTTCTTGATTTGATGATTCTGCACACCAACATACTTAGCTTGAAATTGTCTAATTTCTTTGTGTTTAACTGTTAATATCAAGCCGTGTATAAATTTTGATGTGATAAATGATTTCATGAAGATTTGTAAATCTAGGCAGCCAAATAAGTTATAATTACCATCATAAATCAAGCCTTGAATTGATTACCTAATAAGTCCTAATTGATTTTTTTAGAGTAGCCTATAACTGTTTGTGAAAATTACCTAGTCAATTACGATTTTGAAACATTAAAATACAGTCCATAAATGCCATGTGAATTGATCTTGCTCTTCTTTATAGACCTTCATTCTTGCTTTTTCGTTTAATAAGTATCTAAACAAGTCATTCATAAGCTTACGATTTTACTTGAAATGTACTGCCATATGAATTATATCCATTCTATACATTTTTGTTAGGCTTGCACTGCGACTTGCTTTGCTATTAACTAATACTAATTCTCATTCGTGTGTTCGTTATGTCATGATGTTCCCTGGAATTTGTCTTGATATAATAAATTTATTGGCTACCATTGATGTTTAATTTACTGGAGAATGTTTAGTTTAGTAATCTAATTCAGACTATGTTTTTAGGGATCTTAAAGATTTACATCTAAATTGATATATTTATTCTTTATGTTCATAGGATGGATTTCCAAGACTTCACTACTATTGACAAGAGCTGGATAGGACTGCCAAGAGACGACGATGCTTTCAAAGCAGGAGTTCAAAAGTTCATAGACTATGCGAGTCGGGATTTAGAACCCGACCAGAAAATCATTTGTCCTTGTAAGGATTGCAATAACAATAGGAGCGATCTTGTGTCTGTAGTGCACGGACATATTCTGTGGAATGGGTTTATGCCGGGATATGTCGATTGGGTATACCATGGAGAAGGGGAGGACCAGGTGAGGGAAACAATCAATACTGGAAATGTGGTGCAGGACGACGATGAAGAAATGTCTGATTTGCTGCAAGAAATGAACTATGACGCCTCCAATTTTTACAAGTTGCTGAACGATGCGCAGGTGTCACTATATCCTGGCTGTGAAAAGTTTTCAAAGTTATCCTTCATTGTGCACTTGCTTCATGTCAAGTCCCTTGGTGGATTGAACATCAAGGGGTTTGACGCGTTGTTGAGTCTCTTGACCAAAGCCTTTCCGGATGCCAAACTGCCAAAGAATTTTTATGAAGCGAGAACAACAATCAAGGGCTTGGGTCTTGGCTACATTTTGATCGATGCTTGCGAGAATGATTGTGTTTTGTTCTGGAAAGAGAATGCAGATAAAACTTCTTGCCCGGTATGTCATGCTTCAAGATGGAAAACTACTGAATTGAATGTAGATAACGAATCAATCAGAAGGACACCAAGGGGTAAAAACATTCCAGTAAAGCAATTGCGGTACTTCCCATTGAAGCCAAGACTTCAGAGGTTATTTATGTCTTCAAAGACCGCTTCTGATATGCAATATCATGCCAAAAGACATTCCAAAGATGGAGTTTTGAGGCATCCCTCTGATGCAGAGACATGGAAGACCTTTGATAAGAAGCACCCAACATTTGCAGCTGATCCTCGCAATGTAAGACTTGCATTAGCAACTGATGGGATGAATCCGTTTGGGAATATGTTGCATCCACATAGTACATGGCCAGTGGTTCTCATCAATTATAACTTACCACCATGGTTGTGTATGAAAGAGGAAAATTTTATCTTGTCTATGATAATTCCTGGACCCAAATCCCCAGGAAACGATATCGATGTGTATTTGCAACCACTCATAGAGGAATTGAAGGAATTATGGGATGAAGGTGTTGAAACTTACGACATTTCAAAGAAAGAGAATTTTAAATGTCGTGCAGCATTACTTGGCACCATCAGTGATTTTTCTGCACTAGCTATGCTTTCTGGGTGGAGCACCAAAGGGGAATTTGTTTGTCCATGTTGTGGGCCTGACCGATGTTCAGAACGACTGAGCAATGGGGGCAAGTATTGTTATATGCATCATCGCCGATACTTGCCTGCTGGTCATCATTGGCGCCACCAGAAGTCAGCCTTTAATGGAGAGAAAGAACTTCGAGAACCACCACATCTGATGAATGGGGATGAAATCGCTCAACAGCTGGCTCATTTTCAACAAGTTCAGTTTGGTAAGAACGCCAAACAGACTGGTCTGACAGAAATAACACCGGTTACTTTTGAACACAACTGGAAAAAAAAGAGCATATTTCATGAGTTGCCGTACTTAAGCTCAATTATATGTTTTCATAATGTCGACGTGATGCACGTTGAGAAAAATATTTGTGAAACTGTATTGGGCACAGTGATGAATGTAGAAGGGAAAACGAAAGACAATCTTAAGGCCCGGTTGGATCTGATGGACTGGGGATTACGGCCTGAGTTACATTTGAGACAAGAGGGAGACAAAGTAGTGGTGCCAACAGCTTCTTTTGTCATGTCGCCGAAAGAAAAGGAATCTTTTTGTAGAACTTTGAAGGATATTAAGGTTCCCGATGGATACTCATCAAACATTTCTCGGTGTGTGAATGTTAAGGATCGAAAGATTATGGGTCTGAAAAGTCATGACTATCATGTACTAATGGAATATTTATTGCCGATTGCGTTACGGGGACACTTGGATGGGGATATATTGGAAGCATTGAGTGAGTTATGTATGTTTTTCAAAGTGTTGTGTACACGGGTTCTCAAGATGGAGGATCTGGATAAACTACAAGATAGAATTGCTATTACTTTGTGCAAGTTGGAAAGAATATTTCCCCCATCTTTTTTTGTTGTGATGATGCATTTGCCCATTCATCTAGCACAACAAGCAAAGGATGCAGGTCCAGTTCAGTATAGGTGGATGTATCCGATCGAGAGGTAAGGGTATTCATTTATTTTATGTACAATACTTGTCTAACTACATTGATGACTTGTGTGAATATTTCTTTTTGTAAAACCTTATTCTATAATCACTATTTTTGCATCCTTTGAAATCTTATTGTAATTACTTTAGGTATCTGCGTAAGTTGAAGTCTTTTGTGCGGAATAAAGCTTGCCCCGAAGGATCGATGGCTGAAGCATACCTCATAGATGAATGTATCACTTTTTGTACGCGTTACTTGAATAGTGTTGTTACAAAATTTAATAAACTTGAAAGGAACGAGGATGATGAGGCGCCACAACCTGATGATGGATTTATAGTTTTCAAACAATCCGGTAGTCCCCTTGGAGCTGAAACTTGGGGACAGCTTACGGAGTCAGAGATAAAACAAATCCAACTTTATGCTTTGCTGAATACCAAAGAAGTGCAGCCATATGAGGAGTATGCGTGTGATTTATTTGTGTTCTGATAGCCATTAACTTGTTCATCATCTCGTAATATTTTAGCACTGTTGTGGTTAACTGTGTTAAGCACTGCTCCTGCAGGGAGCACAAAAGAGAGCTGCGAAGCCGTGGCCTAAGAGATGCCGAGGTTAATAGAAGACACATCAAAGAATTTCCTGATTGGTTTGAAACTAAAGTAAGTATCGATATATCATTGTAACACAATTTCCTTTGCGATTTTAATGATTTTCACTTCGGTTTTTTTCGTCATTTAAAAACATCTCTATGTATGTATGAATAGATATACCAATTGCATAAAGATGGTCAAGTGAGTGATAAACTATATTCGTTGAGTCAAGGTCCTGCTAAAGAATGTTTGAGTTACAATGGCTACATTATCAACGGGTTTAGATTTCATACAAGAGAGTGGGAGAGTCGACGAAAGTCACAGAATAGTGGACTGTGTGTCCCTCGGGAAGACGAAGGTGTCGCTGAAGATGAAAATGATTTTTATGGAGTTGTGAATAATATTATCGAGGCACGGTATGTCGGTCAACTCCGAGTTCTTCTTTTCAAATGCGATTGGCGGCCGATTGCAGGAACAGATGAGTTTGGATTTACTAGTGTCCATATGAATAGAAGATATTATGTGAATGAACCGTTTATTTTAGCATCTCAAGCACAACAGGTTTTCTATATCAAGGATGTATATAATCAACAAAAGGAAGTGGTTATAAAAACACAACCCCGTCGGTCTTTCAATATTCCAGAAATAGATTCAGATGGGGAGACTGAAATAGAAACCTCGAGTTCTAGTGAGGCATATCAAGAATGGCATTCAAGTTATTCGATAAAAGATCTTAGAGGAGAGCCACATCAGGATCGCAGTGACAGTTTTGTTTGGGATAGGAACGACATTCCACCCGAAACTATCGGTCGTGCTGCAGCAGCAATAGCTTGTCGAAGCCAAGAAGATGAAGAGGAACCTGACACGGATGCCGTTTACACCTCTGATGATGAGGATGAGTATGAATTTGATGATAATAACAACTGTGATGATATGGAATTTTAATAGTGGTGAGTATTATTTCATCTTGTTGATCTAATAAAAGTTTTTCCCTTTGTGATGCTTAGATTATTTTGAATTTAAGTTTAATCTATGATGAGTTAGTTACCGAGTTATCTATATTTTGCAGGACTTGTCCAGTTATCAACTGGCAATGCCTTACAAAATGGACGGGTTTCTCTGTTTCTCTTACGGGGGTGGGGTGTTGCGAGGCTATCACATCCGTTAGAAGTAGAACTTTTTTCCCTGCGAAAGTTGAGCTATGAAACTACTTTGACATCGGGTACTTGGCAATTTAGGAAGACATGACAGTTCATATTTTTAATCTTGTAAACTTCTGTCACCATTCCTACTTTTAATCTTTTGTAAACTTTAAGAGTGTTTCAAGGCACTCGTTTTCTTGAACCATTTCCATGAACGATAATTTAACCGGAGTGCGATTTAAGTACACATTTCACTATGAAAACTTTCGTAAATCCCATACCTAACAGTGACTGCCATCTTAACAGTTAAGGAATCTGGAAAGGGAAGAGTAGTAGTTCAAATTCCTTAACTTCAAATCACAATTAATTTTATTTTTTTTTATTTTTTTTGATCAATTTAATGTTTTCAGTTTTCAAAAAAGACTCTGATCAATAACGAGTGTGATCGCAAATCAAGAACAAGTATTATAATTTAGCAATTCTTATTTAATTAATGGAAACTCAATAAAATTTCGGAGGATACTCTTTCCCTTGCCCTTTCCCTTGTATTTTCTTTAATCTAACTTTGGTTTCTTAGGTGATTTCTGGTCATCCGAATTATAATATTCAAAACAGGAGCAGAAAACATCAAGCTAATTTTCTTTTTCAAGCAAGCTATTTACAAAAGAAGGAGAAATATAACTCCGAAGGGCCTCAAACTTTTAATTTAAATGTCAACAGGTGTTTTAACCATTAACATAATCTAGTTACTGTATTTGGGTGCTCCAACCTTTGGCAATCACAGTTGCTGGATTTAGTTTCCCAACTCTTAAGCAACTATACAATCGGTTAATTGTGGAAGCTTCGTTGCCGAAGAGTTTGGAAACTAATGCAGTATATATAGTTGGCACATCTTTGTTGCTGAAGAATTCGGAAACTAATGAAACCAATAGTTGCGATTGACGTGTTGTCAAACTTTATAGGAACTAACAGTTGCCTTCGCCTAGTTCCCAAAGCATCAGGCGACTAGTATATTTCATGTAGTTGGCATATACTTGTTGCTAAAGAATTCAGAAACTAATAAAAATAATAGTTGTGGTCAGATTGTTGCTGAAGTATATAGGAACTACTAGTTGCCTTTGACCAGTTTAGGAATCATTTGGCAACTAATAGTTGCGAGATTTTAGTGGCCTTTGCTAGGATTTTTTGTAGTGTGTGTGGTTCTTATTGAAAATTATAATGAAAATTGATGATCATTTTTAATCATCGAATCAGAAACCTGTTAAACCGAACATATTTGTCTAAGATAGTTATATTCTAGTAGTATTCTGTCAAATGTCAATCATATAGTAGCATGGTTGAATGACTTATTTTTCAGTAAGCAACCCTAATAACAGAAGCCTTGGCAAGTCGTTGGGTGTTCTTATTGACGGATTGGGAAAACGAACATCTCTAATTTCATCAACTCCTAGACTCTATATAGTACATCTCTAATACAGTGGCGCAGATAATTCCTTAGTCCTACCTTCAACCAATCTTTGCTATGGGTAAGAACTCCTCCATTGTGATGTTGGGACTTGTCATTTACTTGGTAAAATAACATGTGTCTAGCTCTGGCACATCTATTTTCATCGTGGGATGTGATCCAAAATCTACTCATGGCCAGAAATTTACTCCCTCCGTCCCAAATTAGATGAGCTAGTTGATTTTAAATTTTGTCCCATAAATAGATGAGCTATCTCTCTCACGTACATGTTCACTTAGGTCTTCTTTTTATTCTTATTTCTTCCTTCAGGTCTAAAGGGAAAATTTTCTTAAAAATTATTGGGAAGGCCTTCTTGCAATTTAAGGAAATGCTTATCGACGATGCTACGCGTCAAGAGAAAGGACATCTAAAATATTTTCAAAACTATAGAGTAAAGGAATTTGGGAAGGCCTTAACCACTGCCAAAGATATTGCTGATCAATTGGGAGTTGAAGCTGATTTTCACGTGGGTCGTATAATTCATTGAACATATTTTTTTTGATGGGATTGGAAATTGTGAGGAAACAATCCAATCAGCTGAAGAATCTTTTGGAACTAAGTTTTTCTTGTAGATTGTTGATCAAGCTATTAGTTCACTTGAAAGACAAGTTGAGCAATTTAAAGCATGTGACGACATATTTGGTTTTTTATTTAGTTCAGATACTTTAAACTCAATGGATGATGATTAGTTGAATGATCGTTATGATAATCTTGAAGCTACTCTCTAAGACACGAGGAAGCGTCGGATATTGATGCAAATGATTTGTTTGCCGAGTTGAAAGTTTTATGTGAAGTATTACCAAGGGAAATAACCACAACAGTTGATATATTTAATTTCTTAAAAAATCAAGATAGCTTTCCGATTACATCTATTGCATATAGAGTACTCTTAACAATTCCAGTTATAGTGGCATCGACAAGAAGAAGCTTTTAAAAATTAAACATGCTGAAATCGTTTTTGCGTATTACCATGGCACAAGAAAGACTCAATGGGATGGTTATGATATCGATTGAGCATAGTCTTCTTGACGACGTTGATATCGATTCCTTGATTGATGATTTTGCAGCAGTAAATTAAAGATGGCTAAATTTCTGCTGATGATCTTCTGAATGGTATATATGCATGTCATATTCGAATTTGATATTAATCTTGTTAAGTCTTCCGATTGTATTTTTGGTTTGCTAACAACTTTAGTCTTTATATGTCTTCTAGGTACAAAGATTTTGGTTAACTAACTCACAGATAGGAGAACTTGAAGTCATTTACAAAGATACATACAGTAAATACTAGAAAAACTAGTCGACAATCTTTTTTTGGACTCTTATTTTTGTGTTGAACTAGACAATATGTATAAAAACAATGCTTATAACTGTAAAGAACTTGTTATATTTATGCTATATATATATATATATATATATATGAATCGTATTAGTTTCATCTTCTCATTGCTATTCGAAATTGTCGGGGAAAAAAAATTTTGAACGTAAAAAGGCCCTGCGATTAAGTTCGCACAGGGCCCTAATACACACATGATCGGCTCTGTCTAAAACTACAATTTCAATTGATTATTGTTACTGTAAGAAATATGTATAATTTGATAGCCATTTTTATATTCGTTAGGTAGGTGTTTTAAAATGTTTTTCAACGGTATAAAATTTATGAAAAACCGTGGTATAGTTTAAGAGATAAATTATTTCTAAGTTTTTCTAGTTACAACTATAAAAAATACTTAAACATACTCCCCTTTCCTCCTTGATTTAAGAATTGTGCAAACTACAACTAGCTCATCTAATCTGAGACAGAGGGAGTATATTGTAACTCAAGAAATTTTAACACAGAATATGTTTCGTATCTATAACATGATCTAGAACCTGCAATTGTGATTCTAACATTGCCCAACGACCCAAAAGCTTTCGAGATACTTATGATTTTGTCTCATGACCCCAAACTTGCATAGTGATAAAAAAATCTGCCTCATTAAATAAATTTTAGCACATGATCCGGAGTTTATGTTTTTGCTGCTATCAACAACCTAAACACCCAATTATATCTCTCACACCACGTCGAGAGTTGCGGTAACTTTCCCTCCCGTTAGCTGGTCAACAGAACCCTTACTCCTGATTGGCCGAAATCAAAGTTAGCCCCCTCACATTTCGTGGCCGTTAATTTTTAATAGGGTTGATACAATCTAATGCTCTGTATTGATCTGTAGGGTTGGGATTTTCTTACAACGTGTTTACATGATTTTAATAAAATCATGACCATAAGATTTGCTAAAACTAGGGTCTTGATTTTTTGAAACCCCGTAACAATTATTTAAGGAAAAAAAACCCCCGAAAATCTTATTAATTTTCATAATTAATGAAATTTTCGGTTATTAACTTATTATTTCCGTATTTAAAATAAACAAAAATGTTTTAATGGTTTTCATATTTTATTTTTTATACCAAATTATTTTGATTTTATTGCCGATATATGAAAAGAAAATAAAGGAGAATATATAGGCGAGAGTATTTCTAGGATGGTCTGATTTTGTTGTCTATATTTAGCGGATCTATCCAATTTTTCTTTTGCTAGGACCGTAGCTAAAAAACCTACTTTCTTACGATTACGAGGTTCATTCGAATATGAAATCCAATCTTGGAAATACAGCATCCCGCTTTTTTTTACTACTCAAGGTTTCGATACATTTCGAAATAGAGAAATCTCTACTGGAGCAAGTGCTATCAGAGAACAATTAGCCGATCTGGATTTGCGACTTATTATAGATTGTTCATTGGTAGAATGGAAAGAATTAGGGGAAGAAGGGCCCACGGGTAATGAATGGGAAGATAGAAAAATTGGAAGAAGAAAGGATTTTTGGTTAGACGCATGGAATTAGCTAAGCATTTTATTCGAACAAATGTGGAAGCAGAATGGATGGTTTTGTGCCTATTACCAGTCCTTCCCCCCGAATTGAGACCGATCATTCAAATAGATGGGGGTAAACTGATGAGTTCGGATATTAATGAACTCTATAGAAGAGTTATCTATCGGAACAATACTCTTACCGACCTATTAACAACAAGTAGATCTACGCCAGGGGAGTCAGTTATGTGTCAAGAAAAATTAGTGCAAGAGGCCGTGGATACACTTCTTGATAATGGGATCCGCGGACAACCAATGAGGGATGGTCATAATAAAGTTTATAAGTCTTTTCAGATGTAATTGAAGGCAAAGAAGGAAGATTTCGTGAGACTTTGCTTGGTAAACGTGTCGATTATTCGGGGCGTTCCGTAATTGTCGTGGGCCCCTCACTTTCATTACATCGATGTGGATTACCCCGCGAAATAGCAATAGAGCTTTTCCAGACATTTGTAATTCGTGGTCTAATCAGACAGCAGGTTGCTTCAAACATAG
The DNA here is from genome assembly GCA_023529315.1 of Papaver bracteatum. Lineage (NCBI taxonomy): Eukaryota > Viridiplantae > Streptophyta > Magnoliopsida > Ranunculales > Papaveraceae > Papaver > Papaver bracteatum. The sequence goes on from JAJJWX010004531.1 coordinate 3,720,858, forward strand.
GAGTTGCTAAAAGTAAAATAAGGGAAAAAGAACCTATTGTATGGGAAATACTTCAAGAAGTTATGCAAGGGCATCCTGTATTGCTGAATAGAGCACCCACTCTGCACAGATTAGGCATACAGGCATTCCAACCCATTTTAGTGGAAGGACGTGCTATTTGTTTACATCCATTAGTTTGTAAGGGGTTCAATGCAGACTTTGATGGGGATCAAATGGCTGTTCATGTACCTTTATCTTTGGAGGCTCAAGCGGAGGCTCGTTTACTTATGTTTTCTCATATGAATCTCTTGTCTCCAGCTATTGGGGATCCCATTTCCATACCAACCCAAGATATGCTTATGGGACTCTATGTATTAACGATTGGAAATCGTCGAGGTATTTGTGCAAATAGATATAATCCATGTAATCGCCTAAACTATAAAAACGAAAAAATTGACGATAATAACTATAAATATACAAAAGAAAAAGAACCCTATTTTTGTAGTTCCTATGATGCACTTGGAGCTTATCGGCAGAAACGAATAAATTTAGATAGTCCTTTGTGGCTCCGGTGGCGACTAGATCAACGCGTCATTGGATCGAGAGAAGTTCCCATCGAAGTTCAATATAACTCTTTTGGAACTTATCATGAGATTTATGAACACTATTTAATAGTAAGAAGTGTAAAAAAGGAAACTCTTTGTATATACATTCGAACCACCGTTGGCCATATTTCGTTTTATCGAGAAATTGAAGAAGCCATACAAGGGTTTTGTCGGGCCTCTTCCTATGGTACCTAAGTTAATTAATTATATGATACCCGCGGGAATTCGGGTCTCTTCGATTCCACTAGTATCATAATTCCTGAATGTATACACGACGCAAGATCGAGGAAAGGAAGTCTTCGAATCACTGACTCAAACCTATTGTCGAATCCTACTCAGCGGAATATGGAGGTACTTATGGCAGAAAGGGCCGATCTGGTCTTTCACAATAAAGCGATAGATGGAACTGCCATAAAACGACTTATTAGCAGATTAATAGATCACTTTGGAATGGCATATACATCGCACATCCTGGATCAAGTAAAGACTCTTGGTTTCCATCAAGCCACTGCTACATCCATTTCATTAGGAATTGATGATCTTTTAACAATACCTTCTAAGGGATGGCTAGTTCAAGATGCGGAACAACAAAGTTTGATTTTGGAAAAACACCACCATTATGGAAATGTACACGCGGTAGAAAAATTACGTCAATCCATTGAGATATGGTATGCTACAAGTGAATATTTGCGACAAGAAATGAATCCTAATTTCAGGATGACTGACCCTTTAAATCCAGTCCATATAATGTCTTTTTCGGGAGCTAGGGGAAATGCATCTCAAGTACACCAATTAGTAGGTATGAGAGGATTAATGTCGGATCCCCAAGGACAAATGATTGATTTACCCATTCAAAGTAATTTACGCGAAGGGCTCTCTTTAACGGAATATATAATTTCCTGTTACGGAGCCCATAAGGCGTTAATGAATTGTTTTCTAAAAAAAAAAAAAAAACTAGAAAAATCTTATATATGAAATTACCTAAGTTACACTTATTTTATAAAAAAACTATTTATTAAATAAAATAAAGAAGATCAATATTAAAAGGAATGGCGGGCAGCCTAGCAACAAGCTGAGCACCAAAAATCTTATATATGAAAATCTTATTAATGCCGAAAAAAGATTTCCATGAAAATGTTTTTAGAGTATATCTAATTTATAATTTCTATACAAAAATATTGTTATACGGAAAATCTTAGTTACTTACCATGATTTCAATGACCGGCGTTATAATAAGGTTTAATCTAAAAATAGTTTCTTTGTTCGGAAAAAAAAAAAATCAGATGGATTTCAGGTAAAATAAGAGAAAAAAAAATTGTTTCAGGAATAAAAAGGAAAAAAATTAATTTGGGCAGATTTTTTAAAGAAAATAAAGAGAGAGCCATTTTTGGCAAAATATGTTGTAAATAGGTTTTTTTACCTTAATTTTGATTGTATAATAATGAAATAGAGTGTATTTTTGGAGACAAAACTGAATTTTCTTTTTCATATGTCTTTAAATTTAGGAGTTTTCTTCATGATCAAGTTCTTTTAAGTATATATATAAAGGATTCGTGATTGTAATTGCATTAACAATTCTAGGTCACGTTGCAGTACGATTCTAGGCTTCTTTGGAAATGGCAAACAAAGGTACGTAGCGCTAATATTTTACGCGTTGCAATAGTGTGATTCAATCTTCTTTGGAAATGGCAAACAAAAGTACGTAGGCCTAATCTTTTATGCATTGCAATAGTATAATTCAATAATTTCAGAAAATCATCACGTAGAAACAAATTGCATTTAGGTATTTTTAGTTCAGAGAACTGTGTTTTTTAGTGGTCTTTATGTTGTCCTTTGCTAATATCTTTGTGTTTGTTTCAAAAAAACACCTTCAGATTATTATTACACCTTCTGGGGTTCCCTCTTATAGAAAATAAGAAATCTAAATGTGCTAACGATTTTTAATTTGCACATTAATTCTGTTTAGTGCGATACCAGGTTGGAGAAGGAGATCATTCTTTGTTTTTTGATGTTGAATTATTATTTTTTACTATTATTTTTATCGAGTTTACATTGGATTTTTGAGAGTGACGTGCATTACATCCATGTGTGTGTTGGATGGATACGTTTCTGTAGGAAATATCATATGGTCCTAGAAATAATATATTAGAGAGAGTCTAGTCCAATTGACCTAGTCAATTGTCTATTTGGTCCTATTTGGTAATATAAATTATCATTTGGTCCTAGGGTGATGTCATGGATGATGTAAATGTCATCTTGTAGTGACGGAAATACCCTTTTGGATAAGGACCATATATATAGTTAAAAAGTAAGAGAGAATAAATCATTCTCAGATTTACTTTCTTTCTCATCTTCTTTTCTTTTTCAGATCTACTTTTTTCTCTCTCTCTTTTTTTTTTCAATCCTAGATGATTTGATCAGATTTGATGTTGAAGACGATGCCGAACCCGATCTACTTGATGAAGACGACAACGATCTCATGTTGTTGCTGCTGCTTGTGTTGAAGATGAAGATGAAGATGATGAAATCGATGAAGATAGTGTTGAAGACGACGATGAATATGATGTTGTTGAAATCGATGAAGAAGATGAAGATTTGGGTGTTTTTAGTCGTTTTTTGTTGATGATGTTGTTGAAGATGAATGACGACGATGAATTTTGATGAAGTTCTTTGCTGTTGCTGCTGTTTGTTGAAGATGAAGATGATACTGTTGATGTTTTTATATGGAGTTCATTCCAGAAATGAAGTCTGGTTTGTATAGGTTTTTATATGGACTTCATTTCTGGAATGAAGTCTTTTTTTTTAGGTTTCTATATTGACTTCATTTCTGGAATGAAGTCTGGTTTTTTTAGGTTTTTATATGGACTTCATTTCTGGAATGAAGTCTGTTTTTTTTTAGGTTTTTATATGGACTTCATTTCTGGAATGAAGTATGTTTTCTTAGGTTTTTATATGGACTTCATTTCTGGAATGAACTCTGTTTTTTTTAGGTTTTTATATGGGACTTCATTTCTGGAATGAACTGTTACAAGAAAATAAGCAAAAATTAACACGGAAGGGTACTTTTGTCAGTTTAATATTTTTAAATAATTATGGACCAAACAGTAAAGGAATTTTGACCAAATGACTAAACTGACATGGGCCCACCTAAAAAAGGACCAAACGATATTTTTCCCTATGTTTCTATGAAAAAATATCATTCACACCCATCAATTATGAGATTTGAATTGAAAATGTTGGCCGAATCTTAGCTTAACAGAGTCTGGTTTTGGCTATTAATCAATCTCTGTGATTGTCGTGGATTTAATATGTTATGATCAGAAATTAACTTCAATGCTTCACTGCTTTTTCGCTATCTACTAAAAATTATTTGTGGAGTGAATGGTGTGTATTCAATGTGAATCGTAGAGTGGATCCGTGAATCTAATTCGGTTTTTGTAAATTGCTATAGTTGTATTCTTATAAGTTTGCTGATAGATTTGTTTTCTTCTATGAGTTCCTAATCGGGTGTGTATTTATGTATGGAAACAGATCATTGAGTTTCTGGTGACATCTGAGTTCTAGACATCTTACTATAGTTTGTGGATCCTTCTTCTCGGAAGCTCAAGTATTTATATTCTTTATGCCATATCACAATCTTTTTCTATTTAACGTATGAGAAATGTGGATTCTATAGTGGCCTCCAAAGTTTTATAGTAAGAAGCTTTCTGGTCCTTACTAGCAGTTCATATAAATTCTTCACATGCATATAAAAGCATACCAAATAGCATCATTTTTGTATATATTTCCCCTTAAACGCCTTGACAAATAAAGCTCTCACGTTAAATGGTGATGAAACCCTCGATTCTTATTGGCCGAAATAGGCCTTTTCTAATGCAGAAGCTATGGTGAGGACACTTGGCATAAATCTATTGGTTGTAATAATTACAATTTGGATAAATCAAATAATTAACTGTACATTATTAATGGTGTAGACAAAAAAGTAGGTGGACAATACTTATGTTAGAATTTGAGCTTAAATAATTTTATTACACCGTGTTTACACCAAAACTTAACTGTACATTAGTAACACCGTCAAAGGTGGACGACACTTGCATTAAAATCGTTAAAAAAAAACAAGCAAAAAAACGTAAAACTCTTTAATTCCCATTTAATTAAGGAAATCCATTCAATAAGGAAATCGTGTTAAGAAAATCCATTTTATTAAGGAAATCGTTTTTAAAGGAAACTAGTTTGAAACCCGTGCTACGCAACGGGACTGCTGGAATTTCTTACAACATTGATCATGCCCACTGAGGCGGGGCTTCGCCCCGCACCCGTCCCAGTAAGAGTTCTTATAACATATTATAGAATTGTTATCCAACAGATTGACAATTAACAGTTAAAACTTTCTAATAATCCTATTATAATCTAAACATCTCACATATAGTTTTGAAAACTAATTTCAAGCAATTTAACAAAACAATAATCAATTTTACAAAATAAAATAAAATAAATAGATTTAAGTAATCTTTAGAATAAAATAGTATAAACTATATATACTAAAGCATAATTAGATATTTTTTCTTAGTATTCGTGTACGCATCTGGTACGATGAGAATTGATCCCCAATTAATGAGGCGGGCTTCACTCAAGATCGTCAAGAAAGGGTCTCGAGTTAACAATAAATCTTTGTATAATGAAAACACCAATTATCATTTAGTAGTTTAACAGTTGGAACCAAAGTATTCACCCGTCCAAGAAGGGGTCTCAATTAATAACTATATATAGTGTAAATGAAAACACCAATTATTATATCGTAGATTAACAATTGGGACCAAATTATTCACCAATTACGCATTGTTTAGCATGTTGGAGATTAAAAAATCCTTTTAAAACAAATACTTTTGAAAAATTATGCCAACTTTTGAAATAATCATGTAGTTCATTACATTCTGAATATTAGTACTACTGGTTAAATTAAGTACTTCATTACATTCTCAATATTAATACTATTGGTTAAATGAAAAATCATACTTTTTATATAGTTGTATCAATCTCTGATATTGGAGACACTAAAAAGGACGATGTTCATATAAAATAGGTTGCCAACTTTAAATAATGCACAATATATAAAGTGCTTCCCGTCAAAGAACATATAATCAAGAAAATGCACTGATATATCTTTCTTCGAAAATTTTATATTTGCGTTAAGAATCAATGAAGCAACTCAACTGATCTTTCAGGATCCAACTTCTTATGGTTAAATGAAAATCAAGCTCATTATACAGGCCAATATCTGATATCAGAGAAATTAACAAAGATCGTAATATTAATATAAAATAGATTGCCAACTCTAAATAGTGAAAAGCATATGAAGTGCTTCCCATCCAAGAAGGGGTCCCAATTAACAACTGCAGTGTATAATCAAAACACCAATTATCATTTAGTAGATTAACTTTTGGAACCAAATTATTCACCAATTACGCATTTTTTAAATTGTTGGAGATTAAGAAATAATTTTAATAAAAATACTTTTGAAAAATTATGCCAATTTTTGAAATTATTAAGTAGTTCAATACATTGTCAATATTAGTATTATTGGTTAAATGAAAAATCACACTTGTTATACAGTTGTATCGAGCTTCCCGTCAAAGAAGACATAATCACGAAAATGCACTGATATGTCTTTCTTAGAAAATCTTATATTTGCGTAAGAATCAATGGGCCAACTCAACTGCTCTTCCAAGCTCCAACTTCTTATAATTAACTAAAAAATCACACTCATTATTTAGATACTGATATCTAATTTTAGAGAAGCTAACAAAAATCATAATATTAATGTAAAATAGATTACCAACTTTAAATAGTGCAAAGCATGAAGTGCTTCCCGTCCAAGAAAGGGTCCCAATTAACAACTATAGTGTATAATGAAAACACCAATTATCATTTAGTAGATTAACTGTTGGAACCAAATTATTCACCCATCCAAGAGGCGATCCCAATTAACAACTGCATTGTATTATGAAAGCACCAATTATCATTTAGTAGATTAATAGTTTGAACGAAATTATTCACCATTTATGCATTGTTGACCAAATTATTTTTTATTTTTTATTTTCTAAATTATGGCTCCAACTCCTTTTGAACTACCACACTTAACCTATGAAAAAGGAAATCACCTACACGCACGTTAGCATCATGACTAGCAATATAGTTGCGGAGCCGCTGAACGAAGTCTGTTGTTCCGTCCCCAAATTCACCTAGAGTAGTGAAAGCCAAAGCACCAAATCCATATCCTTGTGCAGTGCATTTTTCTAAATACTTGGTATTTTTGCGACTGACAGCATCCTTGATAGCCTGCCCCCCTTCCAAAGTACGACCATTACTCCCAGCAAAGGGAGACACAATCATAACATCGAAGCAAACGTCCCGACCATTGTCCCAATTGAGCACAAGAACATCTGCCGGTCTCAAAGAAGTACCGTTGTTCGCAAGCATACCCAAGTCCACCTCTTTCCGTGCAGCCACCCCAGCTCGATAACAGATGTCTGCAATCGTGTCGCGTACTAAATCATGTCGAAATTTTAAACCAACTTCATTTGTACAGTGCACTGCATGGTCACCAAAAGCATCCATCTCTCTCTTGCAGAAGGGGCACAAACTACCTGGTTCAAACAAGGGAATACCAAGTCTATAACATAATACCGCACTAAACTGCCTCGAACCAATTTGCTGATTTAAACCAGGGATGGGGATAGCCATTAAGAAATCCAGGGCATGCTTCATTTGGTTGCTCTGCCATAGGAATGAATCACGTTCAGACAACTTGAATTGGGAAGTCAAGTTCTTCTTTACTGCATCAAAATAAACAGTTGCCAGAGTTGACATAGAATGGTTGGCAGTGTTATCGACGCATATAGGAGAAACAGGACTACACAGAGAGTTGAAAGAAGCTGCAGCACGCTCAAGATGGGAGCTAAAACCACTGATGCCGGTGTGCCTCAATATGACAGATTGCAGTTCTAGTGTTTCCAAGCACGACGCCAAATAACAGTAATTCATAGTGTCTTGCATCGAGTAAACACCAAAACCACCTAGTCTGAGGGGCAGCGTGGAAAATCGCATTTGCAAGGGGCCGAACCCTGGACCATCTCCTGTTATTATATGTTGTAGGAACTTGTAGAGACGAGAGTCAAACAAATCTTGAGCCGCAAAAGTGCAGTCTGGAAAGGTAGTGCGTAAAGAAAAATATAAGCGAGAAACTCCAAAGACAGTTTTCTAAACAAAAGAAGCTCACACTGTGGATCTTCAAGTTTTTCCACTGAATCAATGAGCTCTATAGTTTTTTTCACTCTTTTAACAACCATATCCGCATTAAATTGGGCATCAAGGCTAACAGGAGCACCTAGCAGCTTAACTCCCTTCTCTGGCCTACAAATATCAGGTGGAAACATACCTGCAACGGCTGTCCTGGGGTCTATAGAGGGCCAAAACAATTCGGGTCTTCTTGATGTTCAAAAACAGCCCCTAGCAACACCTTCTTCTTGAATTATTCTCAGAGCTCTAGCAACCATGATAGTGTCCCCAATCACCGTACCATCATCAAGATACCAAGCCTGCAGTTCTAGATCACACCTTTCTGAAATACTCAAGACTAGCGGGTGGAGAGTAAGAGCGAACAAAAGTGGCCCTAAAGGATCACCTTGTTGCACTCCCTGAGCAGAAGAAAGCACATGGTCCATATAATATAGTCGTGCTGGTGAAGCGTAACAAAACTCAACCCAACGAGATATCGAAGGACATAACCTACGTACCTCTAAGATCATGGTTGTTCTATCTATGAGATTGAACGCATTAGAGAAATCTACCAGCAGCATGGAAAGCGTATTTTGGTCCCCTTTCTCTTCCAACACGCGATTCACAGCATGTAGAATTGCTTCTCCACCACACTTAGCCCCCACTCCAAACTGGAAATCACCCAAATATGAGTTCATTTCCTTGCCAACAAAAGATGCAGCGCATTTAGAGACAAGTCTCCTCCATATTGTGCCAACCGCTATAGGCCGCAAGCCACCACCAGGTTTGATGAGTGGGGTGAGAGGAGCACTGGCCACATATTCTCCCAAAACCGACGGGCAAGAGCCTGATAGCCATAAGTTAACCACTTCTGTGATGGAGGCAAGTAACTCATATGAAATAACAGCTGCTGGCCCACTGAGAACATCGAGAAGATGTTGTGCCCGGAAACCGTCTCTTCCACAAGCTGTCCCCTTAGGGAAACTCTTTAGTCTACTTAGCACAAGATCCGTCGTAGCTACCATAGCCTCCGTGAAGGTGAAGAAGAGGGGATGACCGGCAAGGCAGCAGTGGGATGTTTGGAACGAAGTTCAGCCCGTGTACCTTCATTATTGGACGCAACTCCAGTAGAAGTGAGAGTGCGAATCGCAGCAGCATATAAACCATGTCGGAGCTTACCCCTACACAACCTCAAGTTCACGACTTCTGATCATCCTGTTTAGGTTTCTTCTTGGCTTTCTCTTGTAATTCCTTCATCTCGGCATGTTTCTCAAACACACATTGAACCAGCACCATACACCCATTCGGTTCATTCCATATGCGCAATGCATGATTAAGCGACTTAATCTGCAGCTTTCTCCGGGTGTCGACTTTCAACTCTTGGTACTCAAAGCAACATGGAGAGTACACACAGGAAGAGCATTAGCTGTATCCATGAAGACAGATCATTAGGTGCAGCCACCACTTTCGCAGAAATAGACTTGAAGGTTCGTGCAAAGTGCAACCTACATTTAGCTGGAATACTAGAGATTGTAGGGATCGAGCTAGAAACACCATGTTCAATAGCGCAAGACTTAAAGTAGGCGCAGCAACATCAACATCGATAGGATCGGAAATAAACGGCGAGGAGAGCGGCAATGCCGTGAATTGTAGCCGTAGAAGGAGCGAGCTCACCTTTCTCAATGTGTACACTTTTTATTCCAGGAATAAACATGCATACAAGCAGTGCACAACCAACTCTCGAGATGTAACAATAAGGACTCCCGGGCGTGGTAGACTTCTACGCAAGTGGCGCAATCTTTCACGACATCTCTCGGTCCCCCTTCTCTCTTCACAGAAGTGTCACTTTAAATTGTTGGAGATTAAAAAATCGACCATTAAATTGTTGGAGATTAAAAAATCCTGAAAATACTTTTGAAAAATTATACCAAGCTTTGAAATCATTAAGTGGTTCATTATATTGTCAATATTAGTACTATTGGTTAAATGAAAAATCAAACTTGCTACACGGTCGTATCGATATCTTATATCGGAGACACTAAAAACACGATATTCATATAAAACAGATTGCCAACTCTAAATAGTGCACAACTTATAAAGTGATTCCCGTCAAAGAAGATATAATCAGGAAAATGCACTGGTATATCTTTCTTCAAAAATCTTATATTTGCGTTAAAAATCAATGGGCCAACTCAACTGATCTTCCAAGATCTAACTTCTTATAGTTAAATGAAAAATCACACTCATTATATATGTGCCGATATCTTATATTAGAGAAACTAACAAAAATTAAGATATTATCATAAAATACATTGCCAACTTTAAATAGTGTAAAGCATATGAAGTGCTTCCCGTCCAAGAATGGGTCCCAATTAATAATTGTAGTGTCTAATGAAAACACCAATTATCATTTAGTATATTTAATGTTGGAACCAAACTATTCTCCCGTCTAAGAAGGAGTCTCAATTAATAATGAAAACACTAATTATCATTTAGTTGATTAACAGTTGAAACAAAATTATTCACCAATTAAATATTATTTAAATTGTTGGAGATTAAGAAATCATTTTGAAAAATTATACCCACCTTTGAAATCATTGAGTTGTTTATTACATTACTATTGGTAGTTAAATGAAAAATCACACTTGCTATATAGTTGTATAAATATGTGATATTGGAGACACTAAAGAATCAACAACATATGAAGTGTTTCTCGTCGAAGAAGATATGATCAAGAAAATGTAATATATATCTTTCTTCGAAAATCTTATATTTGCTCTAAGAACAATTCAAATGATCTTCCAAGCTCCAATTTCTAATAGTTAAATGAAAATCACACTCATTATGTATGTACCGATATATGATATTAGAGAAACTAACAAAAATCATGATATTAATATAAAATAGATTGTCAACTCTAAATAGTGCAAAGCATATGAAGTGCTTCCCGTCCAAGAAGGGGTCCCACTTAACAACATCAGTGTATAATGAGTCATAAATTGGAACCAAACTCACCAATTACGTGTTATTCAAAGTGTGTGGAGATTAAAAAAAATCTCTTAAAGAAAATACTTTTGAAAAATTATATCAACCTTTGAAATCATAAGTAGTTCATAACATTGCCAACAACAATACTATAAGTAATTAAATTAAAATCTCACTTGCTATTTAGTTATATCAATATTTAATATTGTATATACTAAAAATAACACTATATATTAACATAAAAAAAAAACCCAATTTTAAATAGTTGCTAGAAAATACGTAAAGTGCATCCCGTCAAAATGATATAATCAAGGAAATGCATGTACATATAGTTCATCGGCAATCATATATATAATCAAGAAAATGCATTTAATATTGTTCATCGGAAATCATATACTACTTCTGTTTTTGAAAAAGTGTTACTTTCACTTTTAAATTGAAAAAGTGAAAGTAACACTTTTCCAGAAACGGAGGGAGTATATAATCAAGGAAATAGCTATCTCATACATACCAGCATAGCGTGTATGCTAACAAAGACAGGAATAAAGAACATTTTTGAAAGCCGCGAGTCAAGTTTTTACAAACAAAAAATAATTCTAACATAATTGTAGTCCACCAAACTTATTCTTCAAACTCATAATTTTTCCCAGCCCCTACTCTAGTGTTGGGATTGCAGCAGATGTAGAGTATGGACAGTTGGTGTTGCGTCAAATATTATCGCACAATAATACACTGTTTGAACTAATGTCTCTAGATAGTGTACAAAAGCGATGTAAAAAAATAACAAAGAAATAAACACACTTCTTGTATCCATATATCGTGGTTGTTACTTTTTTCTTGTCCCTTAACCACACAGACTCAACTAAAAAACCCATGGTAAGTATACATTACTTCATTCATACCACACGATTAACATGCCAAAAATCATATCGGATTCCGAATCACATTAATAAAAACCCAAAAATGAAAATATGCACCACTACATCATTTTTCGTTCCTTCATAGTCCACCCAAGTTAATATTTAATGTTCATGGTTAGCATACATTAAAATGACAAAAATAACAACCAAGATATTGATGCATGCACTGATATCTTGACTCATGAGTTCTCAAAAATTGAATATCCTTATTTAAAATTACATAGGCTCGGTGTCAAAGATGCTTATCAAACTACATTGGCGTTCCTAAATCCTATATCAGTGCATGCAAGACGACAATGATCCAGAAAAACCAAATTAAGTTGCATCATCTTAATCAACAGTTACATTTTCGATTGCCAAGAGTATTAAACTACATTGGCATTTCGCCACTTCCAGATCCTATATTAATGCTTCTTTAGATTATGTAATTTATTTCTGCTTTTAAACCCCTTACCATAATGGATTAACCTCTGAATCTATTGTCAATTATGCAAATTCTAAGTAGTTTCGCTAAGTTTATAGGTGGTAAACAATTTTGATTTAGAAGATCAAAATCGGCCTTCCCTGGAGCAACATTAATTGCTCAAAAAAATACGGGGGGCAATTTAGTTGGTCTAAATCATAAAGTTGTAATAATTGTTGTATCATAACTTAGTGAATGAAAGATCTTCATGATAAAATAAAATACTAACCATTTGAACTATACCTTTAACGTCACCTCCAGATAATAGATACAACATTTTCAATCCTTATTGCATTTTGTGAAGTTAATGATTCCCTTTCTTTTTTTGCACCTTCATCTCCTGTCTTTTTAACAAAAGTTTCTTGTTTGCTCTTTATTCTTCCATAAAAACTCAAGAGCTCCAACTACATCCTTCACATATGTACCGTGTAGGCTAAAGACGAACAAAAATCCATTAGGCTAATCCGCTCAACAAAAATTATTGAATCAAAAACCCATAAGATACAGTGTAGTTTACCTCCTCGAATACACATTTCCCTCATCGAATTTCTCTTCCAACAATTGTATATAATCTTTGCCTACCCTAGCATGCATTTGAGTATCCTGCATTATATCCAATCAACAATTAATTTCTAATCGGAAAAAAAAAAAAACAATTAACTTTTACCGATAATATGCAACAGAGGTCGACTAATTACCTCTCTTAGTCAATGAGATGTAGGTCCAAACTCCATAATTGACTTTTTTTTCTGTTTTCAAACCTCCATTTTTTCAGAACCAAAGCCCGGATGACTTTCTGTTGTGTTTGATTCCTAACCAGGCGCTTGAAGTGGGTATAAACTGTTCCCGAAGGTTTTTTTCCCACAAATAAACATTATATATTTGAATTTTTCACTTGCTTGTTATAAAGAAAACATTGATAAGAGAAAAAAAAAACAAAAGTTTACATACCATCGAAATCAACTACATTGCTTCCCCTTTGTTGTGATTTTCTTCAAAAGTCATAGTTGATATCTTCTGTTCGCTACCTCTTTTTTTAACCGAAAGTACATGGTTTATGTAGGAATAAAGAGTGATTTGCATCCTTTATATAGATATAGATGTTGGAACTTGGTTCCAAAGAAAATCTTTAAAACTGTTATGGAAGAAAGTACATGGTTTATGTAGGAATAAAGAGTGATTTGCATCCTTTATATAGATAGATGTTGGAAACTTGGTTCCAAAGAAAATCTTTAAAACTGTTATGGAATTAAATCCAGTTATAAAGCTTATTATAAAGAAAATAGGGATGAAGAATGATTTCCATCCTTTATTAACCATTGACTTTGTTTTTATTAGTAAATTAACCGTATTAATGGAACTTGTTAGATTGTGTTCAGGTAAATAATCAGATTTTTTATATATATTAATGGATATTGTTAACATAAATTTAAATATCAATTAATGTAGTATTTTTTATATATTGTTAGTTTTTCCTTTTTTAGATATTTATCATCATTACTAAAAATTAATATAGTTATTTCTATATTTTTTTCCTTTTAAAAGATTCAAAAAATATAAAAAAAAATTATTTCGTAAATACGTTGATTTGTTTTTAATCATAAATGTCCAAAATTATAATGTAGCATTTTTTTAATTCTCAGGAACTTTTACAATAATTACATGAAATTATAAATGTAATTATTTTATTTCATAAATATGTTGAATTAATTTTTTTATTTTAATCATAAATGTCCAAAATTAATATAGTAATTTTTTTATTTTTGGATTTCAATAAAATTATAAAAGATTATTTTATTCCATAAATATGTTGAATTGATTTTTTTTTATTTTAATCATAAATGTCCAAAATCAATATAGTAGTTTTTTTTTTTTTTTTTGGATTTTCACAATAAATACACAAAATTAATATAGCAATTTTTCAAAATAATGGGGGTCGTCCGTCGCACGTGTCCCACTAATCCATCCAATCTACACCGCACATTGTCAGATTAACGGACCATAACTAACGAAATTTCATCTGACGAATACGAATGGTTTCTCAATTAGCCAATGAGAGCGCGAGGTTACGGTAACCAACCAATAAGAGGGAGGGTAAGCAGCACCAGTGCTACTTTTATTCTGGAGTGAGTGTTGGTATTGAGTTTTTAGGTTTTTGATTGGTATACTTAATCGTGTTAAATACCTTTAAAAGAAACCCCGCTCACACCAAGTTAAAATAAAAAATATGCCCGGTGCGTAGCACGGGCACAAATCTAGTTTGATTTTATTTATTTATTTATTGAATCAGAATGGGAGGAGCAAAGAGTGGATTAAGAGAAATTTCCGGTGTGGGTAAAGGATGTATCAAATTGTTCGATTTTATGTTTAGCAAAGAATTCTCCGTATGGCTATATGTAATACGTACGAATAAAATGTTACTTTTTCCTTATGTTATCTTTTTCCTCGGGTAATTCCAACTGGATTTTTCTATCCAAATTGGTAATTAATTTTGTGCGGGAAACTCTTGGGTTTCTGCAGAACAATGTGGTTCTCCTCTCATTATTAGTTTTACGCCATCAAGTTATTCCTGCTCTACACTGAGTTACATTTCCACCGTCCAAATGCATGATAATAGTATTTTCAAAATTCTATACAAGCTACATCCATCTGTATAGGATCATTACCATGTGTACTCAACGATGTTTGATTTTATTAAATGTCTTCTGGGGATTGGTTTTGATGTGTACGTTCGTAATGATGATGAAGTGATTTTGTCAGGCATAATTCTGGGGATTGGTTTTGATGAAACCCTCGAAGATAGGATGAAAGGTTTTTATAGAATCATCCATATCAGTGGCTAATTAATATGAGTTTTCTGGTTATTATGAAATTCGAAAGATGCACTCTTGCTTGGCTTGCATTTAAACATTTTTTATACAATTGTACATTCTATTATGTGTGGTGAGATTATCATTTTTATACGACAGCAACGGCACGTTGCTAATTATGTTTTCGTCTTCGGTTTTCTAAGATGCAAGGATATTCTTAAATGGGATTTTTTTTTTGATA
Organism: Papaver bracteatum; assembly: GCA_023529315.1. Lineage (NCBI taxonomy): Eukaryota > Viridiplantae > Streptophyta > Magnoliopsida > Ranunculales > Papaveraceae > Papaver > Papaver bracteatum. Next base: position 3,736,139 of record JAJJWX010004531.1, read on the forward strand.
CTAAAAGAAAATTTTATTGATCAGCTTCTTCCATTATTACAAGGTCATCCTCAATCCATTTGGCAATATCAGGAGGATAATTTAAAACATAAGAGAAACTATTAGCTTCAAGTCTAGCCTTTCTAGCTAACTCATGAGCTACACTGTTACTTAGCCTATAACTAATATGCAAAACCAAAATTCATTGTTTGAAAACTTGTTCCTAAATGAAAGATATAAGTCATGATTAAACCAATGTACTTGAGGATCTTCACTATGAATTGAATTCTCCAGATTTTGACAGTCAGTCTCAATGATTGCTTTATTAAAACCATTATCTTCTATCCATTCCACAACTTTAATTAGAGTTTTGCACTCAAAATATTCTTCTCCAACTTCAGCTTCCATTTCCTCCTCCAGATTATAACCTTTTGCTGCTAATGCATATCCTACATGATCACGAAAAATTAGTCCAATACTGCCTTTTCTTGTTTCATAATCATAAAATGCATCAATATTAACTTTTATGTAGTCTATTTCAGGTGGAAACCAAATCTTAGGGAGTAAAATTTTGTTTCTAGAAACACTTGAGGGAGCAGTAGCTCTATCACATTGTTTTACAAGATTATGAATTCTTGATAGAGTACTGTTCATATTAGGTTTTATATCCTGAAAGATCCAACTGCACATATCCTTCCATATGTACCAAACAGCACACATGGACTTAAACACAAGATATTCAGATATAGCAGCAGTGTTGTTATGAACATCTGAATAAAACCAAGAAATAATCCAATCTTGCAGAGAAACAAAATTTTGAGTAACATCAGAAATCTGCACATTTAAAGCAGTCAAAATAGCTCTAGTATAAGAACATTCTACAAGAAGATGACTAAGAGTCTCAGTATTATTGTTACATAGACTGCAATGTGATTCAATGTCAGAGTTATAAAAAACTAGTTTTACTCTAACAGGCACAATATCCTTCAAACATTTCCAGATGAATAATTGAACTCTATGTGGTGTTTTAGTCTGCCATAGTTTTTTCCTAAAATCTGTTGGGACATAATCACCAATGATAGCATTGTTGACATGATTAGCACAGAGTGTATTATATGCACTCTTCACAGAAAACTTACCTCTCCTATATGGTGTCCAGGTTAGATAATACTCACCTGTATCAGGAACATAAATACTAAGAATAGCACTTGAGGTTTCTTGATAAAAAAAAATAGAACTGATTAGTTGCTCATTCCATATTTTAGTACCAGGAAGAAACATATCACAAACAAGATTAGGAGAATCAAGACTAGAAAGTCCCACAATTGGAACATGTGGACTATTTAGACCAATAATCCAATTATCTAGCCAAATTTTAATTTTTGTGCCACATTGAACAATCCACTTGGAATGTTGTTGCACAACCTCAATACCATAATAGTTACTTCTCCAAAGCCAGGAACAATCCTCTTTTAATTTATCAAGATGAAGTAAACTACCATTCTTACCATACTTAGCCCTTATAATCTGCATACATAAGGAGTTATCATCATTACAGGCTTTCCAAGCTACCTTAGTTAACAAAGCAGTATTGAATTGTTCAAGATTTCTAAAACCAAGGCCTCCTAGAGATTTTGGAATGTCAAGTTTATTCCAACCTATCATACAAAGACCCTTATTATCACTATGCCCCCACCAGAAATGTTTCTGAATATAATCCATTTGATCTATCATAGTTTTAGGAATTTTAAAACAACCCATTTGCTAGGTTGGCAAAGCATTTAAGACATGCTTAACCATAGTAGTTCTAGCTGAATGGTTCATAGTCTTGCCTTTCCAAGTCTTAAGTCTAGTGCCAAAAGATTGAATAAGAGGTTTAAAATCTTTAGTTTTATCGATCCCTGCCAATTAACAAAGTAACACCAAGGTATTTATCAGAATCCTTCATCTCAGTCATCTTAAGTTCCTTGGATCGAATATCTCTAGTACTAGGACTGATATTATGACTAAAGTAAACACTACACTTGTCTAGGTCTAGCATCTGATCTACAATACTAAAATAGTCAAGAACACCCATAATACCCTTTATGTTGTGCATATCATCCTTTGTAAAGACTAAAATGTCATCAACAAACATAAGATGAGTAATACCTGAAGCCTTCCTAGCTGCTTTAACACCTAAAATTAAGTGATTAGTCTCAGCATTTAAAACCAACCTAGATAAAAATTCCATACAAAGAATAAAAACATAGGGTGAAAGAGGATCACCCTGTCTAAGACCTCTAGTAGGAGAAAAGCTTTTAGTAGGAGAACCATTTAGTAACACAGAGATATTAGTTGTTGATATACATTTCTCAATATAACCACAGAATCTAGCATCAAAACCAAACTGTCTAAGAATACATAATAGAAAGGACCATTTAATTCTATCAAAGGCCTTAGAAAGATCAAGTTTTAAAGCCATGGTTCCACTATAACCCCTCTTTATGCTTCATAGTATGTATCATTTCATGTGCAACAATAATGTTGTCATGAATATCTCTACCTGGGACAAAAGCTGCTTGATAAGGGGATATAAGATGTTTTAAAAAGGATTTGATTCTATCAACAATGAGTTTTGAGATAAATTTATAAACTGTTTTACACAAGCCTATTGGTCTAAAATCTACAGGTCTTTTAGCATTATCAGTTTTAGGAATGAGACTAATATAGGTTTTGTTAAACTCCTTAAGCATATAACCAGTTTCAAAAAAAACTTTGGACAGCAATGGTAATATCCTTACCAACTATATCCCAGTTGTGTTGATAAAAACCATCCTGAAACCCATCAGGGTTAGGTGAACTCCAAGCACTCATATGTTTGATGATTTGGTGAATTTCATCACTATTAGGAATTCTTGTCAGAAAAGAATTATCTTGATTAGTAATAATGGTAGGTATAATATCAAAAGTAATATCAGTAAAAACTGGCTTAGTAGTTTTACTAACCTGAGCAAAATGATCCACAAGCAAATTAGCCATTTATTTAGAATCACTAAATCAAACACCATTAACATCACAAAGACAATCAATATTTTTCACACTCATTCTTGTATTAGCTAATGTGTGAAAATAAGCAGTATTATGATCCATTTCAGTAATGAAAGAATTACCAGATTTTTGCTTATAGAAATGTTCCTTAATATTAAACCAATCATCAAGTTTCTTAGTGATAACCACAATATTGTCATGCTGAGAAAAAATAGAAGAATCATTCTGAGCATTTTCAAGTTAAGTTTGTAGATTATTGATATTTCCATCAATATCTCCAAACTCAACTTTATTCCAATGAGACAATCTTTTTCTAGTTCTTTGTTGTTTGTTGGTCAGACTAAAAGCAGCAGAGCCATTAACATTTGTATTCCAAGCAATCTGAAGTTGGTTTCTAAAGCCAAAATGTTTCATCCACATAGCAAAGAATTTAAAAGGTCTCCAAGTGTTACTAGTGAAGTCTTTAGGAACAAGCATTATGGGGCAATGATCGGAACCAGCTTGAACTAAGTATAAAAGTTTGGAGTGAGGATAACAATGAAACCAAAAGTTATTTCCTAAAGCCATGTCAATTCTAGATTTTCTGCTACCAGTACCAAAAATATTGCTAGTCCAAGTATAGTTCTTACCAATATAACCAGTGTCCATAAGACCACAAAAATTCATTTTCGCTTGCACATACCTGTCTTCAGTAGAGAAATTAGAAGCCTCGGAAATATCATGAAGATGAAAATTCAGATCTCCTACAACTAACCATGGTTGAATAATATTCTCACTAATTTTCACCATAAAATCCCATTGCTCTTTGTTTTTATCAAAATAAGTGGAACCATACATGAATAATATAAGAACTTCTGGTTGGCTAGGATCTATTCTAGTAATAACATGGATTATATTATTAGATATGTGTTGAATCTCGTAGTGTAATCCATCTTTTCATATAAGAATCAATCTTCTAGATAGACCAACTCTATTAATGGTAACATAATTGCAGTACCTAAAGAAACAACTAAAGAAATCATTCTATCACTATCAACTTTTGTTTCTATAAGAAGAAAAAAAATCAGGAGATTGTTTCTTAACTAGAAAAAACAGTTGGTCTTTAGTAAATATTTTATCTATTCCCTGAACATTCCAAGATAATATTTCAATCTTTAAAAATATACTAAAAACCTTTAAATGACACAAGTACAAATTTTTTTGAGTTTATAGCGAATTTTACCAGAGTAGCAGAGGCCTCCACCATGCCATGAATGTTCTCTTTTGCAAAGATTTTTCCTTCCTCGGCCAAGTCATGCTCCATGCCATCAAAGTTATCCATTTTATCATATGATCCAGTATTGTGACCAATGCTGTTATCAGTTTCAACATAATCATCACTCCTAGTTCTCTTAGCTTTTCTTGCTTCTTCTAGCTTCTCAGCCTTTTATTTTTCCTCCAGTTGTCTTCTACTTGCTTCACAGATTTGGTGTATCAATTGATCCAGGTCTTCAATTATTCTACTACATAGTATTCCTCATTAGTGTATCTTCTGATTTTTAGGTCCAAGGATGTATTCTCACATTCTTCATCATTATGCTCAATAGTAAAACAGTGATTACAAAGAAGATGTGGTTGTCTCTCCCAGTGATACCACACCCTTGTGACACCTCCAGCTGTAGTATTCCACCATCCTCCCCTGTACATAGGCTTTTTAAGATCAATCTTCACCCTTGAAGTTATCATTGAACCCAAATCTGGACGACAATTCTCTGGTTTAGTCCAAATTTTTTGACCCAATTCCACCAAAGCTCCATCAATCACCTGTATAGCATGATGTTCTAGTAGAATGTTTTTGAAGTGAACATTTCATTCCTGGTGAGAGAAATCATGGTCCTGAACAACAATTGAAGGATCATATTTAACAAGAGCAAGATGACACTTTTGAACATTCCAAGGACTTCTCTTAAGAATTGCTTCAACTATTTCCATTGAAGTAAACTTAAAAAGATAGATATTTCTATCCAAACCTCTCATGTTTTGAATTCGATATTGCTTCCACAGAACACTAACTTATTTCCTCACTGTATCAGTTTCAACTAGATCTTTAGAATGCAACTTTCCAATAAAAGTGTTTTTCCATTCCTCCTTTGCAGTTGAAATATCCCTTACTGAACCAACAACTTTCCTTATATTCCTTTTGTTGATATCACGAATACGAGTTTCATTCATCTGAGAAGTGATGATAGAAACCTGAGAGTTTGAACTTGATGCCATTGTTTTAGGTTGAAAATCTCTAATAATGAATTCAGAAAAGGGTAATATACGAGGAAGAGTTGTTTTCCTTCTCATATATAGATGAGAAACAAATAAATTATAACTATAAATAGTTATATTTTTTATAACTATTGAGAGGTAAATGAGGAAAGGATATATCCAAAAGAGAAAATATGGCAATTCTGACCTTGATGTTGATTGTAGTCAAACCTAATAAATTCAGAATATAACCAGACCCCCATAAAATACGCTGACCTTTAGGGGGAAATTTTGAAATTTCAAATTTCAAATTTCAAATTTCAAATTTCAAATTTCAAATTCTGAAGAACTTGAATCGCCGTTTTTGAATCGTTGAAGTTAAGCCCACCTTCAACATTGTAATCATATACATGATCTAAACTATAATACTGGATCATACTGATAAAAACCATTCTTTGATTGATGGCCTACAAAACTGCTGTAGGAAATGATTTCAAATCTGCTTTTGGCTACAACAATATAGTTGACAGAAAGAGATTAAACAAAACAAAAGTCCAAAAATGGATGCCTTCCATGGTGAATGAATAAGATACCCTGCTAGAAGAAATATAAATCCATTAGAAAACTAAAACAAATCAAATGTTCAAAATAAAATTCTAGTGAAAAATGGAGATAGCATATGAGGCATTATAGGGGTGTGTAAATAAACATGTAATATATAAGAAAACCATGAAAACTTTAAATCAGAAACAAAAGTTAGAATGATAGTTTCATAACCTTGAATTCGGATTAAAGAATGAAAAGAAGAAATCAAAGTAATTTCAAAAATCGAAAAAAAATTCCAAACCTATTTGACTCAGTATCGCCCGATCCTCAGAGAATCTATTGCCACTGACTCTATTCTTAAATGGAATGTGATTGTCACAATATTGGTTGTTCCATACTATCTTTATTATTGGCCGGCTTTGATATATTTACTTTTTTTTAATAACTTGAATCTTTGTTTGACATTCAGACAGGGTTGTTCCTGAGAAAAAATTTCCTTGAATCGAACTAAATTTTTGTTGCCCCTATACAAGGACAACATATTTTCTTAATTAGCGCTAGAATGTCACTAATTTTCAAGGCGGTCGAAGGACGCGGCGAATATTAAGGAATTGCGTAGTTAGTGTGTAATTTTGATTTTTCAATAACCAAAAATTTATAGTTTACGAAGACAAATGGAAGATAATTGAAGTGGTAGGAAAATAATCTTTTATTTATAAATAAAAATAAAAATCTACTTTAAATAGCCTACGGATAATAAGTATTAGTAGACTAGCATATGGTGGTATGTGGTGGAAAATAAAAAAGAGAAGGCAAGACTAGAGGAGATGGAGGAAAGAAAGAAACGGAGAAAGAAACTAAAAATGGGTTCTATTAAAGTTAAGATTATTTAATAATTCATTTTCAGCCCTTCAAATTTATATAAGCAATAATCCAGTCTATCTTCTTCTTTTTTAATGAAAACCCTATATAAGAGCATGCATTTTGTTCCCCCTGGGCCTGGGACTTTGTTGCCTGCAAGTGGGGTGTACCCTGCTTTCCTATCAGGCCCGGCCTTTCAGGGAGATGGGGTTTTACTTGCGATAACTTCGTTTGATGCATAAACAATAATATGGAGTAGACATGGTACATAAATGTATTGAAGTTAAATTATATTTACTTTTCAATAACATTACTATTAAATTAATAGGGAACCATGTAGCAGCACCGAGCTCATTGCCTAAATTTTTTATTTTGTACTTTATTGTGTCTAGATAGTGATTAGGTTACTAGAGTTTATGTTGAAGATTTTGTGTTTAAATTTTGAACTGGGAGAGTTAATCTTAGTGATTAATAATGATTGACGTTTAAATTCTAGGTTACCATTCAAATTGCTTATTAAGGAGGTTTTGGTGAGAAATATTGGATGTCTAAAACCAATATCCAGGACCAAGAGTGCTGAGGAGCAGCTCGCGCAAACTTGGAGTGCCAGTTTTCTGTCTAAAATGGACCAAAGAGGGTCATCGTCTTTTTACTTGAAGTTTCGGTAAAACAAACATTATGTGGCAATGGAAACGAATTCTTGGAACATGCAATTGTCAATTTGGCTTATCCTTGGAGCAGGGATGGACCCATAAACATTCCAAGGGTAGGAACATCATAGTACCGGTTGTCTATGTGGTCGAAGGTCGCAACTTATTTTTTTTTAGAGAAAATTGCATAATTAATTAATTTTGGTAGAAAGTACTTTAAAATTTCACGTATAAAAAAAAATAAAACTAATTTCATTTTTTTTTATTATTCTTAAAAAAAGAAAAAACTACACGTGTAGCAGTTTTTATTTATTTTATTATTCTGCGCGTGTACTTTAAAATTCTGCGTATATCATAGTTTTATTATTAAAGGGTATCAAAATCAAGAGTTTTATAAAGATGTTCTAATGCATCTGAACAACGGGTGGAGGGGGGGGCGAAGTCCCGCCACACCAGATCAATAATTTCTATTGGACCCTGATGACCTTGATGTTGTTTCGGTATGTTAATGAAGTGTGTTTCAGTTTGGTTTGCTTACTATCTTTCATATAAATTTCACATCTTTTTCTGATTAGGGTTTTCGCAATTTGATGTTTCAGTAATTATTTTCTTTATTAATCAGGTATGAACTTGAATTTCGATTTTTGGTTTTTTGAATGCAATTTTAGTTCGTAGCTTTAAATTTTGGCGATTCGTTTTGATTTGATTTGTTTTAGTAATTAAACATTAACGGAGAAATTCAGAAATCTGCTTTACCACCAGCAACTTCTATTATTTCAAGACTGGATAACCTTGATCAAGAAATTTCAAGACTGGATAACCTTGATCAAGAAGTAAGTAGACATCCTCCACATCTTTATTATGGGTCACTTACTTACCCATTCATAAGCTATTTTTGATCACTATTGATTATTAACTTATTTTTCTTTCGTAGGATCTTTGCGTTGTTATGTCTTTAGTTTGTATTGTTTGTTGGTTATTTTGGATCATGGTTTTTCAGAACACTGTAACTTACTTAGTTAATTTACCATGCTTCAATCACGAGTTCTCTAACATCTTGAGTTTTTTATGGATTTTTAATCAATTTTGAGTTTACGTTGGAATTTGTTGTGTTCAAATGATTACCAGAAACAAATCTAGCCCGGATCTCCGAGTTACGTGTATGATTATCTGTATTTAAGTGTACACCGATGTTTATGGTGTTGCTATATATATTTTAGACGATCATTTGAGCTTAAGAAAAATGTCCCATCTTCGGAATGTTGAGGTTCTCAGCTATGATTATTTTTTTAAGATTCGTAATGCCATTGTTAGTAAGAGATAAACATTAATTGGTAGTGAGCAAGATGTGATATTTGTGGTGATGTTGTTCTTCCAGTTTTACGCTAAATAAATCACATCTTCTTGACAAGTAAGATCTGGTAGCTACTGATTGGATAATCTTCTATTAAATACCACAATTGCCTTCACAGTCCTCATAACTAATGTTTGAGCACATAAATGATATTAGAAGGCCAAACCTTAACGACCACTACATCAAAAATAAAATAAAATATAAATATAAATAACTTAACCACCACATAAGTTCTCTAAAAATCTTATTTGTTCTTCCAGTCAATCCTTTAAGGTGTTATTTGCTATCTTGGCTCCAATGGTAGAGAACATGATTTTCATCCATGTGGTTGTGGGTTCGACTCCTATAGATGACTTAAAACTTATGTAGTTACTCTAATATATATATATATGGCATATTCTTAATCATCCATCTATTAAATTAGTAATCCATTGCAACAATTATATAGGTTATGCATATTGTTTTTATGTTTTTGAGAATTAATTTATGGTGCGATCGCATGATTTTGTTACTTATTAAGTCTTAGAGCCAAAAAAAGAAAACTATGAGTATGATTGGAAGGGTTGACGATTATGTATAGTAGTTTATCATGTAATTCTTTGTTTTCCAGGTACGTGTCTACGTATCAAATAATGACATGGTTGGACATATGGGTAACCTAGAGGCAACTGTTTTCGCTTGCAAGGATGTCTATCAAGATTTTGACGTGATGTTTTTTATTTTTTCATTTTTTTCATATACTATGTGAAATGTACCAGTCATTAGTTATGCATTCGTCATATTTCTTTGACGTGTGTAATTAAGGTCTCGCCATGTTTGATTTTTTAATTTTCAATTGTGTTGTCAATATTCCAGTGTTACTGTATTAACTTGATTAAGATTTTTAGTATACGGCTTTACCATACATATACTAATAGAATAACTCCCAGTGCCACAGAGATTCAAATCCTACAAATATTAGGTATTACCCAAATATTGTGTTTTGCACTGATACGCTTCTATAACAAAAAATCCAATTTATACCCATCAACTATATTCGACAAAAAAATACATAGAATAACCCCCCATGAAAGGGATTGGAATTGGAATTTTTGGACGGAACTAAGCATATCGAAGTTTGATTTTGACTATGAATTTATAGTTAGTATATTCTTCTATGAGAAGTGTTAAATATTATTTATTTTCTTCAATCAGGTCAAGGTGTTACATAATTCCAGTTTTCTACTTGATGCATGGAAATGTGGATTCTGGTTGTGGCATCCAATGGTTTGTGATAATAAAGCTCTATGTTCGGTAGTAGAAATTCTTATAAGTCTTGGATAAAGAATTTTCTGTACGACAATATGAAATATGAATAAAATGTTGTTATACTCATGCTATCTTTTCCCTCAAGTAATTGGAACTGGATGGTTTTCTTCTCATGATGAGCTTGCCACTGTCGAGTTACTCCCTCTCTACAAGACAGTGAGTTATAATTCGACCATACAAATACAATGCATGACAAGATTTATTCCAAAACTCTAGACAAGTTGCATCTGTTTGTATAAGACCATTACAATGTGAACTCATATACGACATTATATATGTTGCTAACTGACATAATTTATTGATGTTTGATTATATTAGATGTCTACTGGGGACTTCAAACCCTATAAGCTCATTAATAAAAAAAAACGATGGGAACAGATGACTCTATGGTGAACCTCATGTGAAAGTATTAATTCTAAATGAATTAGATTAGTCCTTATATATCTAATTTCACATCAGAGCGATTAGATGTATGGATACTAACCCAAGTTCAGTCAGACCACTTATGCCACCAACTATATTGTTATCGAGTATTTTAATGCAATAGGTATGCTCATTTCAGCAACCTCGACAGAGTGTAATAAGATTTTTTTGCTTCTAAGTCCGTTGAAAACATCGATGGAGTAAAAATCATCTATGGATTTCAAAAGTACGGAATTTGAAGAGTTGTGCAAGGATTATCGATGAAGGAAAAATTTGAAAAAGAATTTAATACTTTCTTTGTGTTTGAATCTTTTAAATAGTTATTTATGCTCATTTCAGCAACCTTGACTGAGCGCAATAAGATTTTGTTTCATCTAAGTCTGTTGGAAACATCGACGAAGGAAATATCCGAAAAAGAATTTTATGCTTTTTCTGTGTTTAAATCTTTTAAATAGTGATAGGTGTCTAAAACACCTTATTATTTATCTATTGTTTATGCTTTATTTGCGAGTTTTCTTGTAAATTATGTATATCATGTTTTGTTTTTGTGTGTTTAGGTACTTTGGAGTCATTTGGAACAAAAGAAGAAGAAACAGTGCGAAAGCCTCATCTCTTGTGCAATGGCTATTGGATACAAACTATTTCTCATTATTTTCTTTTATTTCTTCATCTCTGTCTGAAAAGTACGTCGGCTTTAGTGATGCAAATTCTGTCTGAAAAGCATGACAACTTTAGTGATGAAAAGACACTGAAGAGAAGAAGTGAATTTGAGAAGTAAGCGATGGCTACTATTGGTGGGAGAATTCGAAGGAGAACAAAAGCGGCATTTCATTGCGAGCAAGCGTTATCAGAAGCACAATGGAGAAAAAGGAGCTGTCATTCTTTGGCGGCTTGTATCAATTCTTAGGGTGCTTAGAGTCATCTGGGTACCCCTTATCTACTTCAACAAAGTGGATATGTCAATTTCACCTCCTACACAAACCTAAAATTCAGAGCACAAATGTTTATTTTCATTGTGTGGTCTGAAATTGAGAGAAATCATCATTAGTTCCCTAACAAAGAGGAGACTCATGGGGGATGTTGTCTGGGAGAGGTGTAGAAATTCAGAGAAGGAAATGGAGATTGCGGTTATTGATTTGAGAAAGGCGATCGATAATTATGATGAACACATATCGATTTGTGTTGTGTTGGAATTGTAGAAGAAGCTTCAGTTCAAGAAACAGATGATGCTGTAAATATGGCAGTGATGGTTGAGTTGCAGGTAGAGATTAAGAAGAAATTGATGGAGTTAATGTTTGTAATGAATCAGTAAAATAAGGGTTTTGCAGTGTTTGAGTTGATTAGAGAAATTATCAAGGTTTGAGATCTGTAATGATTAAGAGACGACGGGTTCGACTTGGATTTAAGTCTCAATCGAGTTATGGGTGAATGGATGGGAGAAGAAATTAGAAAACTAGGGTTGTATGTTGTTGGTTCTTGTCTTGCAGGGATTGATTCAAAGAGGGATTGCAGATTCTATGAGCTAAAGGAGGTGATGCCAATGGATTTGTTGGTGGTGATAGAACAAATTGAAGTACAGATGGTCTTGTAGTTGTGCAAGATGGAGAGTTCAATGACAGATAGAGAAGCTGAATTGTAATTTGCAGGTCTAGAATGGTAGTTATGCTACTGCAATGGAATGGGTACTAGGTTTCAGTTAAAAAGGGAATCTGGTGCTAGATTGAGTGAAATACTAGGTTATGTTGTTGAAGCAGTGGTGGAGGAATTGACTTGTTGGATTGTTGGTTGTTAACCAAGAGTTGAGCAGTTATTGATGGAGATGTAAAGCAGTGGAGTTGTTGCTGCTAAGAGGTGATGTCTCTAAATGATTGAATGGGTTTGTGGAGGAGCAGAGATTAGTGCAGCTAGTATTGATGTGCAAACTGTTGCAGGAATGGTGAAGGTAAATGAACTAGTGCTTGCAGCTGAGTTGAGTAATTGGTGGTGGCCTGACTGAGAAGAGCAGCTGCAGTTAGAGATGGTTTGTTTGAGTAGTGGAAGTGAGTATGGTGCAATGGGTTAGATGGTGGTGGCTTGAGGCAGTATAAAGGAGATGATTCGGAGATTATGCTCAAGTGATTACAAGAGAATGAAGCTTGAGATGGCAGTGGTGAACTGACAAATGGTGCTGCTTCAAGGAGTTCGTAATTTGAGTTTTTTCTAATATGGGTTCATGCCAGATCTAGGTTAGATGTTTGTTAGGACCACAATTGGGGAGAACAACAGTGCTATGTGATGTTGTTGTTAGTCGAATTGTGCAGTTTTAGAGCTGCAGCTGAATTGGTGATGGGTACAAAGAGTGAAGTTGCAGGTACAGCTCAAGGGAGGTGAGCACCAGCTGAGATAGTAAGAATTGTGCTGTATGAAATTGCAGTTGAGCTTACAGGTAAATGAGGTGTAATTTAGTGGCTCAGGTCATGAACTGATAGTGCTTAAGGATTGCAATGGAATTATAAGGCTAAAGTGTTGCAGATTTGAGTCTGAGATTAATGAACCTTGGGCGGAGTTGAAATGAATGAGCTACAGCTGATGCTTTGATTTGCATATGGTTTTAGCTGAAGCAATGCTACATGGTGTATGTACTGTGTTGCAGTTGTGCTGGAATGAAAGGGAATTGTATGTGAATTTGGAATTGAAAGGCTAGGTGAAATTTTGATGAGATGCTGCGATGGACTGGCAAATGTAAGTGTAGCAGCTGGGAATGGAGTACTTGAACTGTGTTGGTTGTTAGCCATTTCAGATGGTGATGTTGGCTCAAGATTGGAATTGGTGATACAACTTTGGACTGTTGAACTGATGACATTGTAGGCATAGATGAGCTGAGGCAATCAAGGTGTTGAATCAGTGATAATGGAATGTGTGGGGACATGGGGCAGCTGAAGCTTAGGCCTGTGCAATAAGGCAATTGCAGTTTGTCAGTTTCAGTTGATATAAAGCGGAGAATTACAATGCAGTTAGAGTTTATGTATTTGCAGAGCTGGATATTTGTATGGGGTTTGGATGAACTTGTGTCAGTGATGGAGAAATTGATATGAATCATACAAGAAGGAGTTAAGTTGGTTATGGAGCATTACAGGTGATTGGTTAGCAGCTGGAGTTGAAGTTGTAACAATTGAAATACAGGGAAGGTTACAAAGACCAGCCATCATGGCTGGAGTGAACTGGTGAAGTACATCCAACATGGCTGGCTGAGATGCTGTGAATTATGCATCACAGGTTTGGCTTATGCCAAGACAAATTAGCTCATTCAGCCAAGACAGTCGACTGACTCGCTCATGACTCAGTTGACCAGAGGTATGATCAGTTTGAACCGAGATACTTTGCTGGTCACCTGAGCTACTTTCCGGTGTCGGATCCCGGTCAATTTCCGGCATTTGACCAAGCTTTCCGGCGGCTCATTTTTGGCAAGAATTTTTACTTGGGTTTCTCACACATATGGGCTTGGTGGATATTTTGTTATTGGACTTTGAAGAATTAGACCTAGTTTTGGAAGTTGGAGAAAAAGGCTACAAAAAGGAAAACTTCTACAACTTTGGGGGGGATTATCTTTTCTACTGGAGTTTTGGAGGAGAGTGATTCTACTAGGGTTTGCTTTCATTTATTTTTCATCTTCTTCATTTCATTTTTTATTATTGATTATGAATATGAATATGATAAATCCAAAAACTATGAGTAACTAAATAACCATTATTGGTTATGGGATATAAAGTGGATTTCACAAATAAGATTTGATTCAATGTATTAGTTTTGCCTCAATAATTTACTGTTTATGATTCATGGTTCATATTGTTATATGATTGATTTTTTATTTGGTTGAGTCCGGAATCAATCCGATTTGCTTTCATTTCTAGAGTTATATTAGGGTTTTCAATACGAAAACGTTGTTTATCCCTGATTTTAAGTAGCATAAATGTGGGTAGTGCTTGTAGTGATATATCCTACTAGTCACATATGAATCATAACTTGGGTTAAATCGATTTAGTGCTTTTACACATTTTGATTGCCTTGATTTGTCTTATTCCATAGTACTTATTGCTTTTAGGGAGTTAAATATAATTGTGCTTTTACACTTTAGGTTGCTTTCTAGGAAGAAGTCACATATGCATCTTTTAATGTGGTTGTGATGAAATCAGGGAATTAGCGGGATACTCTTGCGATCAAGGTATCCTAGGACTTTTAGTAAATGAGAGATTAAATTCCAATCCTAGTCATTGTTGAGAATTCGAATTTGTGAATGAAACTATCCCGTGACCAATATCTTCTCCTTATTGATTACTTTTATTTTTACTTTGCTTTCAATTTATTTCTATTGCTTTGATAACTCAAAACCCTCCTTTGGTTACTAAGAATCTGAAAATTTGCATAACAACAGTAGCCTCTCTGTGGATATGAACTCTTTCTTATCGCATACTACTTTTATTTTAGTTAAGTAAGAAAGTGAAATTATATTTGACCGGCTGACAACCGACCAGATTTTGGCGCCGTTGCCGGGGAGGCAAACGGCTTGTTATTAAGTTTTTAGTTTTTTTTTTACAATTTTTGCTTTTATCTTTGTTTTTTGTTTCTTGTCTTGATTCTTACTTGTTTGTGAGAATTGTTTTCAGGTACCTAATCCCTGGCTTCTAAGGATTGGAACTATCCAAGATGCGGGATTGCTACTCGAAGAGGCACAATACTCCAACCAAGTCAAGACATACCGGAAGAGCAAGAGTTAGAAATGGAAGAAGAATTACAACTAGAAGGAGAACAAGAGGTTCCATTTGTAGAAGAACCACTAGTTGAAGAGGAAGAAGCAATGGGTGATGCGAACCGTACACTCAAGGATTTGGCTTCTCATAGGCTTGATGCACAACAATGGTGTATCCAAACAAACTCAACTTTCGAGATCAAGCCGGGGTTGCTTAGAGAGTTACCTAAGTTTCATGGTATGGCGAATGAAGACCCAAACAAGCATCTTATGGAGTTTCATACCATTGTTAAGGCTATGCTTCCAGCGGAGACTGAAGCCGATGGTGCAATGTTGAAAGTTTTTCCATTTTCTATGGTGGACAACGCTAAGGATTGGTTGTATTGTTTGCCATCCAGAAGTGTCACTACATGGAACGGATTGAAGAAACTCTTTCTAGAGAGGTATTTCCCTGCTTCAAAGGCTACTCAAATTCGCAAAGAGATTTGTGGAATAAAGCAACATGCGGGAGAATATTTGTATGAATGTTGGGAGCGATACAAGAGATTGGTGGCAAGCTGTCCTCACCATAAATTCAGCGACGCTATGATAATCCAATACTTCTAAGAAGGTCTTCAATCAAGTGATAGATATCTTCTTGATGCAGCAGGTGGTGGTGCACTAGTGAACAAGACGGTGGCCCAAGCTACCGATTTGATTGAAAGTATGGCTGCAAACTCGCAACAATTCTACATAAGAGGTGAACCAATGGTTAGGGGAGTGCATGAAGTTAGTGATTCATCATCATCAAACCGTGATCAAAGGATGGACAATATGGAGCACATGATGCAAAAGATGGCTGTGGTTATATTACCTTCGTATGGTGAAGAGTTGGAGCAAGCTAATGCGGTTTTTCCAAACCCACAAAGACGGTATGATCCCTATTCCAACACCTACAATCCGGGATGGAGAGATCATCCAAATTTCAGCTATGCCAACAAGCAAGGTGCGGTTCAACAACCTACCTTCAACCGTCCGAGTGGATTTCAACCATAACAACAACAATTTCAACCTCAACAAAAAAAAATTCAACAACAACAACAACAATTTCAGCAACCACAACAACCATTTCAAAACCAAGGTTCCGATATCGATGCAAAGTTATTTCTACCATTTTCAAAGAAAGCCAACAAGAGACCAAGAGTGCGATTAAGGATTTGCAGACACAAGTGGGATCCATGGAAATTGATATCAACAAGTTGAAAGCACAAAATAGTGGGAGACTCCCTTCTCAACCCATTAACCCAAAAGAGGGTGTCAATGCTATTACGTTGAGAAGTGGTACACAACTTGAACAACCCAAAGTTGTTGATTTGGGTGAAGAGGAAGCTCCAAAGGAGCCGGTTTTGGAGGAAAAGAGGGATGAAATTCCCCAAACACCCGAGGTACCTATTCCTAACTCTAAAACTCCTATTCCTACTTATGTTCCTCCTATACCTTTTCCTCGCAGATTTGCAAGTTCTAAGAAGGCGGAACTAGAAAAGGAGATTTTAGACGTTCTTAAGAAGATTCATGTGAACATACCGCTCATTGATGCTATCAAGCAAGTTCCAAAGTATGCAAAAATGTTGAAGGACTTGAGTACCAACAAGAAAAGGCTTAAAGGCAATGAAGTGCTAAGTGTGGGGGAGAATGCTTCGGCAATCTTACAACACAAACTCCCACTGAAATGCAAGGATCCCGGTAGCTTTGACATTCCCGTCATAATTGGTAACACCACTTTTAACAAAGCAATGTTAGACTTAGGTGCATCCGTTAATGTTATGCCGGCATCCATGTATAATTAACTTAATCTAATGTCCTTTGAAAAAGGCTGAAATTGTATTTCAATTAGCCGATCGCTCTAATGTTTACCCAATGGGTATTGTTGAGGATGTTCTTGTGCAGGTTAATCAACTTGTATTTCCAGCTGACTTTTGTGTGTTAGAGATGGATGAAGGTTCACCGGACTCATCTCTTCCATTGCTACTTGGGTGTCCCTTCATGAAAACGGCTAAGACGATTATTGATGTGGATAAGGGAACGTTGACTATGGAGTTTGATGGAGAAATAATACGTTTCAACATTTTAGAGACGATGAGATATCCTAGTGATGTCCACTCTTGTTTCTCCGTTGATGTTATGGATGCATTGGCGCAAAAAGTGTTTGAATTGAATGATGATGATGCTTTGGAAACTGTTTTAACTACATCCATGGATGACGGTGTAGAGTGTGGTAACGAAGTTAAGGAAGCCCTTGGTGATATCAATTCACTACAAGGATGTCCGGAAACTCATAATATCTCTTTTATTTCTTTACCATGCAGTGATGAAAATCTTTTACATTCTATTATTAAATCTCCAAAGTTGGAATTGAAACCTCTTCCAAGTCACTTAAAGTACTTGTACTTGGGTGACAATGAAGAGTTACCTGTGATTGTTTCTAACGAGCTTAGTGAATTACAGGAGCAAAAACTTCTAAGGGTGCTAAGGAAGCACAAAATGGCCATATGATGGACAATCGCTGATATCAAGGGTATAAGCCATGCCGTTTGTATGCATAAGATTCGTTTGGAGGACGATGCAAAGCCTACAAGGGAAGAGCAACGTCGTTTGAACCCTCCCATGATGGAAGTTGTGAAAAAGGAGATACTCAAGCTTTTGAAAGTGGGTGTTATCTACCCCATATCCGATAGCAAGTGGGTAAGCCCGGTACAAGTTTTACCAAATAAATCAGGTGTAACGGTGGTAGAGAATGATGAGAATGAACTTGTCCCAACTCGTGTGCAAACCGGTTGGAGGGTTTGTATTGATTATAGAAAGTTGAATGCCACTACTAGGAAGAATCATTTTCCTTTACCTTTTATTGATCAAATGCTTGAACGTTTAGCTGGACATGCTTATTATTACTTCCTTGATGGTTATTCAGGGTACAATCAGATTGTGATAGCACTGGAGGACCAAGAGAAAACTACTTTCACTTGTCCGTTCGGTACTTTTGCTTATAGAAGGATGCCTTTTGGCTTGTGCAATGCTCCAGCCACCTTTCAAAGGTGTATGGTAAGTATCTTTTCCGAGTATGTTGAAAACATTATTGAAGTGTTTATGGATGACTTTAGTGTCTTTGGTGATTCATTTGACCTTTGTTTGAACAACTTGTCATTAATCCTTGAACGATGTGTTGAAACAAACCTTGTGCTAAATTGGGAGAAGTGCCATTTTATGGTAACTCATGGCATAGTTTTATGCCATATAATATCTTCTAAAGGGTTAGAAGTTGATAAATCTAAGATAGAACTTATTCGTTCTCTAACCCCTCCCACTACGGTGAGGGAGATACGCTCTTTTCTTGGTCATGCAGGTTTTTATCGTAGATTTATCAAGGATTTTTCCAAGATAGCATCACCACTTTGCAACTTATTGCAAAAAGATGTGGTTTTTAACTTTGATGAAAAGTGTATGGCGGCATTCAATCGTTTGAAATAACTTTTGATTTCAGCCCCTATCATTAAACCATCAGATTGGAGCAAGCCTTTTGAGCTCATATGTGATCCAAGTGATTATGCGGTTGGTGCGGTGCTTGGGAAACGTGTGGGAAAGATACCTCATGTTATTTATTATGCTTCTAGAATGTTAAATGAAGCCCAAAAAAACTACACAACCACTGAAAAAGAGTTTTTAGATATTGTATTTGCATTGGAGAAATTTCGCTCTTATCTAATTGGTACAAAAGTTGTTGTCTTTTCTGACCATGCAGCTCTTAGGTACTTGCTAATGAAGAAAGAAGCGAAACCGAGGCTCATACGATGGATCTTACTCTTGCAAGAGTTTGATATTGAAATCAAAGATAAGAAAGGAATTTAGAACACCGTTGCGGATCACTTGAGCCGTCTTGCTGTGGATAAGGAAGCTATCCCATTGCGTGAAAGTTTCCCGGATGAGCAACTATTCTCAATTGCCTTTGGAGAACCATGGTATGCAGATATTGTGAATTACTTGGTAACTAAACAAATCCCAAAGAACTTGTCTCATGCTGAGAGGGAAAAAATTAAGAGGTTAGGGAACCAATATATATGGGATGATCCATACTTATGGAAACATGGCAGCGACTAAGTAATAAGAAAGTGTGTTCCCGAATCCGAGTTTAATTCTATCTTGTCATTTTGTCACTCTTATGCTTGCGGAGGACATTTTGGAAGTAAGAGAACCGCTCACAAAGTTCTTGAAAGCGGTTTATATTGGCCAACCTTGTTTAAGGATGCACATATATTTTGCACAACTTGTGATAGGTGCCAAAGAACATGCAATCTAGGTGCCCGAAATCAAATGCCACAAACTTTTATTCAATTTATTGAAGTTTTTGATGTATGGGGTATTGATTTTATGGGTCCTTTTGTCAACTCTCATGGGAATTTTTACATCTTACTTGCTTTTGATTATGTCTCTAAATGGGTGGAAGCTAAGGCCACCCCAACTAATGATTCCAAGGTTGTTTCAGATTTTGAGCAAGCTAACATTTTTGCAAGGTTTGGAATTCCAAGAGCCATAATTAGCGATGGAGGTTCTCACTTCAAAAATAGGATTTTACAAAGCTTGTTGAAGAAGTACAATGTGTCGCACAAGATTGCAACAACTTATCATCCTCAAATAAATGGACAAGCAGAGGTTTCCAACCGGGAGGTGAAATCCATGCTAGAGAAGACGGTGAATCCAACAAGGAAAGATTGGAGCATGCGACTAAATGATGCTTTGTGGGCTTATAGAAACGCATACAAGACACCTATTGGGATGTCTCCCTTTAGGATTGTGTATGGTAAACCTTGTCACTTACCCGTGGAGATTGAGCATAAAGAATTTTTGGCGATTAAGCAATGCAATATGGAGATGGATGGGGCTGGAAATCAAAGGAAGCTACAACTCCAAGAGCTAAAAGAGCTTCGCAATGATGCATTTGAAAGCTCATGCATTTACAAGGAAAAAACAAAGGCTTTTCATGATACTATGATTTCTAGAAAACAATTTTGTGTTGGGCAGAAAGTGCTTTTGTTTAATTCTCGCTTGCATTTATTTCCGGGTAAATTAAGGTCACGTTGGATCGGACCTTTTATTGTTACTAATATGTTTTCTCATGGTGCAGTAGAAATTCGTAGCATAGCTACAGGAAAGTAACTTAAAGTTAATGGGCACCGGTTGAAACCATATTATGAGAATTTCACTTCCGAAGTGGTGGAAGGAGCCAATTTTGTGGATGCACTCCCTCTGGAGGAGTCATATAAAGCAAGGAGCACGTCGGGATGACGACTTTAAACCAAGCGCTTAGTGGGAGGCAACCCACCGGTTTTGTATCTTTACTTTTACCTTTATCTTTTTATTTTTATTTTTAAGCATTATTTTCTTTGTTTTTGCATATCATTTGCAGAATTTCCCACCTTGAACTTTATTTTGGACGATTCAATTTTACATTGAGGACAATGTAAAGTTTAAGTGTGGGGGAGCATTTATATATTTGTATAGTTTGTTTTATGCCTTTACCAAAAAAAATAAAAAAATAAAAAAATAAAAAAATAAAAAAAATAAAAAAACCAAGAAAAAAAATTGTGCTTTTTGAACTCCGAAATCTAGAAACTTGTGCCTTTAGGATGACACCATTAGTGGATGGAACCATAGTATGACACCATTAGTGGATGGAATCATTTTGATTGCAGGAGTTGAGGAACCAATTAACTAAAAGGGACGAACATAGCTCAGAAATCACAAATAATATGATAGTTGTTACCATATCTCGGAATATCACCATATCACATTCTATTTTTATTTTTCCATATTTATCTATTGTTCTCTAAGTGCTTTGGTGGGTCACTAAACATCGACTTGTTATTACTGCTAGGATGAAATAGAGTGATTGAGTTAAAAAAAAAAAAGAGACCGACCAATTAGACCAATCGGAATAAAAAAAGACATTTGGATAGCAGTATGTGTGAAACGTTGTCCCTGTCTCCGTCGCCTAAACAAGCGTGGAATGCAGGATCCAAAGCAACTATCACATGCTTGATGACAAGGAAGCATGCGCTTGGATCCAAAATATTTAATCATGTTGTCTAAAAAAAAAGTATTATATTTTGTGAATAAAATCACTCCTGGTTCCCTTGTATATGCCAGTTGAGTTGATGTAGAAATAAGATTGTTGACCACTGGTTCCCTTGTATATACCAGTGTGTTACCACTAGAATTCAGACCAGTAGCTCAATCCAATAGGATGCATAGATTCATCTTGGCAGTGACCTTCAGACAGATATGGGAAACATCGATCACTTGTGAACATTCGCCAACATCTACATCTATATCCATCTTCTTAATATTTTCATTGTGATTGTGGTTTGTTAGTTTCCGAGTATTGTGTCTTGTTCGACTATCTAATTAAAGCTTTATTTACTTATATATGAATTGAATTTTCTCAAGGTATTTACTCCTGTAATCATTTTGGATTCTTTCATTGATTTGTCACAAATAGACGGAGTTGGAAATATAGGTTTTGTAGGCAGACCTCTTGTAAACCTTCACGAGACTAAAACTCGTCCACTAGGGACACCTAGGGGTTCAAAGGCTTGTTATTTATGCTAAAAGTGACCGTAGACTCGACGAGACGGAGTTGTATGTATGCTTTATAATTATTTTGTTTGATTTGCTCGAGGACTAGCAAAGTCTAAGTGTGGGGGAATTTGATAGGTGTCTAAAACACCTTATTATTTATCTATTGTTTATTCTTTCTTTGCGAGTTTTCTTGTAAATTATGTATCTCATGTTTTGTTTTTGAGTGTTTAGGTACTTTGGAGTCATTTGGAACAAAAGAAGAAGAAACATCGCGAAATCCTCATCTCTTGTGCAATGGCTATTGGAGACAAACTATTTCTCATTATTTGCTTTTATTTATTCATCTCTGTCTGAAAAGTATGTCGGCTTTAGTGATGCAAATTCTGTCTGAAAAGCATGACAACTTTAGTGATGAAAAGACATTGAAGAGAAGAAGTGAATTTGAGAAGTAAGCGATGGCTACTGTTGGTGGGAGAATTCGAAGGAGAACAAAAGCGGCATTTCATTGCGAGCAAGCGTTATCAGAAGCACAATGGAGAAAAAGGAGCTGTCATTCTTTGGCGGCTTGTATCAATTCTTATGGTGCTTAGAGTCATCTGGGTACCCCTTATCTACTTCAACAAAGTGGATATGTCAATTTCAACTCCTACACAAACCTAAAATTCAGAGCACAAATGTTTATTTTCATTGTGTGGTCTGAAATTGATAGAAATCATCATTAGTTCCCTAACAAAGAGGAGACTCATGGTGGCTGTTGTCTGGGAGAGGTGTAGAAATTCAGAGAAGGAAATGGAGATTTCGGTTATTTATTTGAGAGAGGCGATCGATAATTATGATGAACACAGATCGATTTGTGTTGTGTTGGAATAGTAGAAGAAGCTTCAGTTCAAGAAACAGATGATGCTGTAAATATGGCAGTGATGGTTGAGTTGCAGGTGGAGATTAAGAAGAAATTGATGGAGTTAGGGTTTGTAATGAATCAGTAAAAGAAGGGTTTTGCAGTGTTTGAGTTAATTAGAGAAATTATCAAGGTTTAAGATCTGTAATGATTAGGAGACGATGGGATCGACTTGGATTCAAGTCTCAATCGAGTTATGGGTGAATGGCTGGGAGAAGAAATTAGAAAACTAGGGTTGTATGTTTTTGGTTCTTGTCTTGCAGGGATTGATTCAAAGAGGGGTTGCAGATGCTATGAGCTAAAGGAGTTGATGCCAATGGATTTTTTGGTGGTGATAGAACAAATTGAAATACAGATGGTCTTGTAGCTGTGCAAGATGGAGAGTTCAATGACAGATAGAGAAGCTGAATTATAATTTGCAGGTCTAGAATGGTAGTTGTGCTACTGCAATGGAATGGGTACTGGGTTTCAGTTAAAAAGGTAATCTGGTGCTGGATTGAGTGAAATACTAGGTTATATTGTTGAAGCAGTGGTGGAGGAATTGACTTGTTGGATTGTTGGTTGTTAACCAAGAGTTGAGCAGTTATTGATGGAGATGTAAAGTAGTGGAGTTGTTGCTGCTAAGAGGTGATGTCTTTAAATGATTGAATGGGTCTGTGGAGGAGCAGAGATTAGTGAAGCTAGTATTGATGTGCAATCTTCTGAAGGAATGGTGAAGGTAAATGAACTAGTGCTTGCAGCTGAGTTGAGTAATTGGTGGTGGCCTGACTGAGAAGAGCAGATGCAGTTAGAGATGGTTTGTTTGAGTGGTGGCCTGACTGAGAAGAAAAGATTCGATTAGAGAAGGTTTTTTTGAGTGGTGGTAGTGAGTATGGTGCAATGGGTTAGCTGGTGGTGGCTTGAGGTAGTGGAAAGGACATGATTCGGAGATGATGCTCAAGTGATTACAAGAGAATGAGGCTTGAGATGGTAGTGGTGAACTGACAAATGGTGCTGCTTCAAGGAGTTAGGAATTTGAGTTTTTTCTAAGATGGGTTCATGCCAGAGCTAGGTTAGATGTTTGTTAGGACCACAATTGGGGAGAACAACAGTGTTATGTGATGTTGTTGTTAGTTGAATTGTGCAATTTTAGAGCTGCAGCTGAATTGGTGATGGGTACAAAGAGTGAAGTTGCAGGTACAGCTCAAGGGAGGTGAGCACCAGCTGAGATAGTAAGAATTGTGCTGTATGAAATTGCAGTCGAGATTACAGGTAAATGAGGTGTAATTCAGTGGCTCAGGTCATGAACTGATGGTGCTTAAGTATTGCAATGGTATTACAAGGCTAAAGTGTTGCAGATTTGAGTCTGAGATTAATGAACCTTGGGTAGAGTTGAAATGAATGAGCTACAGCTGATGCTTTGATTTGCAGATGGTTTTAGCTGAAGCAATGCTACATGGTATATGTACTGTGTTGCAGTTGTGCTGGAATGAAAGGGAATTATATGTGAATTTGGCATTGAAAGGCTAGGTGAAATTTTGATGAGATGCTGCGATGGACTGGCAAATGTAAGTGTAGCAGCTGGGAATGGAGTACTTGAACTGTGCTGGTTGTTAGCCATTTCAGATGGTGATGTTAGCTCAAGCTTGGAGTTGGTGATACATTTTTGGACTGTTGAACTGATGACATTGCAGGCACAGATGAGCTGAGGCAATAAAGGTGTTGAATCAGTGATAATGGAATGTGCGGGGACATGGGGCAGCTGAAGCTTAGGCTTGTGCAATAAGGAAATTGCAGTTTGTTAGTTGCAGTTGATATAAAGCGGAGAATTACAATGAAGTTAGAGTTCATGTATTTGCAGAGCTGGATATTTGTATGGGGTTTGGATGAACCTGTGTCAGTGATGGAGAAATTGATATGAATCAGACAAGAAGAAGTTAAGTTAGTTATGGAGAATTACAGGTGATTGGTTAGTAGCTGGAGTTGAAGTTGTAACAATTGAAATACATGGAAGGTTACAAAGAACAGCCATAATGGCTAGAGTGAACTGGTGAAGTACAGCCAACATGGCTGGCTGAGATGCTGTGAATCATGCATCACAGGTTTGGCTTTTGCTAAGACAAATCAGCTCATTCAGCCAAGACATTCGACTGACTCACTCATGACTCAGTTGACTAGAGGTATGATCAGTTTGACCGGAGTTACTTTGCTGGTCACTTGAGCTACTTTCCGGTGCCGGATCCCGGCCAATTTCCGGCATGTGACCCAGTTTTCCGGCAGCTCGTTTTTTGCAAGAATTTTTACTTGGGTTTCTCACATATATGGGCTTGGTGTATATTTTGTTATTGGACTTTGAAGAATTAGACCTAGTTTTGGAAGTTGGAGAAAAAGGCTACAAAAAGGAAAACTTCTACAACTTTGGGGGGGAGGGGGGGGGGGGATTATCTTTTCTTCTGGAGTTTGGAGGAGATGGATTCTACTAGGGTTTGCTTTCGTTTATTTTTCATCTTCTTCATTTCAGTTTTTATTATTGATTATGAATATGAATATGATAAATCCAAAAACTACGAGTAACTAAATAATCATTATTGGTTATGGGATATAAAGTGGATTTCACAAATAAGATTTGATTCAATGTATTAGTTTTGTCTCAATAATTTACTGTTTATCATTCATGGTTCATATTGTTATATGATTGATTGTTTATTTGGTTGAGTCCGGAATCAATCCGATTTGCTTTCATTTCTAGAGCTATATTAGGGTTTTCAATACGAAAACGTTGTTTATCCCTGATTTTAAGTAGCATAAATGTGGGTAGTGCTTGTAGTGATATATCCTACTAGTCACATATGAATCATAATTTGGGTTAAATCGATTTAGTGCTTTTACACATTTTGATTGCCTTGATTTGTCTTATTCCATAGTACTTATTGCTTTTAGGGAGTTAAATCTAATTGTGCTTTTACACTTTAGGTTTCTTTCTAGGAAGAAGTCACATATGCATCTTTTAATGTGGTTGTGATGAAATCAGGGAATTAGCGGGATACTCTTGCGATCAAGGTATCCTAGGACTTTTAGTAAATGAGAGATTAAATTCCAATCCTAGTCATTGTTGAGAATTCGAATTTATGAATGAAACTATCCCGTGACCAATATCTTCTCCTTATTGATTACTTTTATTTTTTACTTTGCTTTTAATTTATTTCTATTGCTTTGATAACTCAAAACCCCCCTTGGTTACTAAGAATCTGAAAATTTGTATAACAACAATAGCCTCTCTGTGGATACGAACTCTTTCTTATCACATACTACTTTTATTTTAGTTAAGTAAGAAAGTGAAATTATATTTGACCGGCTGACAACCGACCAAATGGCCATTTTGATTTTCAACTAATTTTCTATTCTATAGTGTTTATGACATATTGCAACAATATAGTACTGTGATATAAATAGATTGATTACGGTACATGGTAATGTTCTTGGGAGTCTCGAGTAGCGGTTATAAAGGCATAAGAATGGTTTGCATCATACTTACCTCTTACAATGTTAAACCCAACGGCACGTATACTTCATACTTTATTTATTTTGGACTCCATTCAGATGCTTTTTTCTTCTCATGTAGACCCATAAAATTTAGAAGATCTTAGGTTCTTTGTAATTCTCATTTATGGTGTGCAGTCACTGTGCACGGTAGTTAATAGTCTGGTGATGGATCGACCAACAACATTTGAAACTCCTTTTCATCTTGGATACAATTCAAATAAAGATTTGGTTGATTCTTTTAGTTACCATTGTAAAGTGTACAGAGTCGACATATATAGAATAAATGTTCTATTATGATTTAAGCATTTCTGAAACAAAATTCGTTGGTAGGTAACTTAAGTTTCATCTGGGAATTTTTAGGGGCGACCTTGAAAGAAATAGGGGCGCCTTTTTTATTCCCATCCATTGGGTTGGGTTATGAGTGTCCTAATGGCTAGAAAAATACATAAATGCCCTTATAAAATCGGTAGTTAAAAAATGGTTTTAGAAACCGATTATTATTACTTTGTTTCTTTCTTCATTTCTTTGTGCTACTATCATAATCGATAGATAATAAACATGACAAAACTACCGATTGTGAAAGTAGAGAAACTCGAGGTTTCATTTGTTTTGAAAAATTGAATATGGGGCTATTGTCACCATCGGTAGAAAATGAACATCACTATACTACCAATTGGGGGGCTACTACCACAATCAGTAGATAATGAGATGATTTAGAAACTAGAAATTGTGAAAATAGAGAAACTCAAAATTCCATTGGCTTTTGAAAAAAAAAATTGGGTCTACTACCACAATCGGTAGATAATGAACATCATGAAACTAACTATTAGAGAATCGGTAGATAATAAACATCATCAAAATACCGATTGTGAAAATAGAGAAATTCAAAATTTCCTTTTTTTTTATTATTTTGAAAATTTGAATTTGGGGCTACTATCACAATCGGTAGGTTATGAACATCATAAAACTACCGATTATGTTTGTGTAGAGAATTTGAAAATTTAAATATTTTAGCAAAATTCAATATTGGGGTTACATTGTAATCGGGAAGTCAAAGGAAACTTCATTTACTACCGATTATGTTAGTTCATTTACTACCGGTTGTAAACGGAAGTTAAATAAACTTCATTTGCTACCGATTATATTTGTGTAGAGAATTCGAAAATTTAAGGACTTTGGCACAATCCAATTTTGGGGTTATATTGTAATCGAAAGCAAATTAAATGTCATTTTCTACTGATTATAGATATATTTTGGCCCAATAGTGTACAATCGGTAGATATGGTACTCCATTTATCTACTGATTCTGGATTGTTAATGGCATTCAAGCTAAAAAAATAAAAATTCCTCTATATAACAAATTTCTCCCCATTATAAATTTAGCTACCGATTATATATTAAGGTTGCGTAGAATCGCATTATGAAAAACGGGAAATAAAGAGTGGATTGATTTTAGGATTTGGTGACCCTATTTTGTTTTATTAGTCACCCCTAATTCTTTCAGGGCCACCTCTAAAAATGCTAGGAATTTTATTCATACTTTTACCACGTGTAAGCCTTTTTAGACCATACATATAACATATATAGTTTGATTGCTAAAAAAACAGTTTTTTAGCAATTTTTTCCTGAGAAAAATACTTCAATTAAAAACCAAGGAATTGCATATGTTCGGTGAGGAAATAAGGGATAGATCCAAACCATTCACCATTGACTCTATTTGTTCTACCATATTTGGCAGCAATATCAGCCAAATAAGTAAAACTTCTATTCAA
This sequence comes from Papaver bracteatum, assembly GCA_023529315.1. NCBI lineage: Eukaryota > Viridiplantae > Streptophyta > Magnoliopsida > Ranunculales > Papaveraceae > Papaver > Papaver bracteatum. Next base: position 3,764,052 of record JAJJWX010004531.1, read on the forward strand.
GAATTCAAATATATTAAACTTAAAAGATTCTAAAATTGACTTATAGTCATTCAAGATTGACATATTATACCAGCACAGGTGGTTATTATTGGATTTCAAACAATCTATAACTACTTTAGCATCACTGATGAAACATGCATTTTCCTTTCTTTTCTCTCAAGTCCAAATTGCAGCTTTTCAAGATTGACATATTATACCAGTACACCAAATCAACAGTTCCCACTGGACCCAATGCATAGCATGGGTTATATACTAGCTTCCAAAAATAACTTATGCAATAGCTTCCACGGTAAAGGAAGCTCTCCGTATTGTAAAAAAACTGGAGAATCAAAAATTATACTCTTAGCTATGTGCGGACATGGTCGGTTTGATCTTCATGCATACGACAAGTATATATATAAAGAACAATGGTTGATTTTTCTTTTACCGACGAGAAAGTAAAAGCATCACTGGCTAATATTCTTGTAAGGAATAAGAATTGTCAAAATCTTAAATGGTAATGATTATGGTAGTGCCCATCAAATCAAGGATGGACTAGGATAAAATTTTGTTCGATAATGAAAAAAAGAAGCATCATATCGACGCCATAATATTTCCAAATAAAATTGTTTGTGATTATTTCTATTCAATTATAAGTTTTGTATTTACGATGAACACTACCACTACCTGGAGCTTGGAATTAATAGAATGATGGGTTATTACGAAGATGATTAGAAGGGTTGTCAATGGATGCTGAAAATATTGCCACTGACATGTAAGCACTCAAATCTGTTGGTCTTTATGGTTCAATTCATGGTCGATCTTGAATATACAATATGATAGTTTTAGTTAATACAACCAAATCCATTTTGATCGGTCTATATTGTGAAAAGAAATATTGAGATCGGTGATTATTTTTTTGTTCCGTCGTGTGAAAGTTTTATCGTTTCTATGTGTTAATTTTCTGGCAAATGTATTATTACTGTGATTGTATGCATATAAATGAATAAGAAATTCTATAAGTGAATAAATTACTGATAATTCAATTAAATCTGGGAAGTGACGTAGCTTAAGTTTTTTCTCAGCAACCAAAGTATCAATTTCAAACAAGAATGAGAATTGGTCTCCATGAAGAAGGTTGGTCCAAAAATTCCAACAGTTGAGAAAATAGCAGGATGTGCAAACTCCTAAAGCCCAGCAGTCCAACTAAAATTTTGAATTGCATGCACATCAAGTTAATATTACAAGTATGTGTAGAAGAAAAAAAAGAACAAAATAATGGAGATCTTTGAAAAAAGGACCTCGCAATATCATGCTCGACATCAATCTAAAGTAGAAAACTTGAAGCTTAAAAGTAAATTTTTGACTTCTTGGAAGAAGTAAATTTGGGTATAGAACTCAGATCAACTTCTGCAAAAAAGACCGTAAATTTTTGCGAAGAAAAAATATTTTTCTTATGATTTATGTTATGGATGATTTTGCTTCTGTATCCAAAGGCGTTATAATTGGGCGTTTCGATGTACACTGAGAACTAACTTTTCAATTTCTAGAAATCAGTTTGCGGATATTTTTTCAAAATGACTTCTAGAAACAAAAAAATTATCTTTTTAAGAAAAAATAAAATGTTGTTGCTTCTGACTTCTAGAATTGACTTCTGGTATTCAAACATGTTGTAACGACAATTTGTATGACTTCCAAAGCTTACTACCATAGCACTTCTATCATTGAAGTGTAAAGCTCTAGGTACTCGCATATGATTCTTAAAAAGCCAAGTGTCGATGTCCTGACATGTAGCAAATGCTAGAAACCTATCTGATGCATACATAATATGTTTGAGACCAATTATAACAAGAATCGAGAGAATAACTAATATATAAATTCAACGTAGATGAAGAAAGCATATTGATAGCTTAATAAAAAAACTCTTATGATCCTTAACCTTCGTGTATTTCAGGAAAACAAATCTCACGTGGTATCCAAAAATAGGTAAACACGTCATAAACCGATGCTCCAAATTTAATGACCAAATAGAGACGAATTTATTAACAGGTGGATCTACGCCATCATTCAAGATAAGAATAAAACTATTTCAATTAAATGTATATTTAAAATGGTCTTCAATGATGTAAAGTAACCACAATGTTTAAGATAAGCACAATCTTTGGTGGGGGGGGGGGGGGGGGGAATGCAATCTGTTAAAAAATAATTTTGTTTTACTGAAAAACAGGGCAGATTGCATAAAAGAAATATTAACTGCAATTGGGGAAATTAATGCTCATTAAATTCAAACTCGACGAAAGATACTTCATATATCTCACTCTAAAAGCACGTGACATGTTTCATTGCGATAATGCTTTGGAGAACGCATATCTATTAAAGAAAAAATAATGAGTAAGTACAACTTCTGACAGAGAACAACTCCAGACACCTACTAAGAACGACCTGATAAAAAAAATAAAAGTATGGCACAATAGAAAATAACGATGACATTCCAACGTTGATAGAACTGGATGTACATGGTGATGATATGGACAAGATTATGGAGAAGGATCATGACATGCCACCGTTGGTTGCGATAAATGAAGAATGCAATAAAGTGTGTACTTATTAATAGTGATTATAGATAGCATGAGATTATATTTTTAGGCACGCCGCTTTTGAAACATATTATTATTCTCCGGTGATCGAACTAGATGAACATGATGATGATATAGACGAAATTATGGAGAAGGATTATGGCATAACACCATTGGTTACGATAGATCAAGAATGCAATTAAGTGTTTACTTATTAATAGAGATCATAGATAGCATGAGCATTTGTTTTTAGGAAAACCGCTTTTGAAACATATTATTATTCGCTGGAAATATATTATTTTATTTTTTTAAACCATGGAAATTTTAAACTAAACGGATGCGAAACTTATAATTAACAGAGCTATCATAGGGTTCTTAATTTCTTAGGGACCAGTGAATAATACCTATTAAGCTGTATCAGGAACTACGCTTAAGAAGCAGTTCAAACACCACCAACAAACATGTAACGCTGGCAAGGTCATAAGGAAAAATGGACTCAACATAGTATTGTTACATTAATCGACTTCTAAATCTAGACATAAATAAAGGGATCTCTGCAGTAGTCCTGCATGCACACTTCTAGCATTCACATTTATTTTTGTTTTGTTTTAAAAATTGCATTTCACACATGTGATATATATATCTTCCAAAACTTCTATAGATAAAATCGTTGGACAGGACAATTTGTTAATAAAAAATGGTTGGACTGGAAAAAACGTGTAATTATGTTTAATTGCAAATAAAATTGTAATTATGTTAATAAAAAATTGCAAATGTCCATATGAAAATTTTATTATTTTAAGTCCAAAAACTATGGAGTCAATTTATTTTTAATTATTTTAATATCTGCCTATAAAATTGATACATGAATTCAGGTTTATAATACCAAAGTTACATCATCAAATCGTTAGATACCTAAAGGGTATCAGAGTTCCATATCCCTTAAAAAAAATCTAACGCATTTTACCACGGGCGCGGGGAGAAGCCCGCCACTTTAAATTAGCTGATCCACCGATCCCGGTGCGTAGCACGGGTTACATACTAGTGAACATAAACTTCTCATCACCCAGAAGACAGAAGTACGATTTTTTTTAAGATACCAGGGGCGTAGCTACATGCAGGCTTTTCCTTGCTGAAGCCACCCCCAAAGCCCATGAAATACATTTTTTTGACTACCTAATTTTGTTGGGCCAAAATTTAATCTACTAATTTTAGGCTTAAGCCCGGGGTAGAAAGGTGGTCAAGCTCGAGGTAGCTAACATTTCCAATTCTACCACTGACGAATACCATTAAGGTAACTAGAACACCGCTGCCACGGTGGGGAGGACCGACCGAAGAAAAAGGAAACACCGTTGATTGCATAACGCGTTATACATCCTTTTTTTTGTTGGAATGTTATTTTTGAGGCATATACATCGTTTTAGTGGTTGCATAACCAAATTAGTTGATGTATAATCCAAAATATGGATGCATAATGTGTTATACGTCCTTTGTGGTGGTTTGCATAATGGCTGCATTTAACTTCCGAAAATTGTTCCTAAAAGGATAAACACCTCCGAATTTTTCATAAAAATTCCAAATTTGATATTGTTGTTTGTACTCATTGTATAAATCTCTTTAAAATCTTACCAACGAGATAAAATTTGTAAAATTCCAAGGCACAAATTTTTAGATATGTTATTTTATAGTTTGTTTGCCAATTATACCCCTGAAAAAATAGGATATATAAGGAGTTATAAGAATTGGATTAAAAGGAGGGGCATTTTCGGTTTTTTAATAGTAAAAATTTCTAATCTTTTTATCAAACTGCACATTTGTGTTAGGCTTCATCTTACAAAAAAGTAGTCATAAAAGGGACTCCTTCCCTTCTGGCCCTCCGGTCACCTCAACAATGTCCACTACCTTTGAGAAGCGTAATCGAACATCCTCGGGCACTGATAGAGGGTCGAAAATGGTAGGTTTATCCTTCAATTGAGCACTCGACGCAGAACCATCCCCGCCAAGTCTTATGCGTTTCACCCCACCCATATCAGGGATATTCGGCTTATTAGAGTCTTTACACTTGTTGTCCATGTTCTGGGAAGAAAAAAAAGGAGGGGGGAGAGAGGACGACAACAAGTAATATATATACACACATAAAACCAAACTTGCCAAAGATAAAAGAAGGAGAAAATTAACCTCAGAAAGAGGAGGATCGGGAGAACGCTTGTAAGGATTCGAATAAGAAGAGGAAGAGCCGGAAGATGACACAGAATCGCTTGAAGAACCTACAAAACAAAAAGGACATGACACTGAGAAGAAAGCTCAACATATAAATAGGGCGGAAACAAAGGGCGCCACAAAATAAAGATGAAAACATGTATAAGGTAAAGAATGGGCAGTTACCTGCAGGGAATCTGGCTGAGGTGCCACATGGGTAGAAAACCCACCCAAAATCGAACGGTTCGAGCCGGTGGGACAAAAGGACCAAGTACGTCACTCGGATACTCCAAGGCTTGGCCCCTACCATGAAAAGTTTCCGCTATCAAAGGATTAACTGATAAAACATGCAAACGCGGAGAAACCCATCTTGAGCCACCTAGCAGCTGGATGCCAAGACTCTGCATACAATCCATGAACGATAGAGTAGGGATTCTATTAGCATCTTGTTGAGTTTACGTAGGAAATACATGCGCGGTGTTAGCATAAGAACAAGAGCGGGTGGCAGACAGCATGGCCGCGTTTAGCCTTTTCGGGAAGGATCTTCTGAGACCAATCACGCTCGAGCATATTGAGAAATTTCTCCATCAAATATGAAGGCACCTTCCATCCCATGGGGTTTGATGATAGCATTCCTGAGGATGCGGCACCCGTCACTTCCAAAAAAACAAAAAAAAAGGGGGGGGGGGGTCGAGGAAACCTGAAATAATAATGTGATCAAAGCATACCTGAATCACCAGAGAAATAACAACGGCTTTCGGAATTTGAAGCCTGACAGGCTTTCTAACGGAAGAAGGAGGTTTAGCGCCTTTCTTTTTTAATTCCTTCCTTATGGGTTCTTACCACTTAGGCGGATCCCAGGAAGTCACCAATGGGACGACCTTTAGTACCAGGTTTTAAACCATGCTCCTCCACTATCTCATCATTTAGCTTGATATGACCATATGCGTGTAACACCTTCAGATCATCAAAAAGGAATTGGGGAGGAGGAGTCGCCTCCCGCAAAATAAATTTCAACGCGCGTCGATGGATATAATCTTGATAATCATGCGCCGCAGTAATAGCAAAATGATGGTCCAGACAAGATGCTGAAAAGAGAACTCGATCCCACGGTCGCCCAAACGAGTTATACCTTTGAAAACGAAGCGGTCAAAGCTGGCGCGAACCGCCGGAATATCATAGTTAAATGGAGGAGGGAAGTTAAAAGGAACCCCTTTGTCCAACCCCAATTGTCAGGCCGTATGATCAGGGTTATAGGACATCGCCATAAACTTACCAGTATAGAAACTATGGAGATAGTCGGGCAATACCGCCATCACTGAATCAAAATTTGACATTGAAAAGAACATGCGAAGAATCCAGTGTCGCACCTTCTATCGGAGATGTAAAGTCATAATGCACGGGACCAGAGTTATCATCATGGTAGGGAAAGAGCTTAAAATCCTTGGCCACATCCATAAAATCCATAACATCATATTTAGCATCCTTCCCCTTACCGCTCCAAAGATCCATCCGCGGATAGCCATAAGCAGCTGGAACCAGGGTAATAATACCATCCGCTTCAGTAACCTCCTCTTCGCGATGAACTGATAATTTATGAGCTTAGAAGCATATTTAAGGAGATGATCCCAAGACCACACCTGAATGAAAGAGGCAGGAACAAAAGTCTCAACCTCGTGAATATTGTACACTCGACGGATGTCATGACAAAGCTAAAATGCGTGGGTATAACAACCACACCCAAAAATTTGTTTGGCAATCTAAGAAGACTTACTCCAATACACTTTCTAGAGAATCAACTAGACAGTCAGACTCAATCTAGAGTAAAGTATATCAAAGAGTTTCATATCTTTAACTCTTAATTCAATCCGCAATCATCAAATAGAAATTTGCGAGCCTGATTGAATATAGGAGGAGTTACTTGAATGGTACCAAAGACCAATGTTCAAGTGTCAATCAATGTAAATCAACAACCAAAGGTTGGATATTATAATTGATTGATCTTAACGCATAACCTGCGATATTTCAATTATATAACAAAATATAATGCGGAAAAGAAATAACACAGACACCAGTTTGAACACTATATTAAGCCACTACAGACACTAGCCTACTACCAATTAACTTCGGACTGGACTGTAGTTTAACCCTAATCAATCTCACACTGATTCAAGGTACAGTTGTGCTCCATACATCTCTGATCCCAGCAGGATAATACACACTCGATTCCCTTAGATGATCTCACCCACAACCAAGAGTTGCTACGACCCAAAGTCGAAGACTTGATAAACAAATCTGTATCATACAGAAAAGACTATAGGATTGAATAAATCTGTCTCCCACAGAAATACCCAAGATTTTTTGTTTCGTCTTTTGATAAATCAAGGTGAACAAGAACCAATTGATAAACCGTACTTATATTCCCGAAAAACAGCCTAGTATTATCAATCACCTAATAAAACTTAATCGACTAGCGAAACAAGTTATTATGGAATCACAAACGATGAGACGAAGGTGTTTGTGACTACTTTTATCTTGCCTATCGGAGATATAAAATCTCGAGTCAATTATTTCAATTGTACTCAACACGATAGAAACAGTAAGATCAGATCACGTAACTACAAAGAGAATAGTTGGGTCTGGCTTAACAATCCCAATGAAGTCTTCAAGTCGTTAACCTACAGGGTCTCGAGAAGAAACCTAAGGTTAAAGGAGAATCGACTCTAGTTATGCAACTAGTAACACACATGAGGTATGGGGATTAGGTTTCCCAGTTTCTAGAGTTCTCCCTTATATAGTTTTCAAATCAGGGTTTGCAATCCAAGTTACCTTGGTAACAAAGCATTCAATAATCACCGTTAGATGAAAAACCTGATTCAACCAAGCTAATATCTTTCAACAGTTAGATCGAACTTAGCTTGTTACACATAAATGAAATCTATCCTCATTTAGGTTTATGTAGCTGTACCTAAACGTGTACACCATGTTGGTTCACAAATAGTTAACCGAGGTTAGCCATATGATTACTCTCATATCAACCTTATTCATCTTAACTATAACTAGTTCAAATGACTCAAATGAAACTAATTAATGAGTTTTTCAATTGTTATATTCTCATGAATTATACAAGAACACAATTGAAGCAAAATCGGTTTGATTCACTTGAATTAATCATGAACATTATAGCCACGTATGGTTTGTAAAGATTGCATTCTTTAAGATTTAAATGTTTAAGTCCATGAACATATCGATTTGATAAAATAACCAGCTTAAGTATGTCTATGGGTATGCGTACCTAAGCAACTGGATTTTGAGTTTGTTAAGTTTCCAAACTCAGCGGAAATTCTCAGTTCGAAAACTTCCTCCAGTATGCGTATGGGTACGCATACTTAAGGTGACTAGTTTAGGAGTTTGTAATTCCCAAACCCAACAGATATTTTCGGTTCGAAAACGTCTGCCAGTATGCGTACGGGTACGCATACTTATCTTGTCTCCTTCACCAATTTTGTATACACACATATGTATACACTTGGCTCCGGTTCATGGATTTATACACAAATGTGTGAACACACTATATATGCTTATATCCAAAAATGGTTACATTATCAACTCTACATTCCAATCATTGAAACATTCTTCTATAATGACAATAGTCGTTTTCACACATTATTTTCAAAGCAATTAGGTCTCATCATCAAAGCAATTTTCAAGTTATTGAAATGTCAACATGACTTTCGTCACGATTAAAGATGAACATGGCTAAAGTGAGAGCTTGACAACACATATTTCGAGAAATATATAAGCGAGATATACCCAGCTCGAAATCTCAAATATGTATAGTAGAAAACTATATCGTAATACGACTTATGTCTCAATATAGGAGATAGAGTAGAAATAAACTTTCCAAGTGATAGATGAGTTCAAGTCTACACATACCTTTTGTCGAATAAGTTCCATAAGCTCCCCTTAGTATTTATTCGTCTTCAACGCCGAGAAATCTAAGCTCAACTACACTATCTATGTCATAGTCCGAGACATCTATAAATAGGCTAGAAATCAAGACTTATAGTTTTGATCACTAACATTGACAAACATGCTTGAGATAGAAACGCATGCGAGTTCGACCAAGCAATGCTCTAACAATCTCCCACTTTGTCAATTTTAGTGACAAAACTATCAATACATTTGGATTACAAAATAAATAAAAATTGTAGCTTCTCATCCGCATGCTTGATCTCCTTGGCATCTTCAACATGACTCGGAATCTTCATCACTTCCAAGTACTCCAATGATTCCAAAGGTTATAAGTTTAGCACCATCAATCATTTCTATACAGTGTCATAGCATTATTACACAACATCAAAGTTCAATTGTATCACAACTTTTACAATAACACTATGGTGATATGTATCACTCCCCCTTAGTTAATACTTCATCTCAACATGAAAACCACTTCCCCTTACATAATGATTCGTAAACCATATGTATTTGTAGCGTGAACTATACATTAGTTCTCCCCCCCTTTGTCAATTTCTTTTGGAAAAGGTACGAAAATTAGTGGGATCCTAATGAAATTTCCACGGAGATACTTCATGACCAAAGGTGTATTAACATAACAACAAATTTAGATGCAATCATATAGCCGAAGCTAAATGCATTCGTCAAGGAGTTTATAAAGATACTAGATAACCCCTATAATATTCCACATCCGCACTCCCCACAAAGATATGGAAATTAAGCACAAGTTCAAAAGAACTCTCCCCCATAAAATGTCATTCCCGAAAGAACAACAAAGGCGACCTTACTTTCAAAAGAAAAGAAGGATTTCTTTTGGACAAACCAAATCACATGTAAACATGAATTTGTATCCAAAATATTCAATTGAATTAACCACAAGAGAACCCATGACTAATTCAATCGAAATGCACAACTAAATTAATCACAAGAAAACTCATAATTAATTTAATCGGAATACACAACCAAATTAACCACAACGTGATCAATTCAATTGGTCATGCTCATCATAAGAGAACTTACGGAGCAACAACTAAACTGGCCACAAGAGAATGATCAATTCAATTGGTGTTGGAAAATTAAGTACTATTTTCTTATGAATGAAAAATCCCTTGTTTAATACCTAAAAATGGAGTTGGGGTTATGAATTAATTGGATTTGGCCCAATTAAAGTATGGTCCGGTTAGTTAGCATATTTCCAATTTGGAAACGAAAAGAACTGTTACCAGGAACGTGAAAGGACATCGCCTTTCATTAGAAACCCTTGACAAGACTCCATGAATCATCGTGATGCTTCAACGAAGAAGTATTATGGGAACTTATAAATACCCTGCACAATTAGGTTAGAAAGACAATTAGAAAACTAGTAATTATTTTGTTGTATTCTAAAATCATCATCTTTAGGTTTGTGTCAAAGAGAGAGTTCATCACTTTAAGTTTTTGGTTCGCCGTTTCTCGAAGTTTGGAGTGCTACTACATCGAGAAGATAGTCGTTGTATCCTAGGAGACAGACATCGATAATCCGTAAGCACTAGTGCGGGGTGAATCTGTCTTAAGGCTAGAGGATATAATCCTTGCCTCGACTTTGGTTTCGTCTATGCATATCTCTTCTTCTCTGTTTGTTTTACTGTAGTTTATACACAAGATTGCCAACAATCTTAAGACAGACTTTATCGTTATCTTGTGTTATCTTCTTTGATCAGTCTATGCTGTAAGGTCGCAGTCAATTTAAGAAACGTAAATTGACGTAAATGGTCTGAACGAAAGACCAAGAGGTTTGATTATGCATTGAATTGATAATCCAATTCAAATCTTATTAGCCTACGGAATTTAATTTTGATTACTATATTTTTTTTTCTTTCGTCATTAGTGTAAGTGTATATAAAGTTGGACGTTTACAGACATTGTGTTTGTATTTTTGTCTCACCTCGGTTAACAACCCTCCATCCAATTCAAATCTTCACGGAATTTAGATTTGAGTTTTTGGTACTGTACTTTTTAGTTTTGTCTCTAGCACAAAAGAGTATGGTTAGGTGTTAGACTAAGTACAAGAGTGCGTTGTACATTTTCCATCCTTTCCTATATTCCACAGTATATACTTGACAGACGTGCAAACAGTTTTCGTATATTTTTCCTTCGTCAACAGAACTTTAAAATCTGTTTGTTTAGTGTTTTGTTGGTTGTTAACAAAACTGACGCTCGGAAATCTGCAGTACAGTAATGAAATGGAACTCAACAGTTGCATATATATGGCAGATTGGCAGCAGTCGTATCGGAAGTACATTTGGTTGGAGATTCTCGTGAATCGTGGATAGATAGCGGAGCCACACATTTGGTTGGAGATTCTCGTGACTGGTGGATAGATAGTGGAGCCACGAACCACGTTTGTGCCGGTAAGAACATGTTTACTTCTTATCAAAATGTGGATGATTAAACACTTTTCATGGGAAATTCTGCACGATTAGAGTTGTCGGAAAAGGAAATATCATTCTCAAAAAAAATTCCAGAAAAAAAAAACTCACTTTAAGAAATGCTCTACTTGCACCAGTTTCTGTAGTACAAACTATCTTACTCGTTTGGAGGTCTCCTATTCCAGTTGGAGTCTCACGGGTCTGTTTAAACTCAAGATTGAATTTTGCGACACCATGTAGGTATTTCTTTTAAGTGGTATCGTTTTTCATGGCTGATCACGATAACTGCCATGCAAACGCACTGAATGGGTTCCTAAAATTGTGTCTGTTCGTGGCTAGTTTGTCATGAATATTATTGTTGATACTGCGGATTTGGAGTTGCGGTTAACTTTTCCAAATTAGTTGAGTTTGATAACCGCATGATCGGATCCAAAGTTTTGGTATTCAAATATCTTGAAGTTGAGAACGGCTTGTCTGTTCTTGGTGTTCATGACATTGGTATAATGATCATGAAGTGTGGGAGCATATAATGATGTGTGTCTCTTGAAATCTGATTTTGTGATATATCTTCGTGGTTTATCACATGACAGATTGAATTTTGGAGACGGCATCATTGCAAGTTCTGGAATATCCCTGTTGAGAAAATGTCAGTAGTTTTGACATTTTAAGTTGAAATTTCAATTCCTGGGATAATCGAAACCTCCGTTTGAATTTAGCTTTGGGCGGAGAGCCATTTGTTTCTTGAACAAGGTGTTACGCACATTCATTCAACTCTTTAGTGGTTTTTGAATGTATGCTAAGAGACACCTCTTTGTGAAAGGGTGCATGACGGTGTTCTTAGCAACCTCGTAAACATACTAGTACATAATGTGTCATGCGGAAAGACACATAATCTGGAAGCGGAGATTCATCTTTGGTGTTGGTGACCCTGATAAAACTGTCTTGGACAGTGATTAGCAAACGTGTTGCTATTGATGTACATGAAATGGATGTTCGAACTGGTGATTTCAATTCCCCTTGTAAGTGGCGGTTGGATCTGGATTTGAATTTCAAAATTGAAAGATGCAGTTTTGAAAAGTTACACCCACACAATCCTTGTAGAAGCCTGTGTTAGATCGGCTAGTATGGTTTGTATATGGTGATAATGCATGATCATGAAATCTGCTACGTAAGTGAATTCAGATTGAATGACATCAAATCTCCCAAAAACAAAAATAGTGGACATAAAAGTGGTATAGTCTCTCTTGATTCTTTTTGTTTTAGGAGATCAAAAGTTGAGAGATGACATCATTTCTAAACCATCTTCAAGTTGGTACAGATTGCAATTGGCACGACCCTATTGGATTGGCTTTTATATCGTTTAACTTGAGTAATTTATTTTGTTTTGAAAAGAAGACTTCAATCGGAATCATCAGATGGATGATTTATTGATTTTCTTTCAAAACTAGAAATGACATGAATTTCTATTAGCACCCGTTGACAAAAATACCATTCTACTGTGATGAGATGTAGTGACATCTCAAAATGGTTCGACACTGGTAGGGAAGAAACAAGAAAGTTGTTAAAACAATTGACCAGTGAACTCTTTGAAAATGTGGGGAATGCTAGTTGGAAATTGAATGTATCAGACCGGACACAGTTTTTGTACGAGATAAATGAGTTGAAGAAAAATGATCAGTCCTCTTGGAATGGGATCCTGCTTATAGTTGGTTGGAATCAGATTAAGGCATCTGATCACCATTTGCAGAAGGTCAATTTCCTTCGGAAATTTGAACCGGTAAGTAGCATTAAAAAGAGGAACGGTTCCATTATTCACTTTGTGCATCTTAGATATAGATGATTTAATAAAATCATCAAGGAAAACTATGTGTTTGTGGTAGGGAAAATGTGCTACCGTGGAAATCATCCAAATAAAGGTTGATAGAGATATCAATTATGAATTCGGTAGCTTTGGACGCAAAGTCGGATTAGAAGAGTGATTTTGGAATTTCCCTTAAGTTGTACTGATAGCCAAAGTACATGCATGCTAGAAATAGATTGTTCTGATCAAACAATTATTTTGGAAGAAACACATAGTCTGAGATATTATGGTGTCTCGACATTTATATCGACGATATATCACCATATAGCAATTGCTCTCAAATGCGCGCATATAAAAAAAATAGTATTTGAGAATTATATTAACTCGACAAAGGATATAATTTCTATAGAGAGCTTATAATTGCGTCATTGAGGGGAATGGGCTTAAAGCCTACAGGTACGAATCGTATTAAGGGAAATCCAACCTAGTTGACTGGAGATCCCAAGATCTAGGTTCAATGGGAAAACAAAAATTAAGAACGATTCACAAGAAGCACTGGGGAACATAACTCTAGATATGTTTCTACCCATTCCTATGATGAGACAGTGTAGCCTGTCGCGTATTCAAGGATAAGCATTGCTTTTAATGATTCCTAAGATTTGGAAATTCCAAATAGGGTATGGCAGGATACTCTTAATAGGAAATCACCTATATGAAGTGAGAAGTGTGGCCGCTTCCGTGAGAACCTTTGATAGGCTAGGTTCATCTAAAAGCGCTTCATGAATTCCGGGAATTGTTCAGGGCCGAAATGAACACAACCATGAGAACCAACTTGGTGAGGAAGTAAATTGTGTGATAGTTATTGTCTTGGTTTACATTAAAAAGCGATACGGTTCAAAGCCTCGGCACTTGACCCAGTAGTAAGCCCGATAGCTATTCACTAAGGAAGGTTCAAGGCGAAATCTACCTATCCCCGTGCAATTTATTTCCGTTTGAACTCTCTTTAGTGTCTATCTGCATTTTCTTTTGCATCGTTAGTCAAAGAATTTTCATTCATGTAGGGGATTGTTGGAAAATTAAGTAGTATTTTCTTATGAATGAAAAATCCCTTGTTTAATACCTAAAAATGGAGTTGGGGTTTTGAATTAATTGGATTTGGCCCAATTAAAGTATGGTCCGGTTAGTTAGCATATTTCCAATTTGGAAACGAAAAGAACTGTTACCAGGAACGTGAAAGGACATAGCCTTTCATTAGAAACCCTTGACAAGACTCCATGAATCATCGTGATGCTTCAACGAAGAGGTATTATGGGAACCTATAAATACCCTGCACAATTAGGTTAGAAAGACAATTAGAAAACTAGTAATTATTTTGTTGTATTCTAAAATCATCATCTTTAGGTTTGTGTCAAAGAGAGAGTTCGTCACTTTAAGTTTTTGGTTCGCCGTTTCTCGAAGTTTGGAGTGCTACTACATCGATAAGATAGTCGTTGTATCCTGGGAGACAAACATCGATAATCCGTAAGCACTAGTGCGGGGTGAATCTGTCTTAAGGCTAGAGGATATAATCCTTGCCTCGACTTTGGTTTCGTCTAATTGGGTTTGCATATCTCTTCTTCTCTGTTTGTTTTACTGTAGTTTATACATAAGATTGCCAACAATTGGTCATGCTCAACATAATAAAACTTATGGAGAAACATAGTATATGCACAAAAATGTGGATTGGAGAAGAACAATATTGCGGAATAAACAAGGATTCATTCTATTTTCCATCACTATTTGCACAATGACATATAATAGACTTAATCCTTGTACACAAAATCTTTATCCTTTCTTCCATCAAAACAATGACATAAAAGGCTTTAACTTTTGTAATGTCAAAAGTTCATTCTATCTTCTATCAATACTTTCATACCGACATAATAGAGATAACTTTTGAGCAAGTATGGGACAGTCACAGATTCACGGACGTAAACATTATATCCCATAACAATTTGCAATATACCAAATCATAAAGATTAAAATTGCAAAAATCGTCTTCCAAAATACTTAGAATTTAAACAAATAAATCTAAAAACATGAAGATGGAAATTGTTTGGACATAGCTATGTGTACTCACAATAATGGCTATTCCAAACCCTAGTTAGTCTTCTAAAACCAATAAATAAATTCTCTAAAAGAAGATTTACTAGACATTGGGACCTATGAAGAATTATTTATCATCCCCGAACTCCTTGACGTCAACAGCCATGGGAACATAAGGTTCATGGAGAAATGAGTCAATTTCAACAAACCTTCTAGGCTGATGATGTCGAACCAGGGCCTTATGAATTTCGAGTGTTCTCATAACAAAAGCCTTTATTTGCTGAATCTCCTTCATTGCTTCCTTCAACTCTTCAAGAACATCAGAAAACTTCTGAGAATTTGAAGGAATAGCTCTTGGCTTCCTTACATTCCTTTTTTTTCTTTTCAAAGTTGGAGGTAACAGAGGTTTTTCTTTTTCCTTCATTATTGATCGCTTAACAATCACATTAACATCTTTTCTATCAGAGCACATGATGCCTGGAGTATCCATACATGTATGGGTTTGTGAGAGGAAATCACAATTTAAACTCAACATGCAGTCTCAAGATGAAAAGAGTTTCAGAGAAGGAGAAAGGAATGTAGGGTTACAGAACCTTTTAACCACACAGGTTCATACACACGCAAGTGGGATTGACGAGAATAACCCTCTTTTATTGAATACATAGGGAAGTACCTTCCAGTATCAATTAGATATGAAAGAATTCCAAACCATACATCAAATCTAAGAAAACAAAACAAGCGTTTTCTTTTTTTCTTAAGCCTGAGGTGTGCACAATCTTGTCTCTATTAATTAGGCACATGAGACAAGATGTACTAAAACAACACAATCAAGTTGTGATGTGGTGAAAAATAATTTGCCCACCATAACCTATTTTAAAGGAATTCATAGAACCATGTCTATAAAATTGTTTAGACCATACTTTTCTCTCTAGTGATCTTGACCTATCTTTGGAAACCAACTTCTTTGAAGAGGATAAATTCTTACATACCTCATTATTTTTTTTGAACAAGTTTGAGCTTGTTTGCTAGGTGATTTGCTCTTCGTTGAAGTATCTTGACATGTCTCATATTGTGTTTATACTTATAACACTTTGAAAGTTCATGAATTTTAATTGAACAATAAGAGCATGTCAACGGATAAGCTGATTCAGACGCCTTAGTTGTGCAAGCTGCTAGGTACGGAGTGGAACCTGAAAAATCAGACAAAGAGCTTCCAACAGAAAGGTCAGTTTTCTCTTCCAGACAGGTTGAGTTTTCTTATGGAAGAATATCAAGATTGATGTATGTATTGCTACAATTATCAAAATCAATATCTTCATAAAGAAGTGCAACACTCGATTTTTCGTCTTCATTAGAATCATAGTGATCAGACATTTCATAAAGAGTTGCAGCAAGACCTTTGTTCCCAGTATGTTGCAGCAAGACCTTTGTTCCCAGTATATTTTCTACGGTTTAGACACTCATTTTCAAAATGACCAAAACCTTTACACTTAAAGCACTGTGGCATATCCTCGTCATCAGCCCCGTCAGCATCCCTGTTTTTAGGAGGAATGCGATTGTGAGGTTTAGCTGGTGACCTAGGTTTGTCTTTAGAAAACTATTTACTCATCTTCAATAGAAGATCCCTAAACTGTCTTGTGATTAACGAGACTGACTTATCAAGATCTTCATCTGATGAATCAGTCTCAGAAAAATCATCCTCAGAGACACAAACACTTTTACTTTTGTCAAGTAATTTAGTGTTCCTTTGTGCTTTGAAAGCAACATCCTTTCCAATCATGGATGTATGCTCGTGATCAAAGATATTTAGCTTTCCAACCAACGCATTTCTGGAAAGAGCATCAAGGTTATTTCCCTCAACGATGGCATGCTTCTTAGAATCGTATCTAGATGGCAGCGGTCTGAGAATTTTCATCACAATGTAATTTTCAGAAATAATATTACCCAATGAAAATGATGTATTAACAATATAAGACACTTTGTGATTAAATTCATCAAATGAATCTCCATCTGCCATACGAAGGTTTTCCCAATCGAAATTCAGGATTTGAAACCTGGATTTCTTTTCATTGGTATTTCCTTCGAATATGGTTTCTAAGACCCAAGCATCTTTAGACCGAGTGCATGTAGCCACATGGTGCTGAAGATCTGGGGTGATGGTATGTATGATGGCATTCAAACCGTCGGAATTTTGCTTTGCAGCAAGTATCTCAGCAGTGTCATATGCACCAATATCCTGAGGAACGGTCGCATTCCATACTTCCACAACGGGAGCATCATATCCAATAACTACATATACCCATGATTAAAAATCATGCGCTTGAAGAAAGACACGCATAGCAATTTTCCACCATAAGTAATTTGAGCCATCAAAGACTGGTGGTACATTTATAGAGATATCACCTTTGTCCATATCAAATCACCACAAACACAGACTTGTAAGGTCTTTAACGTGTTTGCCTGCTCTGATACCAATTGAAAATACGGGGGTCTAACAACCACACCCAATAATTCGTTTGGCAATCTAGAGGACTTACTCCAATACACTTTCTAGAGAATCAACTAGACAGTCAGACTCAATCTAGAGTAAAATATATCAAAGAGTTTAATATCTCTAACTCTTCACTCAATCCACAATCAACAAATAGAAATATGCGAGCCTGATTGAATATAAGAGGAGTTACTTGAACGGTACCAAAGACCAATGTTCAAGTATCAATCAATGTAAATCAACAACCAAAGGTTGGATATTCTAATTGATTGATCTTAACGATCAACCTGTGATATTTTAATTATATAACAAAATATAATGCGGAAAAAAAAAAACACAGACACCAGAATTTTGTTAATGAGGAAACCAAAAATGTAGAAAAACCTCGGGACCTAGTCCAGTTTGAACACCACACTATATTAAGCCTCTATAGACACTAGCCTACTACCAATTAACTTCAGGCTGGACTGTAGTTGAACCCTAATCAACCTCGCAC
Source organism: Papaver bracteatum (assembly GCA_023529315.1). NCBI lineage: Eukaryota > Viridiplantae > Streptophyta > Magnoliopsida > Ranunculales > Papaveraceae > Papaver > Papaver bracteatum. Next base: position 3,782,104 of record JAJJWX010004531.1, read on the forward strand.
TGATTAAAGGTACAGTTGCTCTCCACACGTCTCTGATCCCAGCAGGATACTGCACACTTGATTCCCTTATCTGATCTCACCCACAACCAAGAGTTTCTACGACCCAAAGTCGAAGACTTGATAAACAAATCTGTATCACACAGAAAAGTCTACAGGATTGAACAAATTTGTCTCCCACAAAAATATCCAAGAGTTTTTGTTCTGTTTTTTGATAAATCAAGGTGAACAAGAACCAATTGATAAACCGTACTTATATTCTCGAAGAACAGCCTAGTATTATCAATCACCTCACAATAAACTTAATTGACTAGCGAAACAAGTTATTATGGAATCACAAACGATGAGAGGAAGATGTTTGTGACTACTTTTATCTTGCCTATCAGAGATATAAAATCCCGAGTCAATTATTTCAATTATACTCAACACAAGATAAATAGCAAGATCAGATCACATAATTACAAAGAGAATAGTTGGGTCTACCTTCACAATCCCAATAAAGTCTTCAAGTCGTTAACTTATAGGGTCTCGAGAAGAAACCTAAGGTTAAAGGAGAATCGACTCTAGTTATGCAACTAGTAACACAAGGAGGTGTGGGGACTAGGTTTCCCAGTTGCTATAGTTCTCCCTTATATAGTTTTCAAATCAGGGTTTGCAATCCAAGTTACCTTGGTAACAAAGCATTCAATAATCACCGTTAGATGAAAAACCTTATTCAACCAAGATAATATCTTTCTACCATTAGATCGAACTTAGCTTGTTACACACAAATGAAATGTACCCTCATATAGGTTTAGGTAGCCGTCCTAAACATGTACACCATGTTAATTCACAAATAGTTAACCGAGTTTAGCCATATGATTACTCTCATATCAACCTTATTCATCTTAACCATAACTAGTTCAAATCACTCAAATGGTACTAGTTAATGAGTTGTTCAATTGCTATATTCTCATGAATTATACAAGAACACAATTGAAGCAAAATCGGTTTGATTCACTTGAATCAATCATGAACATTATAGCCACAGTTTGCAAAGATTGCATTCCTTAAGATAAAAATGTTTAAGTTCATGAACATACTGATTTGATAAAATAACCAGCTTAAGTATGCGTACGGGTATGCGTACTTAAGCAGCCGGATTTTGAGTTTGTTAAGTTTCCAAACTCAGCAGAAAATCTCGTTTTGAAAACTTCCGCCAGTATGTGTACTGGTACGCATACTTAAGGTGACTAGTTTATGAGTTTGTAATTCCCAAACCAAGCAGATATTTTCGGTTCAAAAACTTTCGCCACCAATTTCGTATACACACATATGAATACACTTGGCTCCCGGTTCATGGATTTATACACTAATGTGCGAACACACTATATATGCTTATATCCAAAGATGGTTACATTATCAACTCTACATTCTAATCATTGAAACATTCTTCTATAATGACAATAGTCGTTTTCATACATTATTAGCATCAAAGCAATTTTCAAGTTATTGAAATGTCAACATGACTTTCTTCACGAGTAAAGATGATCATGGCTAAAGAGAAATCTTGCCAACATATTTTTCGAGAAATAAGTAAGCGAGATATACTCAGCTCGAAATCTCAAATGTGTATAGTAGAAAACTATATCGTAATACGACTTATGTCTCAATAAAGGAGATAAATTAGAAATATACTTTCCAAGTGATATATGAGTTCAAGTTTCCACATAGCTTTTGTCGAAGAAGTTCCACAAGCTCCCCTTAGTAGTTCTTCGTCTTCAAATGATGAACGCCGAGAAATCTAAGCTTAACTACACTATTTATGTCCTAGTATGAGACATCTATAAAAAGGCTATAAATCAAGACTTATAGTTTTGATCACTAACATTGACAAAAATGCTTGAGATATCAACGCATACGAGTTCGACCGAGAAATGCTCTAACAAAAGAAGATCCAATTTACGATATAAGCCCCCTAAAAACATCAGGGCCATAGGAAAGGAAACACCGCATAACATCAATATATCCATTGGCATAAGCTCGCTCTTAATAGTTCCCCGGGGACTATCCCCAACGACATCACGACAAAGCCATAACAAAATGAAAGCGCCAATTCAGCGCGAGGCTTCTCTTATTTCCTGAGAGGAGGCATGACCATTTTACCAACCAGTCTTGGATCCCGATATTTAATCCAAAGATTAAGGGAATCCCGCCTATTTTGTTTAGTGACAGAAATCAGTAGAATATGTGGGCGAAGCAGTAGAACCATGGAGCGCTCTGAAGGATCCGATAGAACTGGCAAGTAAGCGCTCGCCCGTCGGGCTCGGCGAAGGTGGATTTTTTCTCCCAACTACAATAGACTTCCCTTTTGCGGCAGGCGTTAACTCATCCTCTTTGAGGAGAGGATATGACTTCTCCTTCTTACCACCATATTTGGACCCGCCTCATTTCTTCGGCGCCTGATCCTTCCTCGCCCGCTCCTTGCGCGACTCATCCTTACAACTTATCAAGTAGGACCATAAATATTTGTCTTCAACGGTCACGGCCTCGAAGATCATCGCCTCATCATAAAAATAAGTACCATGAAGAGGCAACTCTGTGAGCCCAACCATGTCCTCTAGAACTATAGTGACTTCCCCCCACAAGAAAAAAAAAGTATGAACATGACACACCCAGCAACAGAAAATCCGCGTGACATCACACTTATATCTAACTATCTCTCGGTGGAGAGACGCGTTTATTGTATCCTCAATGCCCGCTGCTCTGATGGTGGCTAAATAGTTGGGGTTGAAGAAGATATACTTTACCTAATAGGCCATATGGGAGGCATTAGGGCAGTAAAGCAGAACTCAATAGAAGGAAGAAGATAATCGCTACGTTGAACATCCATATACAGAACTTTCTTGAAGGAATAAAGAGTCGTCTCTTACGGATCAGGATGCATGAGCCATATGGGCACATGCGGATACGTCAACATAATAGAATTAAGAATACATGGGATTAGTTTATCATCCGTAGGAAACGGGCTATGTCCATCATCATGAACCCTCGCTCACAGGGCGTATTTCAGAAAGGCATTTGCGGTTTCCTGATTAACAAAATCTTGCTGTGTCATTTACTTTATTTCCGCATTATAATTAAGTAAATTACACATGTATACTTGATATCGATCCTATAGTGTTTAGGTTTTATACGGTACCTATTATCAAGTGAACATTTTTTTGTTGTATTGTCTCGATCTCGTATCCATAGACAACCACACAAATTGTATACCATAGTTTTCTTCTTATCTCGACTTTTTCCATAGACGATCATGCTTGGTATCAGACTTATAGGTTGATATATAAAAGATTGTGGTGTATTTGGGTACCCTCATCTTTTCAGTTCGTATATCCAAACCTATATTTATATATATACATCATAATTATTCCAAATTCAAATTGAAATCCAAAAGCCTTTAATCCCAAACAAGTTAGGATATGTTAGAAATAAAAACCCAAGATATACCAAGATATAATTGTCAAGATTTTGCTGGATGGTTTTGGTTTGTAATGAAGAGTTGGAGACTAATGACCATCTGTTCTTACACTGTAAAGAAACTTCAAAGCTGTGGAGTTACTTCTTGGACGGTTTTGGTTTGCAGTGGGCTTTTGCTGAAAATGTTAAATTGACACTTTGGGAATGGCCTTACAAAAAGGAAAATAACATGAAAAATAATATTTGGGGTCTTATTCCTTTCGCAATTTGGTGGACGGTATGGAAGGAAAGAAACGATCGTTTGTATGGAGGAAAGAGAAGCAGGAATTGGAAACAGCTAATCATTTCCATTAAGTGTACTTTGTTTAACTGAGGTATGCCTAATAAGATCTTTAAAGGCTTTTCTTTAAGTACTCTTATTACCAATTGGGCTGCTGTTGTTGGCAGCTAATGTATTGATTTCTCTTGTTCTATCCTAGTTTCCGTCACGTTTTGGTGACGGTAACTCTTTTTATAAAATTTGCCCTTTTGTGTCAAAAAAATAAATAATTGTCAAGCTTCTGGTACGTGAATAATTGACTTCCACGCATGTCTATCCACCACCACATCTTCGAATATGTTTCTCCCCCTCAGAAACCACTTCACTCCTTCCTCCCAAGTTAATTTTGGTTTGCCCACACTTCTCTCTGGGTATAATTAGTGTGCGCACTGGTGTCTCAGGGGGGATTCCATCGTAGATGGCCATATCATCTCAGCTCAGATGATGTTGAGAAAGCTTTTATTTAATCGATGTTACCCCAAGCTTATCGTGAACATCATCATTCCGAATTTGATCTCATCTCGTGTGTCCACAGATCCATCGCATCATACATATCTATGTTACGTGCATCTCCTGTATGTGTTGACTTTTAGTAGCCCTACATTCCGCTCCATATAGCCTCCTCGGTTTGACTATTGTCATATACTCCCTCCGTCCCACTATTAAGTGACCTAGTTTAAGTTTGCACAATTTTTAAGGCAAGCAAGGAAAAAAGTACTTTTAAGCATTTTTTACAATTATACCCCTTATGGATAGTAATTAGTGAAATTTAAAAATGATTTATCTCTCAAACTACTCCACGGATGTTCGCAAACTTCATACCATTGAAAAACATTTTAAAACACCTACGCAACGAATATAAACAAGCCTATCAAATTATGCATATTTCTTATATTTTTTATAATTAACTAAAAGGATAATTTTAGAAATATCTCCTTATTTAGTGATATAGGTCACTTATTAGTGGGACAAAATCTAAAATCAAATAGGTCATTTAATAGTGGGACGGAGGGAGTACAACTTTATTTTGAGATTTTGCAGGACTTTTCTGTCACACAATATGCCAGCTATTTGTCACCATTTCGCTCACCCTACTCGAATTATATGTTGAACGTCCTTTTCAATACCGTCATCGCCTTGCATCATCGAACCCTAATGTCGAAAATATTTTTTCCGACAGACTAATTTTTCGGTTAGGTAAATATCTCCATCTTCAGACATCTCTTCGTTGAACTCGCACTTTAGGTACTCTGTTTTAGTCCTACTGAGTGTAAATCCCTTTGATTCTGGCCTCTATCTGTACAACTCTAATTGCTTCTCGACCCCTGCGCTACTCTCACTTCTTAGCATTATATTATCATCAAAGAGCATACACCAAGGGAACATTCTTTGTGTTAGATCACTGCTAGGTCGTACTCGCAAGTGTTGATATCTCAAACTTGTTTGTTAAGTTTATTGGATCAAAACTATATACTTGATTTCTAGCCTACTTATAGATATGTATCAGATTAGGATAGAATATGTAGTTGAGCTTTAGACTTCACGACATTCACCAATTGAAAAATAAGATCTACTGAGGAGCTTAAGGGAACTTCATCAACAAAAGTTATGTGGAGACGAAAACTTATCTATCACTCAGAAGTCTATTTTATTATATCTTCTAATGAGACTAAGTCGTATAGCTATATAGACTTTTACATTATACACATTTGATATTTCGAGCTGAGTTTATCTCGCTTATCTATTTCTCGAAATATGTGTTGGAATCTTTTTGCTTTAGCTATGTTCATCATATTCTTGACGAGTTTAGTTACAGACAATTAATTTGTTGGAAACTAAATATTAAGTCAAAAGATGATCATGTGAAAATTATCTTGAACATTTTATATGATTTGTGTGAGATAGTCATTTGATGTTAGCTTGGGAAGTTTCGTATTGATCATACGATCACTTGAGAATTACTTGAAGCTAATGGTATGTGTTATATTACCATTGTCGTCTTCTAAGGACGTTTCAATGATTTAAATGAGAGTTTAGAATGATTACCCATGTCTGGATACATCAAGGTATGCATATATAGTATGCGAACTGTATTGTGATAATTCAGGTCTGGAACTCTTGTTTGCGTACCTAGTATGCGAACGGATTTACCTGAGAAGGTCCGGAACTCTTGTTTGCGTACCTAGTATGTAAAAAGTTATTTGCGAATAGGGTTTGCGAACGGCTTCACTAGGCGAAGTTCCAGAGCTGTTGTTCGCGTACCCAGTTTGCGAACACAATGGTTAAGTTCTAAAATCGGGTATGTATGATTCTCATACTCATGAACTAAAATATTTATGATTTAAGGAATAAAAATTAACTTTGCAAACCATGGTTAATGTTCATGAAATAATTCTTGTATAAGTACTTTGTACGATTACGAATCAATTCGATTTTGTTTTAATTTGTTCATGAATATTTCTATGAGATAGTGAACAATTGAACAACTTTATTTGAAACACAATTAGATTCATTTGATTATCTATCATGATTGATTGATCATCATATTTGATCTAGAAGTGTTTGATGAATACAGCTAATACAAAAGTGTTCATATGGCTAACTTCGGTTAACTGTTATTAAGCCAACCCAATATACACGTTTAGGTACGGTTACCCATATCTAAATATAAGTATTGTAGTTGCAGGAATTCCTACACTACACCCCTCACAAGAATTCACAATTATCAAGACATATTTGAAGATTAAGAACAACACTTTATTGATTAATTCTCAGAAATGTTACAAAAAACGGAAGAAATCAAGAATACAATTGCTCACAAGAATTTTCTCTCTCTTCAAAACTTTCTTCAGACTCCAAAAATGATCTCTCTCTTTCTATGTCTATTAATTCTCTTTATATAGGATAGTTACATAGTGGATGACAGCTAAGTTATCCCTTATTTTCGGATCTGACTCGCGATACTCTCGCAGTAGTTGTAATGCTTATTCTCGTAGATGATGTAATTTTCGCAGGATCGTCATGCTCTTCCCAAGTTTCTACCACCGTCATCCGTCATGTCATTCTTTGAATCATTCTTTGAGTCAGTCTGCGACGCTCGCAGAGTGTTGTTGAAGAACTCGCAGAAACGTTGTTTATAAATTTCGCAAGAGCGCTGCTGTGGAGATATTCTGATCCTACATCTTGCATATTCTCATGTCTTTTCTACGAAGGGGAAAAGATCATGAGAAATTGAAATCTTTTGAAATGCCGCAGCTGTGTATCTATTCACATGCTTTTGTTCTGACACGTATCTGCATCCCTCGCCATATTTATTACACATATCTTTTTATCCATTCAACTTCTGACACGTTCTTTTCAACCGCTGCGCTCCAACCGTTCACGTCTTTTCTTTGCATTAATTGCACTTATCTTCTCGAGAATTTTTACCTTCTATATATATATTCTTCACTCTTCACTTTTCTTCTTTTTACTTTCTTCTTCCTTCTCTCTGCAATCTCTCTGCAAATTCACTGTTCTTCCGTAAATTCCGCTCCTGCTACTGTAACTTTTATCTTTTCAAACTCTTACTTTCTTCTTCATTCCCATACTAAAAAATGTCTCCTGCTAGTCGCAAGAACGAGATTGCCTTCGAAAAGATGCAGAAGAAGCTTAAAGATAAATGTTTTACTCTATCTCGTATTCCTGGTCAAAGCCCTAAGTCCGATCTCACTGCCAAGTTATTTTCTAATCATCACTGCAGTCAAGAGAAAATCATAGTCTCACTAGGCCAACTTGAAGTCGGTCTTCTTATTTCCCTCTATAATCCTGAACTTCCATTGCTTTATGAAATTCTTTCTCATGCGAAATTTTTGCGAGCTGTATATCAACTAAGTGGAGACTGCATTCGTCTTTTACTCGAGTTCGCCAACTGTGGTGCTGGCAAGGGATCTCTCTATACTGATGAAGCTAAAAATCCAAAATTCAAAGATGTTGTGATTGTTCCTGCGAACTACACTGTTGATAACTTATTTGCGAATTATGAAGTAATCCCTATGAAGAAAGACATCACTTGTTGGGGTGTTCGCTTACACAAGAGAGAAAATGTTGCTGCTGATCAATTACTCATGCAAGACATTTACTAGCATCCTGGAGATAATTCTTTCCCGCGTTATTCTAATGATAACAAATGGTGTGTCTTCCCTTTAATTCTATAGGGTCCATACATTTTTGGTTCTCATGTCTTACCTGCGAATGTCACAGAATATCATCCCTGGGTATTCAAATGGCCTGAAAGGGATGATGAGGTATAATTCCACCTTTTGATTGAATCCTTACTACTATTTTTCTCACATATATTTTCATTACTCATCCCAATATTTTTTATGTCTGCGAAACTTCCAGATTAAGAGGCTAAAAGCGAACTACCAGAAGTTTAGGAAGCCTAGCACTTTATCAGCTTTTCAATCAATCACAAATGAAGTAAGAAATATTATTTTAAGACTCTTAACAATATATTGTTGCCTCTATTTTTTTTATCTTTATCTGTGTTTGAAGGCTATTGATGAGATAGAAGAACCCTCCAGAACTGCGAAGAGCAAGGGTAAATTCAAAGCTAAAGGTGTTGTTCGCAAGGAAAATATTGTTGTTCCTCCTTTAAAGAAGCAGAAAGTTCAATCTCCTTCTCCCTCTACTCCTCAAGATTGTGAGAGTTCCAGTGACAATGATGATGATGACGACAATGTTAGTGACAATAATGATATTTCTTTTGTAAAAGAATCTGCAGAACCTGAATCTTCTATGGCTCATTTATCTGGCATTTTTATCAATATTATGCATACAATTGGTGATACTCCTCTGACTGATGCTTGCAAGTCTGTCGCTATTATTTGTGATGCCCCTATTATAGGATCATAATATCGCCACAGCAATACTCCTGCGAGATTTACAGCGACAATTCTGCGAGCTCTTCAACAACATACTGCGAGTATCACAGAATGATTGAAAGAATGACGTAGCGGATGACGATAAGAGAAACATGAGAAAAGAGTGATGATGCTGCGAAGATTACAAACGTCTGTGAGGGTTAACATTACAATTATTGTAAGAATATCGCGAGTCAGATCCGAAATTAAAAGATAACTTAGCTGTCATCCACTATGTAATTTCTTATATAAAGGGTCGAACAAGTGAAAGGGAAAGATCAATTTTGGAGTTTGGAAAAAGTTTTGAGGAGAGAGAAAATTCTTGTGAGCGGTTATATTCTTGATTTCTTCCATTTCTTGTAACATTTCTGAGAATTAATCAATAAAGTGTTGTTTTTAATCTTCAAATATGTGTTGATAATTGTGGATTCTGGTGAGGGGTGTAGTGTAGGAATTCCTGCAACTATATAATGGCGCTAGAAACAGGGATGTTTCTAAGCAAAGATTGAAGTTGTGATTTGTAAGAATTTGAAGAAATTGGAGAAGATTTTTAAGTGATTTACAGTAATACATCAAAATTGAAGAAATGGCTAAAAGAAGAAATACATCAGAACAACCTACAGCCGTAAGGAGGAGTAGAAGAATTGCAGGTGAAGGGACAAATAAAATAGGAGAATCTTCAAGATTAAGAACAAGGAGAAATATAACAAATAATAATAGAGAAAATCAAATATAACAGCCAAATCAGCAAACACCGATCCAAGATAGAACTATGGATTATGACAGAGTAAGCGTGCATACTTGGCGATCAGATTCAATGGAAGAATCAGAAAACCGACAATTAAGAGATGGAAGGCGTGATGGAAGAGATCAAGAGGCAGTTGAACGATTAATTCATGGAGATGACGAAAATGAAGCAGTAAAGGGTCTAAGACAAAGAATTCAAGAGGAAAGGAGATTAGAGGCGGAAGAACGCGCAAATTTAACAAGACAAAATCATGAGTTAAGAATGGAGAATTTGATATTACAAAGTAGGAGATCGAGAAGTACTGTAAGATCAAGTTCAAGATCATTTAGAGAAGAAGCAATGTGAAATTCCCCTGTGAGAAATGCTGGTGAAAATATTCGAGAGGAAATGAAAAATCCAAATGAAGAGCAGCGTTGTGGATAAGAAGAGATGATTAATGATCGCTACATTCCGCGTGGTGAAACTGTGGATGGTATACGTGATAATAGAAATCAAGGAGGTGGAAATAACCAAGACGGTGGAGAAAATCGAGAAGAAGGTAGGGGAACATTACATGAGCGAGAAATTCAAAGAAACCGAAGAATAATTGAGGATGAAATTGAGAAGCATTATGTTGAAAAATCACGTCTAGCTTGCGAGAGAGAAAGATTGAGAGCAGAAGTGGAAGAACGAGAGTTTCAAGAAGCAATACGTCAGAAAAATCATGACAATCGAGAAAGGAGACGCGCAAGAAATCGCAACAATGATAATATCAATGAGGAATGTGATAGAATACAAAGAAGAATAGAAAGACATCGAAGAGAAACGATGAGAAATGAAGAAAATCGCAGAATAGAAAATGAAAGGCATAATCATTTGCGAATTCAAGAAGGAGGTGAAGAATAAAATCGCGGAAGAAGGCAGAATGAAGATGCGAAAGAAGAAGCACAAAATCTCGAAAGGCAAGAAAGACATGAACGCAGAAGAATGGAAGCTGCACTGAAAAGGCCAATGGAGCAAAGTTCGGCTGGGAATGAACAAATCTTAAGAGAGTTAGCATAAATGAGGGGAATGTTAAATAACAGAAGAGAGGGAGGCAGAAGACAACTTGATGAATCCATTGAAGAAGCTGCGAAAACTCCATTCACCCAAGAAGTACAGTTAGGAGGAATACCCCCAAAGTGCAACTTGCCAGCACTAACCAGTATTTTTGATGGTACTACTTGTGCTATTCATAATATCAAGGCTTATGTTAGGTGTATGTTGCAGTGGGAAAACCATGATGTTGTATTGTGCAAATATTTTGCATCCAGCCTAACTGGCGAAGCTCTGAAATGGTTTGAAGGGTTACCCAAGAACACTATAACTTGTTTCAATCATCTACAAACTACATTTTTGGGCGCATATATAAGTAACAATTCTTCGCGACCTCGCATTGAAGATGTATTTGGGTTAAAACAGAGGGTTGGCGAGAGTTTAAAACATCTAACCATAAGATGGAAGACAATGTGTAGTGAAATGGCAGGAAGAGTGGATGAGAGATACCTCATTTTATCTTTCATTAATTCCATGTTCGTAACCAATCTGATGTACATACAAATTTTCAGAATCAAAAATACAATCACCATGACTGAGCTGCGGGAGTTTCAAGAAGAATACATTGCATTGGAGGAGAAACAAAACGAGATGGAGTCATATCCCATTGCGAACGCCAATTCAAGTGTGCCAAACGCAAGTTTACTTCCTAGGTTAATAAATAAAATGGCGATCACTTCGCAGGTGAAGCAATAAAACAGTACGGATGGTGGTCAACAGAAATTAGTTGCTATGGGAAGCAGAGATCAAGAAGAGTTCGAAAAGGAAAGAAATTTTTTCAGTCGTGGTGGAAATAATAAAATTCAGAGGCTTGATCAACCGCAAGAGACTTATGGTGGACATAGGCAAAATTATTATAGAGGGCAAGGAAGTCAGAAGATAAATATGGGAAGAAATTAATATGCCACCTCTAAATGCTAGCATATAGAAAATTTGGGAGGCTATAGTTTTGATGGAGGACATACCCGTACCCTAGAATATGGGAAAAGAACCACATCCAAATAATCGAAGTCTAGAATTTTGTTCTTATCATCATTTTCATGGTCACACAACAAACAACTGCAGGAATGTAAAAAGAATCATTTTGAGGATGATAGACCAGGGAAAATTAAACCATTTTCTAAGAGATCACCAACAGTCTCAGCAACTACCCCCAGCTCCAGAAATTCGCAGAGTGAATACAACAAAAGGAGGAGAAACATTTGTGATAGAAGTAGGAACAAAAGCGAAGAATCTATCCTGTAACTCCATCATACATTCATACAAGACTATAGAATACTTCCACGACAATATTTTAAGTAGAGTCTTTGCGAGAGATAATGAACATTGAAAAAGCTTCGACATTAGATGAGTGGCAAAAGCAGACTATTTTTCTTTCACTGCACAAGAAGTACCTGAGCCTGGAGAGATGCATGACAACCCACTGGTAGTAAGATTAGAAATAAATCCAAAAAAAAATTGAAGATGAAGATGAAGAAAATGAGGATGAAGATTCTTGGGCCATTAATAGATTTCTAATTAACACGGGAAGATCAGTGGATATCTTATTTTATCATACCTATAAAACCATGGGAGGAAGATATGAATATCTAATTCTGTCAACTTATAAAATCTATGGTTTCAATGGTACTGCCAACAAGCCCAAAGGGGAAGTTACAATGCGCATTCCATTAAAGGGGATATCTTCTAAGATTCAATTCTGTGTGGTTGGCGTTGAATCGCCATACAATGCTTTGATTGGCCGACCTTGGCTGCATGGGATTCTAGGTGTAGCATCAACTTACCACCGGTGCATTAAATTTCCACATCCCAGCGGTGTTGGAGTAATCAAGGGAGATTGTGTTGAAGGAAAAAAATGTTATGAAATTGATATGGAATCTTGCGAGGAAAGGGCTGCAAAGAACAGAAACTGGAAACATAACATCAAACAAAAGCAAAGAAGTGAAAGGTTGATGGTGGATATAGTGGAACGACGAGAAGAAGGAATGCTGCGATGTCAACATATGCTAAAACCAATAGATGGCGAGCGTCTCGCAGATGGAGAAAACATAGCAAAGTGCAACAAAAAATCAGAAGCAGAAAATAGTAAGTAGAAAAGGTAAAATTTTTAGATCGTGAAGTATGAGAAATATATAATTGATTTATTGAAGATAATTTCACAAAAATATGTTTCGATTCAATGAAAAAGATGAAATTGAAAAACTATACAAGAGCTGAAATACAAAAAGAGAAAATTAAAGACTGAAGAAACACGAAAATTTCGCAGAGACATTATAATGGGACGAACCTTTATGGCGTACACCTTAGTTCGCGAACAAAAATTTCGCAAGAGGAAAATGTAAGACCTAAACTACGTCATATAAGGGGGTATCTGTATGCATGGCTCAGGGATAAGGTTATACCGCCGCTGGAACCTGAGTCATGAAGATGTTGGGGTTAAAGAAAACCTATCCAGGAGAGATACTTTGGATTTCCAACTATATATATATTAACAGTCGGACGACCGAAAGTCTTTTCTAAGGAGTGCAAAGTATGACCAAGGCGCCGAGGTAAACGGTTGAGCCAAGGGTTCCAGGGGCGTATGAAACTATCTTGGCCATTCTTGGAAAGTCTTGGCTATGATACACTCGGCCCAAAAAAAAGCCCACCTAGGGTGCAGTCTCGTAACTATAAGCCATATAGGAAAAAAGGATAAGAGGATGCAAAAACAACTGGTTGTTGTCAGGACCGGATGGGAGGAGCTAGTCTTGTATGATCGATGTACGCCTCCTTGAAGGGGAAACCAGGGGGAAGATAACGACGGAACCCTCCATTAGGGAGCTGATAAGTGTCTTAAGACGAAAATGTCATGAGGCTTTATATTCGCAAGAATATTTAGGCTTGTCATATTTGTGCAACAATCATACAGAGGCAAAATGCCAAGAGAAAAAGATAAGATGAGATCAATGGGTTTTTACATGAGAGTGTAAAGACGTCCTGCGATTTCATCTCAATAAGACAATGTCATGGGGATTTGTTCTCGCAAAAAAACTTAGGCATGTCATATTGTCGCAACAAAATTGACAAAATAAGGATAAGGCAAGATCAATGGGTCTTCACATGCGAGTGTAAATACGTCCTGCGATTTTGTCGCCAAAACAAAATGTGGCTAAATAAGACCTTTAACTTTGAAGGCAAAATAAGACCACAAGAGATCAAGATTGAATGACTGCGATATTTACGTAGAGATCATGAGACTAAGCAGATATGACTTGCGATATTTACGCAGATATTGAGGCAAAAACTTACAAATAGATCTTATTCATAACTAATCAGCTCAATCTTTCATATTGCAGATGAATAACAAAGGCAAGTATGGGAATGTGAACAGAATGATAAAATTATTATTATTCATCTTTATATGACAGATTTACGCAGATAATTAAAAAAAAAATAGTAAGCATATTGATTAACCATATTGCAAAAAGGAATTGTTTTCTAATGTATGCAGACCTATACACCAAAGAACATTAGAAGCTAGAGAAAATCGCAGTAATATTTTACAAAGAGAAAGGGATAAGTGTACAAATATTACAAAAAGATTAAAAAAAGACAAAACTATTTAGATCCATCATTGTCTTCAACAGATTTTTCTTCTTCTTCAATTCCATCTTCATCTTCTTCAGACTCTTCAGCTTCGCTATCGGAGATGATAAGGTCAGGAATATTCTTTGGAATTTCGTTCGCAAGATAAGGATAAGTAGAATGAGGAACTTTATGGTCATCGCAGACCATTTTAATAAAATCATTGCGATCACCAACAAGAATATTGCTGAAATTCGCCAGAGAAATCTGAAGTTGCTTCTTGAATTTGGAACATTTCTTGTTGCGAGAAGACAGAAGTCTTGCGAGATTTCCTTTTTCTTTTTCTAACTCTTTAACTCTTTGGCAAAAGTTTTCTTCAAATATTGCGAACATATGACAACATATTAATAAAGTAGTGAAGATACAACTACAAAATGGGTTAGTGGAAAAACAAGAATAACAACCTTCTCTTTGCAAGATCATATCTTTAATCAGAGCAGAATGATCAGCTTGAAGGCTAACATCTACACCTAAATTGTTTCTGGCATTGTCAAGAATTTTCGCAGCCCAAGCAAATTCGTCATCATTGTTAATAAGAAGGCAGGAGCGAATTTGATTCTCCCTCTCAAGAAGATCTCTATTTTCGAAGATAAGTATATTTCTTTCAATTTGAATATTGAGAAGAGTTTTATGGAAATCTTCTAAAGCTTGAGCACCATTTTTAGCAATAAGGTCTTTCTCATCAATAAGATCACTATTCTTGCTTCTTAATCTATTAATTTCCTCTTTTGAATCAATATAAAGGCGTTTATATTTATTGGTTAAACCCAAGTTGAATCTATGCTCGATTTTTAAGAGGTGAAGTTTGGATCTAAGTTCATCTATGGAAATAGATTTAATTTCATCATTTAAAAAATTGTTCAAAGAATCATTAAGGCGATTGAGGAGAGTATCATCATCTATTGGATTTGAAAAATAACGAAGGAATATAGCTTCATCAGAGAGGACGTAAATATCTGCGAAGAGGACTAACTAAATAAGAAAACATAAAGGAATACAGGGATAAAAGAAAAAGAGAAAAAATTCTTACCATAAAGTTGATCATTCGCAGATTGGAGACTAGCAACCTTATCTTGCGAAGAAGAGAGTTCAGTTTCTAATCGTTTGATCTTCTCAGGAAGACCAACAGATCCAGATTCTAACTGCTCGCGAAGATTAACATAACCAGATTTTAATTCTTCATTTTCTTTGCGAAGAGTAAGAGATTCAGACTTTAATTCTTCATTCTCTTTGTGAAGATTAGTGTTTTTCTTTGCGAGAACCGCACGCCTCTTTTCCAAGTCTGAGACAACAGCAAAAGAAGCTAATTTCCCAGCCTACGAAATAATACAACAAGCTTTAAAAATTAATTATAAATTCAAAATAAAAATAAAGAGAAGGAAAATGTAAGTATGGAAATTTACCAAGCTGTTAAGTGAATGCAAGAAATTTGGAGATATAGATCTTGATACCCAGCGAAGAGATTCATTATTCTCTAGGAGAGGCATCGCAGATGGTATCTATAAACTTGCAAGTATCAGTCAGAGGGGTATCACCAATTACTTGCATGGTATTAGAAAAAATTCCGGATAGATGAGCCATAAAAGACTCAGGATGAGAGGATTCCTTCGCGGAAAAGATATCAGTATCATTATCATCATCATCATTATCAGTATTGTCACTTGAACTTTCAATATATTGAGGAGTTGAAGGAAAAGGAGATTTAGATTGAGCTTTTCTTTTCTTTGAAGGAGGAGCACCAGACTTCTCCTTACGAGAAGCATCAGATTTACCCTTGCAAGCATCACCTTTATCTTTTCCCGTGGTCCTTACAACTTTGACAGGATCTATTTCTTCGATAACCTTCAAACACATATAAAGATAAGAAATAGAGGCAACAATATATTGTTAAGAATCACAAAGAAATATTTATTACTTCATCTGTGAGTAACTTAAGAGATGATAAAGTACTGGGTTTCCTAAGCTTCTGATAGCTAGTTTTTTGCCTGTTAATCTGGAAAAAAATTGGAGTAGTCAGCGAGAGTATAAAAGCATGAGGAAGATGACAATGATAATTGATGAGAAAGATTGTGAGAACATACCTCTTTATTTCTTTCATGCCAGTTGAACACCCATGGCTGGTACTCTGCGAGATTCACAGGTAAAGCATGAGGACCGCATATGTAGGGACCCTCTAGAAATAATGGGAATATACACTATTTATCATCACTAGAATGGCGCGGACCTTGATTATTACCCGGATGCCAGTAAATATCCAATATGATAATTTTATCTTCAGCAATGTCATCCTTCTTTTATAAGCGGACACCCCAACAAGTGTTATCTTTCCTCATGGGGATTATATCATAATTTGCGAAGAAATTCTCTACAGTATACTTCGCAAGAATAATTGGAACATCAGCGAATTTAGGATTCTTCGCTTTTTCAGGATAAAGAGATTTCTTACCAGCACCGCGAATAGCATATTCCAGCATCAAACGAATGCAATCCCCACTCAACTGATATATGGCACGTGAGAATCTCGCATGAGAAAGTATTTCATAGAATAAATGGAGCTCGGGATCATAAAGAGGAATGGGAAGACCAGCTTCAAGCTGACCTAGTGAGACTATAATCTTCTTGTGAGAACACGGATGATCAGAAAATAATTTAATGGAAAGTTCGGCTTTAGGGTTTTAATTAGGAATGATAGATAAAGCAAAACCTTCGTCCTTAAATTTCTTTTGCAGTTTCTCAAAGGCGATGAGATTTTTACGACCAGCTGGATCCATTCTTAGTAAGTATGGGAATGAAGAAAAGAGTAGAAGATCAAAAGAAAAGTTGCAATAGCAGCGGATGCAGAATTTATGGAAGAACAGTGAATTTACAGAGAGATTGCAGATAGAAGGAAGAAGAAAGTAAAAATAAGAAAAGTGAAGAGTGAAGAAGATATATATAGAAGGTAAAAATTCTCGAGAAGATAAGTGCAATTAATGCAAAGAAAAGACGTGAACGGTTGGAAAGAAGCGGTTGAAAAAGACGTGTCAGAAGTTGAATAGATATTAAGATACATGTAAAAAATCTGGCGAGGGATGCAGTTACGTGTCAGAACAAAAGAACGTGAATAGATAGACAGCTGCGGCATTTCAAAATATTTCAATTTCTCATGATCTTTTCCCCTTCGCAGAAAATACATGAGAAGAGGCAAGATGTAGGATCAGAATATCGCCATAGCAATACTCCTGCAATATTTACAGCGACAATTCTGCGAGCTCTTCAACAACATACTGCGAGTGTCACAGAATGATTGAAAGAATGACGTAGCGGATGACGATAACAGAAACATGAGAAAAGTGTGATGATACTGCGAAGCTTACAAACGTCTGTGAGGGTTAACATTACAACTACTGCGAGAATATCGCGAGTCAGATCCGAAATTAAAGGATAACTTAGTTGTCATCCACTATGTAATTTCCTATATAAAGGGTCGAACAAGTGAAAGGGGGAGATCAATTTTGGAGTTTGGAAAAAGTTTTGAGGAGAGAGAAAATTCTTGTGAGCGGTTATATTCTTGATTTCTTCCATTTCTTGTAACATTTCTGAGAATTAATCAATAAAGTGTTGTTTTTAATCTTCAAATATGTGTTGATAATTGTGGATTATGGTGAGGGGTGTAGTGTAGGAATTTCTATAACTACACCTATCTTAAAGGACAATGAATCTCTTCGCGGGGTCTCAAGATCTATATCTCCAAATTTCTTGCATTCTCTCAATAGCTTGGTAAGTTTTCATACTTTTACCTTTCTTCACTTCATTTTTGTCTTAAATTAAAAATTAATTCCTCAGAAATTCGCTGCATTACTTCGCAGGATGGGAAAGCTTCCTTTGCAGTGGTATCAGATTTGGAGAAAAGGCGTGCAGTTCTCGCAAAGAAAAACGCTAATCTTCGCAAAGAGAATCACTAGTGGAAAATAGGCCATCTGCGACATAAGGAAACGACAAAGAGCAACCGTTGAGAAATAAGTGCACACCGTTCATGTCGTTGACTAAAGTCAAGATGTTGTTGTGCTATGACTTTCGTTGACTTATACAACGACACTATATGATATTGCTGACTAAAGTCAAGGCATCCTTGTAGTCTGACTTTGGTTGACTTCGACAACAATACTTGAATAGTATTGTTCCTGTGATATTATATTTTACTCTTGATGGTTAGGATTTATTCTAAAAAAAATGGAACGGCTGGATCAAACATTTCACCTCAACCTTATCTATACTCCATCTGAAGGAGAGAGAAGCCACTAAATATATGATCACCTCATTCTCTGACCCTGCCTCTCTCACTCTTCCCCGTTTTTCTCTTCTTACACAAAAATCTTCCCTTACTTCCGTCGGTCTTGCTCAATAAAATTTTGCATTTCTCTCACCAAAACCACCTTTTATAATATCTTCACTTCCTCCTTTTTTGTATTTTGAACATCAGAAACTGCTTCTAAAGAAGATGGTGTTCCAAATCTCTTTAACTACGTAGATCCCCATTGTTAGGGTTTCTGAAAATAAATGTATGTTTTGTCGATTTTACCTTCAGTTTCACGATGAGGGGCTAATTAGGTATGAGTACAAACTTGTCTCTCAAACCCTAGATTTGATTTTTATATAAAACTGTACTAATTTTGATTTTGATTTTGTTTTTGTCATTGTTTTTTTTTTTTGTAGTGAAATTTTGGTTTTGCTCTCTGTAGTAAAAGAAGAAAAAGTCACAGCTTTTCTATTGATGGTCTGCAGTTGAGGATGTTGAGGCAAGGAAATTTGGAAAAACGAAATGTGTTTTTAAGAATTTTGGTGTCGTGAGTGGTAATACAGTTATCTATTTAAGAATTTTCTCTATGATCTCTATGACTGTTTTTACGACTTAGGGTTTTGAAGGATTATATTGTTTGGAGATTAATTTTTTAGAATAATCATGATTTCTTCTACTATTCTGTAGGGAAAGGTTGAGATTTCGGTGTTGATTCCATTAGCTGCTTTGGAATTGCAAAAGCCCATTTGGGTTTCGTGCCCTAATCTTGCTTTTTATGTCCGGTATAATTTGGGATTTTTAATGTTTTGATTACTTGTATCTTTTTTCAGTTTCAAATTTTTAAAGTTTTGATTACTTATATCATTTTTCAGTTCCAAATTAGTGTTTATTAAACTGAAAAAGAATTCAAAGAAATGGGTTGCTTATTCTTGGCTGAGTCTATATGGTTTACTTTGTGAAATTATTTATGCTGATTTCATAGTATATTTATGGTCTGCAGTTGGGACTTCAGATGGTGTGAGAGCTCTTGATGCTGCAAAAGTTGGTCGAAGATCTCTTTTCTAATGTAACAAACTAAATCCCTAAATGAATAATAACTTACAACTCTGTTTTGATCTATAGCCCTAACTGATGGTTGTCTTTTTGGTGTTTTAGGTGGAGGATAACATTTACAACTTCGCAAAGAAGAGTTTAACTACATCATAGAGTTCAACTGCATCACGGTAGTTTCTTGTGTTTTTCTCTATGGATTTGTCTGTGTTTGATGTTCTTGCTTGTGAGGTATGTTTAGACTTTCTGAGTAAGGGGGTTTCTTAAGTTTTATGTAATGTCCACTGCTTACAGCCTCGAGTCTTCACGGTATCATCCTGGTTATGCAAATGTTTCTAATGGACCTGAGAACCTTGCTCAAAGCATACAATAATTTCGTATTCTAGCCCTCACCCTTTTATTTCGTACATGCATACAAGAATTTGTAGTGGAACATTTGAGATGCAACCTTATTAGCTTATGTACCCTTAACACTCTGCTCTTTTATACATGGCATACAAGAAATTGTTGTGGTACTAGTATATCTACTTGAGATGCTACTCTTTTAGCTTATGCATCCTTAACACTGTACATCTACATGTCTTATATATTCTTTCTCACGGTGAGTGTTTTCTTCTCATTTCAGTTCTCTACAGCCTAGAGGCTTAGCTGAAACACTGTGGTTCACCTCTCTACATGGCTCCAGAAATAATATAGTTCCACTAATGGTTACAATGGGATCGTGTTGTAGCATTTGCTCATTTCTTTAGTGTTTTTGTTGATTGCAATTGAAGGGAACAAGGTGAGTATGCTGTTTTGGTTAGTGTTAAATTCTCTTTTGCAGCTCTTTTGCAATGCAGTTCCACTAATGGTTATGTTTTGAATGATGCAGTCTCCTATTGCTGTTGAGATGCCTGAAGTTGTATCTATTAAGAGCAAGAAAGCTGAAAACATTGGTATGGAAGAGGATGTTGAGGACTCTGGTAAGTAAGAAACCACTGATTTCATTTTGTTTATCTGTCTATTTTTTTACCAGTTGTTCAGTATCATGTTTTTATTTTTTTTATGAAGTGTAATTAGTATGTGTTCCTTGAAGTGGTATGCTTTATCTTTACATCTTTACTATGAATTTTAAACTAGCAGAGAAGTTTCATGTATTCTATCTCTGTTGGCATCTTCTATAACAATTTTTAATGTGCTTTTCTTGTGGTTAAAAACCTTAATTTCCATTCACATCTTTCTGTTTGGTTCTCTGTTGGTTATGCATTATTGTGGATAATTTGATTTTGATCTGATTTGTGTTGTGTTGTTGAATTGACAGGTATGAAATTTAGCAAACAATACGTGCCTGTATATTACATTATAATATGGGTTTCCCTTTTAGATGTAGTCAATCATCATATATGAGAAAAAGGGGAACAAGCAGTCACATGAATTGAAAGGTTTGTTATTGTCATGCCTAGCTTCTTTTGTTTCTATCTTGTTGTGAAATTTGCACTGTCCCATCTTGATTTAACTTTTGTTGTAAGGATTAAGGAATGCAGTGATTGTACATATTGGTGTTTTTTTTAACTTTCATTGGGATTTGACGATGTTTGTTCACTCCTTGGAAGGTCTGTTGAACTTGTAGATTTAGTTTCAATTTATAGTTCAGTATTTTTTGTAAGTTACTTGAGACCAGATCAGTTAGGCAGGCATCCCATGTCTATCTATAATATGGTTGGAAACAGGTTCCTGTATGTGATGGTTGATACGTAACAATTTAAGATATATTTGAGCTTAAAAGGGTAAGGGAGGATTTTTATTTAATGTTGTATTTTTTATAGGGTTTGATTAAGGGATAATTTTGATCTAGTTTTGTGTATTGCAGGTTCTTGTTCCGTGCCTATCATTCGTTGTTCATGGAGGGGAAATTCATGGATGATGTAGTTGTTAGATGCGAGTTTCAACTTTCAAAGCTTAATGAAATTTAATCTTGCTTAAATAGAAGAAGGATAATTTATAGAGACACTAGTTGGAAGGTAAGCTTCATATCACTGTCTACTTCAACTATTTGTTTTCTTATAACTGATATCGAATTCAATCAACCTCTAACTGCTCATTGTGTTTCTACTTGGATGGATGGTATCAGTGAATCTGCACTAGATTGTCTCTTCCTGGTTTTCGACCAATTAAGCAAGATAGATCACACCAGAGTCGAGACCCTGTTTAGTATCTATGTACTACATGTACTAATATCTGTGGTAAGTTCAAAAGAAACTTAAGCATAGGGCATTATTGAACAATCATTAGTGATGGTGTTAATGGGAAACCATTCGCACCATTAGTTGGTGAACAATCATTAGTGATGGTGTTAATGGGAAAATGTTCGCACCAGTAGTGATGGTGCTTTCCATGTTAAATCTTGTGTGTATATCTAGTAATTGGTGTTCTATTCTTGCAACCTCGGTGTCATGCTGCAACTAGGTTCCTCTTGGGGTTTTCGGTATACTTATAATGGATTGCCTAATCTCTGTAATGAGATTGAATAATTGGATAGTTATTTTGCAGGGCTATCTTTCATTTCATTTATTGGTTCTTACCTCCACTTGTATGTGTATTGCAGCTAGATCATGTAACTGATCTTGTGATCCCAAGGGTTAGCTACGAGTATTGCAGCTTGATGATGTAACTGGTCATGTGATCCCAAGGGTTAGCTATGAACTTGTTACTTAAATTAGACAAAGATTCCATATCATCCATGCTGGTAAGTTGTTTATCTTTTTATAGACATCTCTTAGTTTTCTGTTATAGGAAGTTTGAACTTGCAAGATGCGAAGTTTTCTTAATTCGTAATTCTGAGTCAACTTGAAAGTGTCGTTCCAGAAAAAAGACGCTATATCTACGACACTTTCAGAGGCATTTCAAAAGTGTCCTATAACTCGTTAATATGACACTTTCCAACTATCTTAAAATGGCTTTTTTCCACTAGTGAATGAAGAATTAAAGTCTGAATATCTTATTCTTCGTAAAGAAAATGAAGACTTAAAGTCTGATTCTGTTAATCTTCTCGAGCAGTTAGAATCTGGATCTGTTGACCTTTATGAGAAGATCAAACGATTAAAAACTGAACTTTCTTGTTCGCAAGATAAGGTTGCTAGTCTCCAAGCTGCGAATGATCAACTTTATGGTAAGAAATTTTTCTCTTTTTCTTTTATCCCTGTATTCCTTTGTGTTTTCTTATTTAGTTAGTCATAATCGCAGATATTTACGGCCTCTCTGATGAAGCTATATTCCTTCGTTCTTTTCCAAATCCAATAGATGTTGATACTCTCCTCAATCCCCTTAATGATTCTTTGAGCAACTTTTTAAATGATGAAATTAAATCCCTTTCCATAGATGAACTTAGATCCAAAATTCATCTCTTAAGGATTGACCATAGATTCAACTTGGGTTTAACCAATAAGTTTAAGCGCCTTTATATTGACTCAAAAGAGGAAACTTATATATTAAGAACCAAGTACAGTGATCTTATTGACGAAAAAGACCTCATTGCTAAAAATGGTGCTCAAGCTTTAGCAGATTTCCATAAGACTCTTCTCGATGTTCAAATTGAAAGAGATAGACTTATCTACGAGAATAGAGCTCTTGTTGAAAGGGAAAACCAAGTTCGCTCCCGCCTTCTCATTAGTAATGATAATGAGTTTTCTTGGGATGAAAAAATTCTTGACAATGCCAGAAACAATTTAGGCGTAGATGTTAGTCTTCAAGCTGATCATTCTGCCCTGATTAAGGATATGATCTTGCAAAGAGAAGGTTGTTATTCTTGTTTTTTCACTAATCCATTTTGTAGATGTATCTTCACTATTTTATTAATATGTTGTCATCTCTTCGCAGTATCTGAAGAAAACTTTTGCCAAAGAGTTAAAAAGTTGGAAGAAGAAAAAGGAAATCTCGCAAGACTTCTGTCTTCTCGCAACGAGAAATGTTCCAAATTCAAGAAGCAACTTCAGATTTCTCTGGAGAATTTCAGCAATGTTCTTGTTGGTGTTCGCAATGATTCTATTAAGATGGTCTGCGATGATCATAGAATTCCTCATTCTACTTACCCTTATCTCGCGAACGAAATTCCAAAGAATATTCCAGACCTTGTCATCTCCGATAGCGAAGCTGAAGAGTCTAAAGAAGATGAAGATGAAATTGAAGAAGAAGAAAAATCTGGTGAAAACAATGATGGATCTAAATAGTTTTGTCTTCCTTTTTAATGTTTTTGTAATATTTGTACACTTATCCCTTTCTCCTTGTAAAATATTGTTGCGAATTTCTCCAGCTTCTAATGTTCTTTGGTGTATAGATATGCATACATTAGAAAACAATTCTTTTTTGCAATAAGGCTAATCAATTTGCTTACTAATTTTTTAATTATCTGCGTAAATCTGTCATATAAAAATGAATAATAATTTTATCATTCTGTTCATTCTCATACTTGCCTCTGTTATTCATCTGCAATATGAAAGATTGAGCTGATTAGTTACGAATAAGATCTGTTTGTAAGTTTTTGCCTCAATATCTGTGTAATTATCGCAAGTCATATCTGCTTACTCTCATGATCTCTGCGTAAATATCACAGTCATTCAATCTTGATCTCTTGTGGTCTTATTTTGCCTTCCTAGTTAAAGGTCTTATTTAGCCACATTTTGTTTTGGCGACAAAATCGCAGGACGTCCTTACATTTGCATGTAAAGACCCATTGATCTTGTCTTATCCTTATTTTGTCAATTTTTGTTGCGACAATATGACATGCCTAAGTTTTCTTGCGAGAACAAATCCCCATTACATTGCCTTCTTGCGATGAAATCGCAGGACGTCTTTACACTTTCATGTAAAAACCAATTGATCTCATCTTATCCTTTTCTCTTAGCTTTTTGCCTCTGTATGATTGTTGCACAAATATGACAAGCCTAAATATTCTTGCGAATATAAAGCCTCATGACATTTGCGTCTTAAGACACTTATCAGCTCCCTAATGGAGGGTGCCACCCTTAGCTCCCCCCAAATTTCCCCTTCAAGGAGGCGTACATCGGTCATACAAGACTAGCTCCTCCCATCCGGTCCTGACAACAACCAGTTGCTTTCGCAGCCTCTTATCCTTTTTTCCTATATGGCTTATAGTTACGAGACTACACCCTAGGTGGGGTTTTCTTTGGACCGAGTGTATCATAGCCAAGACTTTCCAAGAATGGCCAGGGTAGTTTCATACGCCCCGGGCACCCTTGGCTTAACCGTGTACCTCGGCGCCTTGGTCATACTTTGCACTCCTTAGAAGAGACCTTTGGTCGTCCAACTGTTAATATATATATATATATATATATAGTTGGAAATCCAAAGTATCTCTCCTGATAGGTTTTCTGTAACCCCAACATCTTCATGACTCAGGTTCCAGCGGCGATATAACCTTATCCCTGAGCCATGCATACAGATACCCCCTTATATGACGTACTTTAGGTCTTACATTTGCCTCTTGCGAAATTTTTATTCGCGAACTAGGGTGTACGCCATAAAGGTTCGTCCCATTCTAATGTCTTTGCGAAATTTTATTCGCGTTTCTGCGAAATTTTTGCGTTTCTTCAGTCTTTGATTTTCTCTTTTTGCGTTTCATCTCTTGTATAATTTTTCAATTTCATCTTTTTCATTGAATCGAAACAAATTTTTGTAAAATGCTCTTTAAAAAATCATTTATACATTTCTCATACTTCACGATCTAAAAATTTTACCTTTTCTACTTGCTATTTTCTGTTTCTTCTTTTTTGTTGCGCTTTGCTACGTTTTCTCCATCTGCGAGACGCTCGCCATCTATTGGTTTCATCATATGTTGACTTCGCAGCATTCCTTCTTATCGCCATTCTACTGTATCCACCATCAACCTTTCACTTCTTTTCTTTTGTTTGATGTTATGTTTCCAGTTTCTGTTCTTCGCAGCCCTTTCCTCGCAAGATTCCATATCAATTTCATAACAATTTTTTCCTTCAATCCAATCTCCCTTGATGACTCCAACACCGCTGGGATGTGGAAATATAAGGCACTGGTAGTAAGTCGATGCTTCAACGAAAATCCCATGCATCCAAGGTCGGCCAATCAAAGCATTGTAAGGAGATTCAAAATCAACCACACAGAATTGAATCTTAGAAGATATCCCCTTCAATGGAATGCACATTGTAACTTCCCCTTTGGGCTTGTTGGCAGTGCCATTGAAACCATAGATCTTATAAGTCGATGGTATTAGATCCTCATCTCTTCCTCCCATGGTTTTGTAAGTATGATAAAATAAGATATCCACTGAGCTTCCAGTGTCAATTAGAACTTTGTTAATGGCCCAAGAATCTTCAGCTTCATCATCCTCATTTTCTTCATCTTCTTATTTTATCTGTTTTGGGTTTATTTCTAATCTTACCACTAGTGGGTTGTCATGCATCTCGCCAGGCTCAGGTACTTCTTGTGCAGTGAAAGAAATAGTCTGCTTTTGCCACTCTTCTAATGGCGACGCTTTTGCAATATTCATTACCTCTCTTCCATCTGCATCTCTCGCAAAGTCTCTGCTTAAAACATTGTCATGGAAGTCTTCTATAGTCTTGTATGAATGTATGATGGAATTACAGGATAGATTCTTCGCTTTTGCTCCTACTTCTATCACAAATGTTTCTCCTCCTTTTGTTGTATTCACTCTGCGAATTTCTGGAGCTGGGGCTAGTTGCTGAGACTATGGGTGATCTCTTAGAAAATGGTTTAATTTTCCCTGGTCTATCATCCTCAAAATGATTCTATTTACATTCCTGCAGTTGTTTGTTGTGTGACCATGAAAATGATGATAAGAACAAAATTATTGACTTCGATTATTTGGATGTGGTTCTTTTCCCATGTTCAAGGGTACGGGTATGTCCTCCATCAAAATTATAGCCTCCCAAATTTTCTCTATGCTAGCATTTAGAGGTGACATCTTAACCCATATTATCTTCTGACTTCCTTGCCCTCTATAATAATTTTGTCTCTGACCACCATAAGTCTCTTGCGGCTGACCAAGCCTCTGAATTTTATTATTTTCACCACGACTGAAGAAATTTCTTTCCCTTTCGAACTCTTCTTGATCTCTGCTTCCCATAGCTACTAATTTATGTTGTCCATCATCCATACTCTTTTCTTGCTTCACATGAGAAGTACTCGCTATTGTATTTATTAACCTGGGGAGTAGACTTGCGTTTGCTGCGATTGAGCTAGTGTTCGCGATGGGATATGACTCCATCTCGTTTTGTTTCTCCTCCAATGCAATGTATTCTTCTTGTAAATCTCGCAGCTCCGTCATGGTAATTGTATTTTTGATTCTGAAAATTTGTATATACAGTAAATTGGTTGCAAACATAGAATTAATGAAAGATAAAATGAGGTATCTCTCATCTACTCTTCCTGTCATTTCACTACACATTGTCTTCCATCTTACAGTTAGATGTTTCAAACTCTCGCCAATCCTATGCTTTAGCCCAAATACATCTTCAATACCGGGTCGCGAAGAATTGTTGCATATATACGCCCCCAAGAATGTGGTTTGTAGATGATTGAAACAAGTTATAGTGTTCTTGGGTAACCCTTCAAACTATTTCAGAGCTTCGCCAGTTAGGCTGGATGCAAAATATTTGCACAATACATCATCATGGTTTTCCCACTGCAACATACACCTAACATAAGCCTTGATATGTTGAATAGCACAAGTAGTACCATCAAAAATACTGGTTAATGCTGGCAAGTTGCACTTTGGGGGTACTCCTCCAAACTTTACTTCTTGGGTGAATAAAGTTTTCGCACCTTCTTCAATGGCCTCATCAAGTTTCCTTCTGCCTCCCTCTCTTCTGTTATTTAACATTCCCCTCATTTCTGCTAACTCTCTTAAGATATGTTCATTCCCATCCGAATTTTGTTCCATTGGCATTTTCAATGAAGCTTACCTTCTTCTACTTTCATGTCTTTCTTTCCCTGCGATATTTTGTGCTTCTTCTTCATCATCTTTATTATGCCTTCTTCCGTGATTTTCTTCCTCACCTCCTTCCTGAATTAACAAATGATTATGCCTTTCATTTTCTATTCTGCGATTTTCTTAATTTCTCATCGTTTCTCTTCGATGTCTTTCTATTCTTCTTTGTATTCTATCATATTCCTCATTGATATAATCATTGTTTCGATTTCTTGCGCGTCTCCTTTCTCGATTGTCATGATTATTTTGACGTATTGCGTCTTGAAACTCTTGTTCTTCCACTTCTGATCTCAATCTTTCTCTTTCGCAGGCTAGATGTTCCTTCTCAGCATAATGTATCTCAATTTTATCCTCAACTATTCTTCGGTTTCTTTGAATTTCTCGCTCATGTAATATTCTCCTACCTTATTCTCGATTTCTTCACCATTTTGGTTATTTCCACCTCCTTGATTTCTTTTACCACGTCTATCATCCACAGTTTCACCACACGGAATGTAGCGATCACTAATCATCTCTTCTTCTCCATAACGCTGCTCTTCATTTGCATTTTACATTCCCTCTCGAATATTTTCACCAGCATTTCTCACAAGGGAATTTTTCCTTGCTTATTCTCTAAATGATCTTGAACTTGATCTTGCAGTACTTCTCGATCTCCTACTTTGTAATCTCAAATTCTCCATTCTTAACTCGTGATTTTGTCTTATTAAATTTGCTCGTCCTTCCGCCTCTAATCTCCTTTCCTCTTGTATTCTTTGTCTTAGAGCCTCTACTGCTTCCTTTTCGTCATCTCTATGAATTAATCCTTCAACCGCCTCTTGATCTCTTCCCTCTCGCCTTTTATTTCTTAATTGTCGGTTTTCTTCTTCTTCCATTGAATTTGATCGCCAAGTATGCACGCTTACTCTGTCATAATCCATAGTTCTATCTTATATCGGTATGTGCTGATTTGGCTGTTGAACTTGATTTTCTCCATTATTCCTTGTTCTATTGCTCCTTGTTCTTAATCTTGAAGATTCTCCTATTTCATTTGTCCCCTCACCTGCAATTCTTCTACTCCTCCTTACGGTTGTTGGTTGTTCTGATGTATTTCTTCTTCTAGCCATTTCTTCAATTTTGATGTACTACTGTAAATCACGTAAAAATCTTCTCCAATTTCTTCAAATTCATACAAATCACAATTTCAATCTTTGCTTAGAAATATCCCTGTTTCTAGCGCCATTATGTAGTTGCAGGAATTCCTACACTACACCCCTCACAATAATTCATAATTATCAAGACATATTTGAAGATTAAGAACAACACTTTATTGATTAATTCTCAAAAATGTTACAAGAAACGGAAGAAATCAAGAATACAATTGCTCACAAGAACTTTCTCTCTCTTCAAAACTTTCTCCAGACTCCAAAAATGATCTCTCTCTTTCTGAGTCTATTAATTCTCTTTATATAGGATAGTTACATAGTGGATGACAGCTAAGTTATCCCTTATTTTCGGATCTGACTCGCGATACTCTCGCAGTATTTGTAATGCTTATTCTCGCAGATGCTGTAATCTTCGCAGGATCATCATGCTCTTCCCGCGTTTCTACCACCGTCATCCGTCACGTCATTCTTTGAATCATTCTTTGAGTCAGTCTGCGACGCTCGCAGTGTATTGTTGAAGAACTCGCAGAAACGTTGTTTATAAATTTCGCAAGAGCACTGCTGTGGCGATATTCTGATCCTACAAGTATATTTCATTTGTGTGTAACAAGCTAATACCATCTAACGGTGGAGATTGATTGCTTAATTTCTAAGCAGACTTAGCTTGAATCTTAAATCAGGAGTTCATTTAACGGTGAATATTGAATGATTTGTTACCAAGCTATCGTATATTTGATTGTTAGCAACCCTGATTTGAAAGGCTATATAAGGAAGAACTCTAGCAACTGGAAAATCTAATCCCGACAATTTCTTGTGTCCTAGTTGCAAACTAGAGTCGATTCTCCTTTAACCTAGATTTTCCAAAACCATTATTAGGTTAACGACTTGAAGATTTCACTTGGGATTCGTGAAGCCAGATCTAACTATTTTCTCTATAGTTGTGTATTCTAATCTTACTTGTTCCATCGTATTGAGTTTTATCTTTTCTAAGATTTACTCGAGATTTATCTCCAATAGGTAAGATATAAAAAGTAACCACATCAGCTCTTCATCTCAGACTCTTGTGATTCCGCTATAATTTTTATGTTAATCAGTTAGGTTATTGTGAGGTGACTAATATTTCAAGGATGCTCTTCGGGAGTATAAGACCGGATTATTAGTTGGTTCCAGTTCATCTTGATCTTGTATCAAAATACGAAACAAAAAGAATAAAGTATAGACATATCTGTGGGAGACAGATTTGTTTATAAGTCTTCGACTTTGGGTCGTAGAAACTCTTAGTTGTGGGTGAGATCATCTAAGGGAATCAAGTACGCAGAATCCGACGTGGTTCTAGAGGCGTAAGGAACACGACTATACCTTAATCGGTGTGAGACTTGGTTAGGGCTCAACTACATTCCATTCTGAAGTTAACTTGTAGTATGCTAGTGTATGTAGCGGCTTAATATAGTGTGGTGTTCAAAGTTGGACTAGGTCCCGGGGTTTTATGCATCTGCGGTTTCCTCGTTAAATTTTTTTTCGGTGTCTATGTTATTTCTTTTCCGCCTTATATTTGTTTATATAATTAAAATATCACAGGTTGTGAGTAGTTCAATTAGTCGATAAATCCGACCTTGATTGTTGGATATAACTTGATTAACACTTGGGCATTGGTCTTTGGTACCGTCCAACTTATTTCTCATATCAATCAGGCTTACGAATTTCTATCTGTTAAATTTGCTGATTGTATTGAGAAAGAAAGATAAAGCTCTTTGATATATTTCTTGATTGAGTCTCACTTTTTAATTGGTGCTCTCGGAATTATATTGGAGTTTAGTCCATACAGATTTCCGAACGAATTATTGGGTGTGGTTGTTATACCCCCGTTTTTTCAATTGGTATCAAAGCAGGCAAACACGCTGAGACTTCACAAGTCTGTGTTTGAAGCAATCCAATGTGTATGGATAATAAAATATCTGTTGAGTCTTCACAGTTTTAGATTTATCCAACTCCGAATGTGTTCTAGAAGCTGTTAGAGAATTTCTCGATCGAACTCGTATGCGTTGCTATCTCAAGCATGTTTGTCAATGTTAGTGATCAAAACTATAAGTCTTGATTTTTAGTCTACGATAGCTAAGGTCTCGGACTAGGATATATATAAAGTGTAGTAGAGCTTAAGAACTCCATGGAAATCATCATACAAGACGAAGGACTACTCAAGCAACTGGTGGATCTTCATCGACTAAAAGGTATATGGAGACTTGAACTTATCTATCACTCATAAGTCTATTTATCTCCTATCTTGAGACAAAAGTCATTTTGCTATATAGACTTAGATTATACACATTTGGTATTTCGAACCGAGTATACCTCGATTGTTAACAGAATCCATTCTGTGTGTGATTGATCACAAGAGATTCAAGTTTTTGTGTGCAGGTGTTTATTGAAGATTTAAGAAGATTTGAAGATAAAGAAGACTTTGAAGATTTCTGATTTGGGTTCATAATCTTTGGTGTGCACAATACTTGTTCCAGTATAAGAGGATCCAAATATAATCATTTTATCCTTGTGGTAGATTGGATTGATTAGTTGTGTAGATCGGCATCAATACAATTTTTTGTGATTAAAAGTATTGACAGTAAAATCTTAACAATTACTTCGGTAAGTTGTAGATAAGATAGATCGAAGAACCTGACAAAGTTTATTGAGATAAACAGAAGAGCCTTTTGTCGAACTCACATTAACTTGGTTGAAACGAATTGATACCAAATAGATTTGTTGTTCCTTTACTGTTTGGAATACGAACCAAAAGAATTGTTCCAATTACGTGACTTATTACAGGTCGGAGGCATAGGAATATAGACGGAACTAGGTGAACTATAGGTTTAGTTGCTTGGTCTCAACTATACGAAGTTGGTTTGATTTTGTATAGCAGCTTAATCCTGAGAATATTCAATTCTGGACGAGGTCCCGGTTTTTTTTTTTTATTTGCGATTTCCTCATTAAGAAAATCTTGCTGTGTCATTTACTTTTATTTTATGCAATTATAATTGTTCTTATTATAATTTAAAGTAAATTACACAAATGTTAATTCCTATTTACTTGATAGAAATCCTATTGTGTTTGGTTAAGTCCGAACCACTTATCAACTAAACATACTTAGTTGTTGTATTCTCTCGATCTCGTATCCATAGACGAGCACATGAAGTGTAAACCGATTAATTGTATTATTTCAACTGAGTCCATAGACAATCACTTTCGGAGAAAGGACTTATAGGTGAAAAAGTTTTAGATTGAGGTATATTTGGGTACCCTCGTATTTTCAATTGGTATTAGAGCAGGTAAACACGAAAAGATCTAATAATCTGTGCTTGGTGCGATCCAACCTATAAGAAATTGAATCTATGTCTGATTCAGTTAACGTAAAGCAAGAATATGACATACTTCAGAAAGGATGTTTGTATTCAAAACCTGATAAACCGCTCAGCACTGTTAGTTCTCTGGTGGAACACATCTCAGGAAATATTAACCATGATGTGTTAATACGAAAACAAATACTTGAGACAAACAAGTCAGATTCAGACGACAGTAATGAGATTAAATTTTTCATAAAGCTTGCTAAAAAAATATAATCTAAAGGATAATGTATATTATCCATCTGCCGAGAAGATCGTCAGAGAATCGTTGATTCATGATGATGTTGAATCTAAGGGACTTGATTTTGTTCAATCCAAAAGGGGTATATTAGTTAAAACAAGGATATATGATTCTAATCTCCGGAATCTATTAACAAATATACAACATCGTGATTCTAATATTCTAATCACTTACAAGAATAAAGATAGATATATTTTAAGGGGTAATCCCGTGACTAGTATCCGGTCAAAATCGTCTGACGATGATTATCTCTTAAACAGAGAAAAAGATCAACTCATGTATACAAAAACAAATGATTTCAGATCATGTTGCATTGTTGTTGATCAACTGTCTGAAATAGAATCCAGGAAACAATCTCGTCAAATGATTTTGTCATATTCCAAGGAATTCCTGGGTCGATATAAGAGTTCTGGTTATTTCACAACTCAAAAAACTTCAAGTCACGCTTATGATTTTGATTATTGAACTGATCACTTTATTAAATCAGATCACTCCAGCTGTGACACAGTGAAAGAAGTTTATTCTTGGAAGAATCCCAAAAGAATAGATATTCAAAAATATCATGATGGATCATGTTTCATAAATTCTGAGCTATCACTAGCTCACTCCAACAACTGATGTTGGCATTCGGAATTTTCCTAGATGTGCTCAATTCAAATAAAAAGGGAAGTTCTTAAATGGAGCACGAGATTATGAAGAAATTATAATTCTATACTCTTGAATATTTAAAGTGTTTTTTTCTATACTTGGAATATCTTTTCTATTTTTTTAGAAAAATACTTTCGATTCGTGGAAAGTCCATGAGAAGGTCATACTGGTTCGGAAAATCTCTTCTACTGTTTCTGAAAGTGTGTATTTTCACAAATAAAATATCGCAATTAGGTATCTCATTCCTGGAAACCAAGTTTGAATTATTATATAAGCCATCTATAGGACCGATCCTTATATATATGTTCTGTCTTTGGTTAAAGATGGGTGAAAATACTATTGATATAGAATCTCAACTTCGAAAACTTGAAACCTTCCCAGTTGAGTTCAAATGTTACTTCTCAAACGAACATAGAAAGATTCACATTTCTTTTGAGCTTATGCTTATGTTGATGGGAGATTTTGAAGTTGCTCATGATCTTTTGGAAACTGCAGTCTTGAATGAAAAACTACTCGAGTCAAACTTATTGAAGATGATTGTGGAATTGAATCTTCTGAGACAAAGAATCAATCATCCGATAGAGAAGATAAGACTCAAGATTCAGAATACTGAGGAATCTTCGGTAAATAATAAGAGCACCACTGGAGATTAAGTTTTATGCTGTAATACTTAATCCAAGAAAATAGACATCAATTTTTCATTTCTTTCAATGATTGTATTAAGTCTATTATGAATAAAACTATCTTATTATGAATAAAATTATTTGATTTATAATTTTTCTTGTGATAGTTTTTGATTTACATAGCCTGTGCTTGAATGCTTTATCTTATTGCTATGTATGTTTATGGGATGTTTGATTTCGGTTTTACTACCTTGATATTCGATCTCATAATGTTGTGAACCCTTATGGTTTGGGTGACTTTTTGATTTAGCAGGATTAAGTTCTAGCCCATGTTGGTAGGCTTTATCAAAGGATCATCAGGGGTTCTGATAGAAAAAATATGTGAAAAAGTCATAATATGTTGAATCATTGGTTTAGCATAAAAGCATATGTGTTTCGGGGTTTTCAACTTTTGCTTGCAATAGTTAAAAAACCGGTTTTCAACCTTTCTGTGGTAAAGGTTGGTTGTTGTTATTCTTTTGTTTTGTATAAGGATGACAACATAATGATATTTCGATATAAATTCCCCCTGGAAGAATATGCAAACATATTACAGAAGAGGATGCGAAATTTAAGGTAACAATCTTGTTAGTTAATTGTTTTCCTGTTTAAGAAAAGCCTGTTTTTATTGCGTATATTTATTGCTTTTGCTTAACAAAATTTCGGTACAATTGATGTTTTATTCCATTATTTATGTATGGATGTGTGTGTGATTCAATTGGTTCCGGTTAAGAAAAACTATTGTTATCTTGCTTTATTGTGTGGTACCAATTGTTTAGGCTTACAAAATTTCGGTGCAATTGCGGTGCTTTAATGTCTATGTTGTTTCAATTGCTTCCGTTTGATGTGAATAATTATGCAAGTTGATTTATTTGGTTTGTATGAATTGTTTATGGCTTAGAGAAAGAAAAGGTTTATGGGATGAATTGTTTAGTCCAATTCGATTCCGGATAAGAGAAACTAAGTTAATTCTAATCTTAGTTAGACTTATCAAAGTGGAGGTTTCAGTTATTAAAGTAAGATAAAGGACATTGGTGCTTAAACATTTATCTAATGAAAGAGTGAAAGCATAGACTAAGGGGGGGTAGCATATCATATGATGCTTGTAGTTATATGAACTACAAGGAAATAACAAAGACGTGCGGATTGAAAATATACATATCTTACCTTTAGGGGGGGTATTAGCTTTGTTATTATAATGTCAACAACGGCATTTGTAGATTGAATGTATACAGGTTATTGTGCTATTAAATTCGGGAATCAAGCGTATGTGTAATGAATTTTTATAATTTGTTTATCCATATGATGTAAGAGTTTAGACACTAAAATTGACAAAGGGGGAGATTGTTAGAGCGTTGCTCGGTTGAACCCACCAAGCATTGGTATGTCAAGTTTGGTTGTCATATTTTAGTGAATCAAAACTCATTTAAAGAGTCATTTGATTATGTACTAGAGTCAACTTCGTATAGGTTAGCTTGAAAGTATTAGACTTTATATTTTTGATCACTAATATTGACAAACATGCTTGAGATAACAACGCATGCGATTTCGACCGAGCAATGCTCTAACAATAATCAATCTTGTCTTAATCAAGGGTAAAACTATATAAAAGTCAACACAACACAATTATAAAGGGGGGTCAAAAATTTCTTACTTGGAGAAGATTTATATTGCCACCCATCTTCCAGTATTTCTTTCGAGAGGTTTCTCTCAAATTTTTGACTAAAAAGGCAAGGCAAGCATTTTCCTATGAATACTTACTAACATCATGGACATTTTGAAATAATTGAAGGTATTTGGAATCCACCAAGTTCGTTGTTCTTTGTGGGAATATTATCGTACCAAGTACAAACATTAAGAATACCTTAGTAGTTTACTTGATTTCACATGGGGAAAGACGAATTGGTATTTTTGGACTCCCTGTAAACCGGTCCCTCAATTTTATGGCTCGAAGAGTTTTAATCAATTTTTTTTATTCTTAGTTTTTTCATCCGGGTTTTCTTTGCATAATTTAGGAGCATCCTGGAACTCAACCTTCATTTCAGCACCATTCCATCTAAGAAAATTTAAACCTGTTTTTCAAGGGTTTCCGAACAATTTAGGAGTCGTAGTACCTAGCATCTACCGAATCTTCAACCACGGGTAAACCCAAAATATGGACAACATCGTATGGAATTGTTTCCATTGCTCCAATAAGGATATGAAATGTATCAGTCCCGAAATAAGTCATTTCCACAAATAAAGAGATGAAAACTCTATCAACTTCTTGATAGGAAGCTATAATTGTGCTATATAATCTAGAATTGTGCACAATTTCTTTAACCTCCACACATTCTTCGTCCAGCAGCCAACTTGACATTGTTTCATGTAGATTGTGGAGATTCGAAATTCTAGCGTCATGTTCAGGATTCTACAAAGTAAAAATACATTGGTGAATACGTGTAATATGCCTAAAAATATTTACAAAAAACTACAACATCGACATTACTAAGTAACGCTAAATTTCAGCAGCGATGTGGTCTTTGTATCCAAGTAGGACTTCACCATTATTCATGGGTAATCCATGGCCGATCTCTTGAACTGGAAACTACTGGTTAATGTTGTTTTTCTTCTCCGGACCATTCTTCGACCCTCTCTACTGAATCTGGTTCCTCATGAACTTGGTAATCAAAATTATTTGATAGTTATTCCTCGCTAAATTCTTCAGTTTCACCAACATTTCCCCGTGAAGGTTGAATATCATTCAGTGAATCCAAAGGTTCTGTAGTTGATTCCATGACTATTAGAGCATTTCTCCGTTGAACCCACCAAGCGTTGGTATGTCAAGTTTGTTTGTCATATTTTAATGAATCAAAACTCATTTAAAGAGTCGCTTGATTATGTACTGGAGTCAACTTCGTATATGTTAGCTTGAAAGTATTAGGATATGAGACATTAAAAGTATCGCGAAGACTTGAAGAAGTAAGAAGCTACAACGACAACATCATCCTTCCACTTGAGGTTAGTGAATTTGACTTGAATTGTTTCATTCCCCAACGTATCTTTCAAGTCGTCCATATTGAAAACAAAACTGCGAAGCATGATTACACTCTAAATAGACATAGTATTAAGGAATACAATACGAGGTTTATTGCTTAACCATTAAACTTTGTATATAAGACACTGACATAATCGTTTGAATGTTATTGTGATTATGTATGGGTATAAGGTGAAGATTTCATCCTATGAAACAATGTTTTACATGTGTTTTAAGGAAGTAAATTCATGAATTTGTTTTGTGAATCGAAAAGGAAATATCCAGGCATTATTGGTATTATTATTCATTGCATATATTTTGAACTACCAATATGTGTGATTAGTATAACCACTCATGACTTGTTTATATTCTTGGTAAACTATTCACAAAGGCATGATTTTTATGTTGGTATGACTTTTATTAGTGAAACCGATCTTAAGTAATCACCTGAGATGGTATGATCGATTTTGTGTTATTGGTATGACCGACTCTGGGTAAAGGGGAACCGATCCTAGTAAGAGGTGTAACCTATCACAAAAGAGAATATATCCTTGTATGAGGTGCAGCAAGTTTATAACATAAAGGGGAACTGATCCTATGGACATGTGCAACAAGTTTTTAAGCAAAGGGGAACCGATCCTATGGACATGTGCAACACGTACAAGTTAGATACCATATATATGTGGGGAACCGATCCTAGTACCTAGTCAACCAAATTTTGGTAACTAGCATGACTATGCATAGTACTCACAAGGAGGTAGAACCGAAACTTGTTTTTGTGAACCGTGAAACTCATATTTGGTGATTAAGTGTTCTTGATCAATCACATAGTTCTTTAAAGTCATATGAACCAATTCTAAACTTGTTTGGAAGTGTGGAAAATTGGTTTCCAGAGGCTTACAAAGTAAAGATGTCGACATACTTTGAACATGTGCAGTAACGCTTATCTTTAATTGTTCAAAGTTATTCCTTAATAGTTAAAGGAAGAAAATCCCGGATCCAAAAATAAGTTGATAACCGTTTATTTAAGGTTTTTAATTTTATGTATGGAAAATGAAAATTAGTAATGTACATTTACTATTTGGAGATTTTCTAAGAGATTTTTGGTCAATATTTGGACAAAGCATTTCCAGGAATTATGGAAGCCGAATTTGGAATATATTGCATATCTTGAGAATATTTTCGGCTTTGAAAATTCCTTGGTGTCCAAACTTCCTTGACTATAAATACTTGAAGTTTGTATTTCGAGCAAACTAATCCTCAGAGCAATCAAACTACCTCATTTGTGTTACAACTGGTGAAGCCGCCTATTCGGAGAGGAGAATAACCTAATTAGGCGAAATCTCTTATGGCCGCTCAGTTTACAGACTTCTTTGGGATTAAGAAGTTCTATTAGTACCGTTGGTGGGAAACTAGATAATTGCGTTTTATTTTTTGTTTTCGATTTATTTGTTTGACTAACGGTGGTTGAACTTTGATTGCACCTAGTTTGTTTATGCTTGAGAATCTTGTCTTATGATATACGATTCACTCAAACTTGATCGAAGTTTCGACAGGGATCTTTAGATTGTTTGTAGATCTAAAGACGTCTTGTGATAATCCATTGTTAACAGACTCCATTATGTACGTGATTGATCACAATAGATTCAAGTTGTTGTGTGCAGGTGTTTATTGAAGAGTTAAGAAGATTTGAAGACAGATAAGACTTTGAAGATTTCTGATTTGGGTTCATAATCTTTGGTGTATGATAGACGCATTTATGTGTCTATTTTGGTCTCAATTATGTGTATTGTTAGTGCTCGATTTGTACTTATTTGGTTGTTTTATATCTTTATAGGTATTTTTGGAGAAATACACTTGTGTGGAGAAATCAACTCGAAAAGTTACTAAGAGGCTACCTCACTGCTATTCAGTGAATCCAAAGGCACCCGGAGGACACCTGCTATTCGGATCCCCAGTTTGGATAAGGGGTACTTCAATTACTAAGAGGCTACCTCACTGCTATTTTTACCCCAGATGTGCTATTTACACCCCATGGCTATTCGCACCCCTGCTCAGGATAAGGGGAGGTCATCTTCTCCAAATTCAAATTCAGAATTGGCGTGAAATTTGTGTTTCATGAACATATTTTAGGGTCGATATTTGGGATGCTTTTGGAGAGATTCAATAGCCAGATTTGGCTGCGATGAAAGTGACAAAGTTAAACAGGGTAGGTATACACG
This sequence comes from Papaver bracteatum, assembly GCA_023529315.1. Taxonomy (NCBI): domain Eukaryota; kingdom Viridiplantae; phylum Streptophyta; class Magnoliopsida; order Ranunculales; family Papaveraceae; genus Papaver; species Papaver bracteatum. The sequence continues at coordinate 3,820,862 of JAJJWX010004531.1, forward strand.
ATAGAATCGAAAAACTTGGGCTAGATTATTGAGTTGAAGCAAAACATGGGAGGATAGTTGTTCTCGGGTTTTTAGAGATGTTTTGTGGATATTCAATCACCGAAATCGATTGGGATGGACTCCTTTAACCTAAACAGGGAAGATATGGTAATTGGTTTTAATCAAGTTGGGCGGGACCATCCATTCTCGATCAAACAGGGGAGGAGAAAAATATCTCGGGTATTTTCCGAGTTATATGTGGAACTTACGTGACAGAGAAGAGAAGATATTCTTGTACGATTTGCATCTATCTAGTCTTGGTAGTTTTCGGATATAGAGAAGCGTAAAGAAGAGATAAAAGAGGAAATTTCCATAACTTTTGGGGAAAAAACAAATCAAGTTGAACCAAAGAATTATACGAGATTTTATGACCCTATGCTATGTATATATATATAAGGTGCTATGATTCCCAGAAGGGTATGTTGGGAGTTTGGGGCAATTTTCGGGACTTAATAGAGCCGAGGGAATAAGAATAGAATAATTACAGTAAAGTTTATGCTGCTGTAGAACTGTTGAACACGAAGAACATTGGATGCCCCAAGTCAGTTGCAGAGGGTGTCGTATTTTACTCTAGCAGAAACAATAGTTACATAGCAGTCTTATTTCTTCTGTTCCCGTTGTAACAGTCATTCTGTAACGATTATAAATGTAACATTTGAGCTGTTTTCACTATTTTCTCATATTTCTTCAATAAAAACACCATTTAAGCTATGAATTATTATTTTGGGTGTGTTTTGAGCATGAGGAGCTAAACCTCAACACTGGGATGACGTAGGAATCCATTCTCTATGCATGTGGTAAATATAATTAATTCCTTTATGACTTTTGCACTATTTTAAATCGTTTTATGATTTTTCTTAATTGATTGTGATTTTGTTTGATGACGTATGCTTGGTCTTAGTATTTTTGATTCGTCATGCTTGTGATTTACAATTAATCTTTTAAAAATCTACCTTGGCAAAGAATCAGAGTCAATATTATTTGAGCTATAATTGTTTTGAATAAATATATGAATTGCATGAATGCGTTTTTGGTGGAATCCTGAGTCTCAGTACCTCTCGACATTGTGACAAACTTGAATATATATTTTCCTTGTTTCTAATATTTTCTAGTTTTAAGTCTAAAATCAAATCTTTACAAGTTTTTGAACGAACTTTTACTACCACTATCAAAACTACATCAATTTTTGGCGCCGCCGACGCGGACTTGTATTTAGATTTGTTTTAGGTTTATTTTTATTTTTATTTTTATTATTTTTGTTCTCTTTTACGCCTTTGGTATTTTTTGATTCTTTTCAGATTTGGAGCGAAGCTACAAGGAAATAAAAAGTGCTATAAAAGGAAAGCATCGCCAGAGAAGGAAAGAAAAGAGGAGTCCAAGGAGTGAAGAAGATTTTGTACATATTTATTTTATTTAGACTTTATTTCTTTTTATTTTTATAAATTGTAAATAGGGTTTCACTGTTGTAATTTTATTTTTTTTATTTTTGGACACTTTTCGGACTTTATTTTTGGGACATTGGACATTATTTTTAAAACCCTAAGGAAGGGTTAAAAATTAAACAAAACTGTTTGCAGGGAAGGACGACAATTACGATACTGTCTCGGCCCCTCGGGTTCGTACACTGACATTGGAGTCGGTGGACTGAGTCGACTTCAACGGTTCATCGCCCGTTTGGTACGGGAGGTAAGACTCTATCCACCCACGAATCCCATGTCAGTGGGTTTTATTTTGTGTGACAACTCACACCCCTGCAATAGAATGTTGAACTGGCATTACAATAGCCAATACAACGAATATCCGACTGAATTTCAAAATGGACGTTACTACTTTGACCATAGTGTGGATAGTGGCTGGGAACATCAGTCTTTTGAAGGTTATGGCTCATACCATGATGAGCCCAATTACTATCCATACGTCTACCGGTTGTACGATCAAAATTCCTCTCTACTAAACTCCGCATGTAAGTTAGCTGAGTCAACACAAAAGTTACTTGAGTTGACACGTAGTTTAGCTGAGATGAATAACTTAGTTATAGACGAAAGCAATGCAACGAGTGGAATTTCTTTCCTAGATTCAATCAGGAAGTCATGTGAGTCAACTCAGAATATTTTGTTAGAGGCCCAGAACAGAACTGCTCAAAATAATCTTAATTTCCAATATAGTGTTTCTAATAGTACCTTTGAAAATGAAGATAGTTATTCACATAATCAAGATGACGAGGTTAGAATTGGTAACACTACTTGTTTAGATGAGGTTCAACCATTTTGATGTTATTATAATGATGATTATGATAAGGATAGTGTTGATGAAGAGTCGGACACATATAGGCATAGTGATCAGGAATTTGTTACTCCAATTGAGCTTAATAATAATGTTTCTAGTTCAAATCCAAATAATTTTAATAATTATTCACCTATTCAAAAGGACGATGATTTTACTAGAGATACCCCTGTTTTAGACGATGTAGTATTTCCCTTTGATTACGAAGCTAATAATGGTTTAGAGGAACGAGTTTCTTTTGAAAATATTTTTTTAGAGTCTAGCGATTTAGAAACATTAGTCTTAGACAAATAAAATGAACTCGTAAAGATGAGTGAGGATGAACCTAACTTTGAAGAATCAATTGACCATTTTCAGGAATCAGATGACCTTGAAATTAGGTAAGTTGTGACTAGTGTTTCTAGAGACACTGAAAACTCTAAGTTTGGGGGTGATTATTATTCTCCATGTACTTTAAATCTTATAGAGATCCCTCACTTGGGACTTGATATGTGTGCCTCAAACATTGTTCCAGATTACCTTCATAGTAGCTCTACCGAACCTAATAATGTCCAGGAAGAAGTTCAGTTGTTAGAAACCCATCCTATGGTTAATGTGGTTTACCAAGGCGATAATACCCAAATTGACTTTTTTTCCCCGCTAAACATTTTTCAACCAATTATGGGAACGTATAAGTTTCAGATGTGTCAATTATTAAGTTTTGAGACTAAACCTAATTACTTTAGGAGATTAGGGTCGACACATTTGTTTAAGGAAGACCACCACTCTCATGGTGGTCAGCTGTGTAAGTCAAATATGATTTACTTAAAGGATCCGTAGTTATTTAGGTTATTATTATGTGCTTCTAAATTTTTACTTAAGTTTTTCCAGACTCTAATACCTGAATCGGATCTTAGCTACGAGGAAATGCAACCCATGAAATATTTTATTTGGACCAAGTTATAGAACCTGAACCTGAACCATAACTAGATAAGTTGTCTTAAACAGGAAACTAGACAAGGGTGTGCTTTATTTGTTCATTTTCTTCGCATGTTGCAGATTCCTTTTACTTGTGATAGCTCTATTTTGTTTGATGACCCACAAATATTTCGGCTATTACTTTATGATTTTATGAGGCGACTAATCCTTTCTTAGTCTGGCTGAAGACTTTAAACTTAGCACTTCTTTGGAGGTAACCCAATATTCATGCAACACGATAATATCTTTCCTTAACTTTTTTGCTTCAAATGCTAACAGTTTCTCCTTGTTCATACTTTTAGTTTCATCTTTAGAACATTGAGGACAATGTTAGATTTAAGTTTGTGGGTATGGGAGAAACTTTTTGTTAGTTGCAATAAATAAACTTCAGAGCCTAGAAATTTATGCTATTAAGGATGGCACTAACCAATCTAAGTGGATGGTAGCATTTTGGTTGTAGGAGTTGAGGAACCAATCTGATTAGATGGCAAAATCTAAAGAGTCTATTCATAAAAGCACAGAGCTCAGGTGTTAGAAATAACATGATAGTTTCACCATATCTCGTTGAGTCCTTTTCACTTCTGTTTTTTCTTTAATTTTGTTTTTAAACTATGTTTCTCTAAGTGATTAGGTGGGGCTCACGAATCAAGTTTTACCAATGCTAGGTGAATTAGAGTGATTGATACACCAAAAAAACTGGAAAAAAAAAATGGAAAAAAAAAAGATGAAAAAAAAACAAAAATAAATAAATAAATTGAGACCAGACCATTAGACCAACCGGAATAAACTTAATAAAGTTGGCCACTGGTACCCTTGTATATGCCAGTTGTGTTGACCTAGATTTAGGATTATTGACCACTGGTTCCCTTGTATATGCCAGTCGCGTTTATATTAGTCATACTAGTATCTCAGTCCATTAGGATAAGTTTATTTTTGCGGAGGCCTTCAGACAGATATGGGAAACACCGTTCACTTAGTAAACATCAAAACCATATATATTTTTCCTCTATATCCATCTTCTTGATCTATCCATGTGATTAGTTTTGACTTCGGACATTGATGTCCATAGTGCGACTATCTGAGTAGAGCTCTGTGACTTATATATGAATTTTAGTATGCTTGAGTGCAAACTCGTGTACATCAATTGGAATTTCGCATCAGGGTACTTCCTTTTGTAGTCAATAAGTATGCCAACCAAGGATATTTTTTAGTGCCTTCCAAGGTTCTGCGTAGATAGATAGGGTCTGGAGTAAAGGTTTTGTGGGTATATCTCTTGTAATCCCTCTCGAGACTATAACTCGGCCACTAGGGCCACCTAGGGGTTTAAAGGCTTATTGCATACGCTAAATGCAATCGACGATGCCTGCGACAGTGAGTAAGGATTTTATTTTCTAGATTTGATTTGGTCGGGACTAGCAAATAATAAATTTGAGGGTTTTGATAGACGCATTTATGTGTCTATTTTGGTCTCAATTATGTGTATTTTTAGTGCTCGATTTTGTACTTATTTGGTTGTTTTATGTCTTTGTATGTGTTTTTGGAGAAATACACTTGTGCGGAGAAATCGGCTCGAAAAGTTGATAAAGGCACCCGGAGGACACCTGCTATTCGGATCCCCAGTTTGGATAAGGGGTACTTCAATTACTAAAGGGCTACCTCACTGCTATTTTCACCCCAGATGTGCTATTTACACCACATGACTATTCGCACCCCTGCTCAGGATAAGGGGAGGTCATCTTCTCCAAATTCAAATTCAGAATTGGCGGGAAATTTGTGTTTCACGAACAAACTTTAGGGTTCGATATTTGGGATGCTTTTGGAGAGATTCAATAGCCAGATTTGGCTGAGATGAACGTGATTAAGTTAAACAGGGTAGGTATACACGATAGAATCAAGAAACTTGGGCTAGATTATTTAGTTGAAGCAAAACAGGGGAGGATAGTTGTTTTCGGGTTTTTAGAGATGTTTTGTGGATATTCAACCACCGAAATCGATTGGGATGGACTCCTTTAACCTAAACAGGAAAGATATGGTAATTGGTTTTAATCAAGTTGGGCGGGACCATTCATTCTCGATCAAACAGGGAGGAGAAAAATATCTGGGGTATTTTCCGAGTTATATGTGGAACTTACGTGACAGAGAAGGGAAGGTATTCTTGTACGATTTGCATCTATCTAGTCTTGGTTGTTTTCGGATGTAGAGAAGCGTAAAGAAGAGATAAAAGAGGAAATTTCCGTAACTTTTGGGGCAAGAACAAATCAAGTTGAACCAAAGAATTATACGAGATTTTATGACCCTGTGTTATATATATAAGGTGCTTTGAGTCCAGAAGGGTCTATTGGGAGTTTGGGGCAAGTTTCAGGACTAAACAGAGCCGGGGGAATAAGAATAGAAGAATTACAGTAAAGTTTCTTCTGCTACAGAACTGTTGAACACGAAGAACATTGGATGCCCCAAGTCAGTTGCAGAGGGTGTCGTATTTTACAGTAGCAGAAACAACAGTTACAGAGCAATCTTATTTATTTTGTTCCCGTTGTAACAGTCATTCTGTAACGATTATAAACGTAACAGTTGAGCTGTTTTCACTATTTTCTCATATTTCTTCAATAAAAACACCATTTGAGCTATGAATTATTATTTTGGGTGTGTTTTGAGCATGAGGAGCTAAACCCCAACACTGGGATGATGGAGGAAGCCATTCTCTATGCGTGTGGTAAATATAATTAATTCCTTAATGACTTTTGCACTGTTTTAAATCATTTTATGATTTTTCTTAATTGATTGTGATTTTGTTTGATGACGTATGCTTGGTCTTAGTATTTTTGATTCGTCATGCTTGTGATTTACAGTTAATCTTTTAAAAATCTACCTTGGTAAAGAATCAGAGTCAATATTATTTGAGTTATAATTATTTGGAATAAATATATGAATTGCATGAATGAGTTTTTGGTGGAATCCTGAGTCTCAGTACCTCTCGACATTGTGACAAACTTGTATATATATTTTCCTTGTTTCTAGTATTTTCTAGTTTTAAGTCTAAAAGCAAATATTTACAAGTCTTTGAACGAACTTTTACTACCACTATCAAAACTACATCAGTGTGCACAATACTTGTTTCAGTATAAGAGGATCCAACTATAATTCATTTATCCTTGTGGTAGATTGGAATGATTAGTTGTGTAGATCGGCATAAATACAATTCTTTGTGATTAAAAGTATTGATAGCAAAATCTTAACAATTACTTCGGTAAGTTGTAGATAAGATAGATATAAGAACCTGGCAAAGGAGTTTATATTGAGATAAACAGAAGATCCTTTTGTCAAACTCACATCAACTTGGTTGAAAACAGTTGATACCAAATAGATTTGTTGTTCCTTTACTGTTTGGAATATGAATCAAAGCAATTATTCCAAGTACGTGACTTATTACAGGTCGGAGGCATGAGAAGACAGACGGAACTAGGTGAACTATAGGTTTAGTTCCTTGGTCTCAACTAGACGAAGTTAGTTTGATTTTGTATAGGGGCTTAATCCTGAGAGTATTCAATTTTGGATAAGGTCTCGGGGTTTTTCTGCATTTGCGATTTCCTCGTTAACAAAATCTTGCTATGTCATTTACTTTCATTTTCCGCAATTATAATTGTTCTTATTATAATTTAAAGTAAATTACACAAACATTAATTCCTATTTACTTGATAGAAATCATACTGTGTTTGCTTAAGTCCGAACCTCTTATCAAGTAAACACATTTCGTTGTTGTATTGTCTCGATATCGTATCCATAGACGATCACACGAAGTGTGAACCGATTATTTGTATTGTCTCAACTCAGTCCATAGACAATCACTTTCGGATAAAGGACTTATAGGTGGAAAAGTTTTAGATTGAGGTATATTTGGGTACCCTCGTCTTTTCAAATGGTATCAGAGCAGGAAAACACGAAAATATCTAATAATCTTTGTTTGGTGCGATTTAACTTATAAGAAATTGAATCTATGTCTGATTCAGTTAACGTAAAGCAAGAAGATGACATACTTCAAAAAGGAGGTTTGTTTTCAAAACCTGATTAACAATTTAGCACTGTTAGTTCTCTGGTGGAACACATCTCAGGAAATATTAACCATGATGTGTTAATACGAAAACAAATACTTGAGACAAACAAGTCAGATTCAGAAGACAATAATGAGATTAAATTTTTCATAAAGCTTGCTGAAAAATATAATATAAAAGATAATGTATATTATCCATCTGTCGAGAAGATCGTCAGAGAATTGTTGATTCATGAGGATGCTGAATCTAAAGGACTTGAATTTGTTCAAACCAAAAGGGGTATATTGGTTGAAACAAGGATATGTGATTCTAATCTCTAGAATCTCTTAACTAATATATAACATCGTGATTCTAATAGTCTAATAACTTACAAAAATCAAGATAGATATGTTTTAAGGGGTAATCATGTGACTAGTATTCGGTCAAAATCGTCTGACGATGATTATCTCTTAAATAGAGAAAAGGATCAACTCATGTATAAAAAATCAAATGATTTCAGATCATACTGCTTTGTTGTTGATCAACTGTCTGAAATAGAATCCAGGAAACAATCTCATCAAATGATGCTGTCATATTCCAAGGAATTCCTGGGTCAATATAAGAGTTCTGGTTATTTCACAACTCAAAAAACTTCAAGTCACGCTTATGATTTTGATCATCGAATTGATCACTTTGTTAAATCAGATCACTCCAGCTGTGACACAGTGAAAGAAGTTTATTCTTGGAAGAATCCCAAAAGAATAGATATTCAGAAATATCATGATGAATCATGTTCCATAAATTCTAAGCTATCACTAGCTCACTTCAATAACTGATGTTGGCATTAGGAATTTCCCTAGATGTGCTCAATTCAAATAAAAAGGGAAGTTCTTAAAAGGAGCACGAGATTATGAAACAAATATAATTCTATAATGTTGAATATCTATAGTGTTTTTTTCTATACTTGGAATATCTTTTCTATTTTTTTAGAAAAATACTTTCGATTCTTGGAAAGTCCATGAGAAGGTCATACTGGTTCGTAAAATCTCTTATATTGTTTCTGAAAGTGTATATTTTAATAAATAAAATACCGCGATTAGGCATCTCATTCTTGGAAACCAAGTTTGAATTATTATATAAGCCATCTATAGGATCGATCTTTCTATATATGTTCTGTCTTTGGTCAAAGATGGGTGAAAATACTATTGATATAGAATCTCAACTTCGAAAACTTGAAACCTTCCTAGTTAAGTTGATGGGAGATTTTGAAGCCAACTATAGGATCGACCATAAAAAGAATCACATTTCTTTTGAGCTTATGCTTATGTTGATGGGAGATTTTGAAGTTGCTTGTGATCTTTTGGAAACTGCAGTCTTGAATGAAAAACTGCTCGAGTCAAACCTCTTGAAGTTGATTGTGGAATTGAATCTTCTTAGACAAAGAATCAATCATCATAAATAGAAAAGAAGACTCAAGATTCAGAATACCGAGGAATCTTTGGTGAATAATAAGAGCACCACTAAAGACTAAGTTTTATTTTGTAATACTTAATCCAGGAAAATAGACATCAATTTTTGATTTCTTTCAATGATTGTATTAAGTCAATTATGAATAAAACTATCTTATTATGAATAAAATTATTTGATTTATAATTTTTCTTGTGTTATTTTTTTATTTACATAGCATGTTCTTGAATGCTTTATCTTATTTCTATGTATGTTTATGGGATGTTTGATTTCGGGTTTACTACCTTGATATTCGATCTCATAATATTGTGAACCCTTATGGTTTGGGTGACTTTTTAATTTAGCAGGATTAAGTTCTATCCCATGTTGGTAGGCTTTATAAAAAGATCATCAGGGGTTCTAATAAAAACAATATGTGAAAAGGTCATAATATGTTGAATCATTGGTTTAGCATAAAAGCATATGTGTTTCGGGGTTTTCAAATTTTGCTTGCAATAGTTAGAAACCGATTTTCAACCTTTCTCTGGTAAATGTTGGTTGTTGTTATTCTTTTGTTTTGCATAAGGATGACAACATAATGATATTTCGATATCAATTCTCCCTGGAAGAAGATGAAAACATATTGGAGAAGAGGATCCGAAATTTGAGGTAATAATCTTGTTAGTTAATTGTTTTCCTATTTAAGAAAAGCTTGTTTTTATCGCGTATATTTATTGCTTTTGCTAAAAAAAAATTCAGTATAATTGATGTTTTATTCCATTATTTATGTATGGATGTGTGTGTGATTCAATTGGTTCCGGTTAAAAAAACTATTGTTATCTTGCTTTATTATGTGGTATCAATTGTTTAGGCTTACAAAATTTTGGTGCAATTGCGGTGCTTTTATGTCTGTGTTGTTTCAATTGCTTCCGGTTGAGGTGAATAATTATGCAAGTTGATTTATTTGGTTTGTATGAATTGTTTATGGCTTAGCGAAAGAAAAGGTTTACGGGATGAATTGTTTAGTCCAATTCGATTCTGGATAAGAGAAACTAAGTTAATTCTGATCTTAGTTAGACTTATCAAAGTGGAGGTTTCAGTTATTCAAGTTTAATAGAATGCCTTAACAATAAATGCTAGTTAACTAACCTAGTACATGTCTTGTTTCAAAGTTAAAGGTCTAAGTTATATGCCTAATTAGAACCTGATGATAAAAATAGAGTTATCTTTATTTTGGTCTTATCGAACAAGCGGTTGTATTTGTACAATCTGTTTAGCAAAGGAACTAATATGCTTATTTGATTTTTGGTTTGCTAAACTATTAGGGAAAATTGCTTCGGGCAATTGTTTCCTTGGTAATATATCAAAATAAAATTACTTTGTAGTTTCTGTTTTGATATTGGTTATCAAAAATGGTGTGTAGAACCCTCGTGCTTAACTCTATAGGTTGCAAGTCTATTGAGATTTGTAATATCCTTTCGATTTGTCCTTTATTTTTTCGTTTCTTTTTCATTTTGTGACAAAAAAGGGGGAGAAATATATGGAGTAAACAAGTGATACTGGTATTGATTTATATTGATTGGTATCACTAAGGAAAAGGATATTAGTGCTTAAACGTTTATCTAATGAAAAAGTGAAAGCATAGACAAAGGGGGAGTATCATATCATATGATACTTGTAGTTATATGAACTACAAGGGAATAACAAAGACGTGTGGATTCAAAATCTACCTATCTTACCTTTAGGGGGAGTATTAGCTTTGTTATTATAATATCAACATCGGCATTTATAGATTTAATATATACAGGTTATTGTGATGTTCAATTCGGTAATCAAGCGTATGTGTAATGAATTCTTATAATTTGTGTATCCATATGATGTAAGAGTTTAGTCACTAAAATTTACAAATGGGGAGATTGTTAGAGCATTGCTCGGCTGAACCCACCAAGCGTTGGTATGTCAAGTTTGGTTGTCATATTTTAGTGAATCAAAACTCATTTAAAGAGTCGTTTGATTATGTACTAGATTCAACTTCGTATAGGTTAGATTGAAAGTATTAGGATATGAGACATTACAAGTATTGCGAAGACTTGAAGAAGTGAAGAAGTAAGAAGCTACAACGACAACATCATCCTTCCACTTGAGGTTAGTGATATTTGACTTGAACTGTTTCATTCCCTAAGGTATCTTTCAAGTCGTGCATATTGAAAACAAAACTGCAAAGCATGATTATACTCTAGATATACATAGTATTAAGGAATACAATACGAGGTTTATTGCTTAACCATTAAACTTTCTATATACGACATCGACATAATGGTTTGAATGCTATTGCAATTATGTATGGGTACAAGGTAAAGATTTCATCCTAGGAAACAATGTTTTGCATGTGTTTTAAGGAAGTAAATTCATGAACTTGTTTTGTGAATCGAAAAGGAAATCGTCAGGCATTATTGGTATTGTTATTCATTGCATATATTTTGAACTACCAATATGTATGATTAGTATAACCACTCATGACATGTTTATGTTCTTGGTAAAACTATTCACAAAGGCATGACTTTTGTATTGGTATAACTTTTATTAGTGAAACCATCTTAAGTATCACCTGAGATAGTATGATCGATTTTATGTTATTGGTATGAACGACTCTGGGTAAAGGGGAACCGATCCTAGTAAGAGATGCAACCTATCACAAAGGGGAATCAATCCTTGTATGAGGTGTATCAAGTTTATATCAGAAAGGGGAACCGATCCTATGTACATGTGCCCGTTTTTAGGCAAAGGGGAACCGATCCTATGACATGTGAAATAAGTACAAGTTAGATACCATATATATGTAGGGAACCGATCCTAGTACCTAGTCAACCAAATTTTGGTAACTAGCATAATTATGCATAGTACTCGCATGGAGTTTGAACCGGAACTTGTTTTGGTAAAACCGTGAAACCCATGTTTGGTGATTGAGTGTTCTTGATCAATCACATAGTTCTTGAAAGTCAGATGAACTAATTCTAAACTTGTTTGGAAGTGTGGAAAATCGGTTTCAAGATGGTAAGTATGAAAGAGAACTTACAAAGTAAAGATGTCGACATACTTTGAACATGTGCAGTAACACTTATCTTTAATTTTTCAAAATTATTCTTTAATACCTAAAGGAAGAAAATCCCGGATCGAAAAATAAGTTGAGAATATTTTATTTAAGGTTTTTAATTTTATATATGGAAAATAAAAATTAGTAATGTGCATTTACTAGTATGAGATTTTCTAAGAGATTTTCGATCAATATTTGAACAAAGCATTTCCATGAATTATGGAAACCGAATTTGGAATATATTACATATCTTGAGAATATTTTCGGTTTTGGAAATTCCTTGGTGTCCAAACTTCCTTGTCTATAAATACTTGAAGTTTTCATTTCGAGCAAACTAATCCTCAGAGCAAGCAAACTACCTCATTTGTGTTGCTACTGGTGAAGCCGTCTATTCGGAGAGGAGGGTAACCTAATTAGGCGAAATCTATTACGGCCGCTCAGTTTAAAGACTTCTTTGGGATTGAGAAGCTCTATTAGTACCATTGGTGGGAAACTAGATAATTGCAGTTTATTTTTTGTTTTCGATTGATTTGATTGACTAACAGTGGTTGAACTTTGATTGCACCTAGTTTGTTTATGCTTGAGAATCTTCTCTTCTGATATACTATTTACTCAAACTAGATCGATGTTTCGACAGGGATCTTTAGACTGTTTGTGGATCTAAAGACGTCTTGTGATAATCCATTGTTAACAGACTCTATTTTGTGTGTGATTGATCACAAGAGATTCAAGTTTTTGTGTGCAGGTGTTTATTGAAGATTTAAGAAGATTTGAAGACAAAAAAGACTTTGAATATTTCTGATTTGGGTTCATAATCTTTGGTGTGCACAATACTTGTTTCGGTATAAAAGGATCCAACTATAATCATTTTATCCATGTGGTAGATTGGAATTATTAGTTGTGTAGATCGGCATCAATATAATTCTTTGTGATTAAAAGTATTGATAGCAAAATATTAACAATTACTTCGTTAAGTTGTAGATAAGATAGATCTAAGAACCGGACAAAGGAGTTTATTGAGATAAATAGAAGAGCCTTTTGTCAAACTCACATTAACTTGGTTGAAAATATTTAATACCAAATAGATTTTTTGTTCCTTTACTGTTTGGAATACGAACCAAAGGAAGTGTTCCAAGTACGTGACTTATTACAGGTCGGAGGAGTGGGAATACAGACGAAACAAGGTAAACTATAGGTTTAGTTGATTGGCCTCAACTATACGAAGTTGGTTTTATTTTTTATAGCGGCTTAATCCTGAGAATATTCAATTCTGGACGAGGTCCCGGGGTTATTCTGCATTTACGATTTCCTTGTTAACAAAATCTTGTTGTGTCATTTACTTTTATTTTATGAAATTATAATTGTTCTTATTATAATTTAAAGTAAATTACAAAAACGTTAATTCCTATTTACTTGATAGAAATCCTATTGTGTTTGTTAAGTCCAAACCTCTTATCAAGTAAACATACTTCGTTGTTGTATTGTGTCGATCTCGTATCCATAGACGATCACATGAAGTGCGAACCGATTAATTGTATTATCTCAACTCAGTCCATAGACAATCACTTTCGGAGAAATAACTTATAGGTGAAAAAGGTTTAGATTGAGGTATATTTGGGTACCCTCGTATTTTCAATTGTCATCAGAGCAGGCAAACACGAAAAGATCTAATAATCAGTGTTTGGTGCGATCCAACCAATAAGAAATTGAATCTATGTATGATTCAGTTAACGTAAAGAAAGAAGATGACATACTTCAGAAAGGATGTTTGTATTTAAAACCTGATAAATAGCTCAGCACTGTTAGTTCTCTGGTGGAACACATCTCAGGAAATATTAACCATGATGTGTTAATACGAAAACAAATACTTGAGACAAACAAGTCAGATTCAGAAGACAATAATGAGATTAAATTTTTCATAAAGCTTGCTGAAAAATATAATCTAAAGGATAATGTATATTATCCATCTGCCGAGAAGATCGTCAGAGAATCGTTGATTCATGATGATGCTGAATCTAAAGGACTTGATTTTGTTCAATCCAAAAGGGGTATATTGGTTAAAACAAGGATATATGATTCTAATCTCCGAAATCTCTTAACTAATATACAACATCGTGATTCTAATAGTTTAATCACTTACAAGAATCAAGATAGATATGTTTTAAGGGGTAATCATGTGACTAGTATCCGGTCAAAATCGTCTGACGATGATTATCTCTTAAACAGAGAAAAAGATCAACTCATGTATATAAAAACAAATGATTTCAGATCACGCTGCTTTGTTATTGATCAAATGTCTGAAATAGAATCCAGGAAACAATCTCATCAAATGATGTTGTCATATTCCAAGAATTTCCCGGGTCGGTATAAGAGTTTTGGTTATTTCACAACTTAAAAAACATAAAGTCACGCTTATGATTTTAATCATCGAACTGATCACTTTGTTAAATCAGATCACTCCAGCTGTGACACAGTGAAAGAAGTTTATTCTTGAAAGAATCCCAAACGAATAGATATTCAAAAATATCATGATGGATCATGTTCCATAAATTCTGAGCTATCACTAGCTCACTCCAACAACTGATCTTGGCATTCGGAATTTCCCTAGATATGCTCAATTCAAATAAAAGGGAAGTTCTTAAAAGGAGCACTAGATTATGAAGAATCTATACTCTTGAATATCTAAAGTGTTTTTTTTATACTTGGAATATATTTTCTATTATTTTAGAAAAATACTTTCAATTCTTGGAAAGTCCATGAGAAGGTCATACTGGTTCGGAAAATCTCTTATACTGTTTCTGAAAGTGTATATTTTCACAAATAAAATACCACGACATTCTTGGAAACCAAGTTTGAATTATTATATAAGCCATCTATAGGACTGATCCTTCTATATATATTCTGTCTTTGGTCAAATATGGGTGAAAATACTATTGATATAGAATCTCAACTTCGAAAACTTGAAACCTTCCCAGTTGAGTTCAAATATTACTTCTCAAACGACCATAAAAAGAATCACATTTCTTTTGAGCTTATGCTTATGTTGATGGGAGATTTTGAAGTTGCTCGTGATCTTTTGGAAACTGCAGTCTTGAACGAAAAACTGCTCGAGTCAAACCTCTTGAAGTTGATTGTGGAATTGAATCTTCTGAGACAAAGAATCAATCATCAGAAAGAGAAGAGAAGACTCAAGATTCAGAATACCGAGGAATCTTCGGTGAATAATAAGAGCACCACTAGAGATTAAGTTTTATGATGTAATACTTAGTCTCAGAAAATAGACATCAATTTTTTATTTCTTTCAATGATTTTATTAAGTCTATTATGAATAAAACTATCTTATTATGAATAAAATTATTTGATTTATAATTTTTCTTGTGATAGTTTTTGATTTACATAGCCTGTGCTTGAATTCTTTATCTTATTACTATGTATGTTTATGGGATGTTTGATTTCGGTTTTACTACCTTGATATTCGATCTCATAATGTTGCGAACCCTTATGGTTTGGGTGACTTTTTGATTTAGCAGGATTAAGTTCTAGCCCATGTTGGTAGGATTTATCAAAGGATCATCAGGGGTTCTGATAGAAACAATATGTGAAAAAGTAACAATATGTTGAATCATTAGTTTAGCATAAGTTAAAAACCGGTTTTCAACCTTTCTCTGGTAAAGGTTGGTTGTTGTTATTCTTTTGTTTTGCATAAGTATGACAACATAATGATATTTCGATATCAATTCTCCCTGGAAGAAGATGCAAACATATTGGAGAAGAGGATGCGAAATTTGAGGCAACAATCTTGTTAGTTAATTGTTTTCCTGTTTAAGAAAAGCCTGTTTTTATTGCGTATATTTATTGCTATTGCTTAACAAAATTTCGTTACAATTGATATTTTATTCCATTATTTATGTATATATGTTTGTGTGATTCAATTGGTTCCGGTTAAGAAAAATTATAGTTATCTTGCTTTATTATGTGGTATCAATTGTTTAGGCTTACAAAATTTCGGTGCATTTGCGATGCTTTAATGTCTATGTTGTTTCAATTGCTTCCGGTTGAGGTGAATAATTATGCAAGTTTATTTATTTGGTTTGTATGAATTGTTTATGGCTTAGCGAAAGAAAAGGTTTAAGGGATGAATTGTTTAGTCCAATTTGATTCCGGATAAGAGAAACTAAGTTAATTCTGATCTTAGTTAGACTTATCAAAGTGGAGGTTTCAGTTATTCAAGTCTAATTGAATGCCTTAACAAAAAATTCTAGTTAACTAACCTAGTACTTGTCTAGTTTCAAAGTTAAAGGTCTAAGTTATATGGATAACTAGAACCTGATGATAAAAATAGAGTTATCTTTATTTTGGTCTTATCGAACAAGTGGTTGTATTTGTACAATCGGTTTAGCAAAGGAACTAAGATGCTAAGTTTATTTTTGGTTTGCTAAACTATTAGGGAAAATTTCTTCGGGCAATTGTTTCCTTGGTAACATATCAAAATAAAATTACTTTGTAGTTTCTGTTTTGATATTGGTTATCAAAAATGGTGTGTGGAACCCTCTTGCTTAACTCTATAGGTTGCAAGTCTATTGAGATTTGTAAGATCCTTTCGGTTTGTCCTTTATTTTTTCGTTTCTTTGTCATTTTGTGACAAAAAAAGGGGAGAATATATGGAGTAAACAAGTGATACTGGTACTGATTTATATTGATTGGTATAACTAAGGGAAATGACATTTGTGCTTAAACGTTTATCTAATGAAAGAGTGAAAGCATAGACTAAGGGTTAGTAGCATATCATATGATGCTTGTAGTTATATGAACTACAAGGGAATAACAAAGACGTGCGGATTGAAAATCTACCTATCTTACCTTTAGGAGGAGTATTATCTTTGAATGTATACAGGTTATTGTGCTGTTGAATTCGGGAATCAAGCGTATGTGTAATGAATTCTTATAATTTGTTTATCCATATTATGTAAGAGTTTAGTCACTAAAATTGACAAAGGGGGAGATTGTTATAGCGTTGCTCGGTTGAACCCACCAAGCTTTGGTATGTCAAGTTTGGTTGTCATATTTTAGTGAATCGAAACTCATTTAAAGAGTCGTTAATTATGTACTAGAGTCAACTTCATATAGGTTAGCTTGAAAGTATTAGGATATGAGACATTACAAGTATTGCGAAGACTTGAACAAGTGAAGAAGTAAGAAGCTACAACGACAACATCATCCTTCCACTTGAGGTTAGTGATATTTGACTTGAACCGTTTCATTCCCTAACGTATCTTTTAAGTCGTGCATATTGAAAACAAAACTGCAAAGCATGATTACACTCTAGATATACATAGTATTAAGGAATACAATACGAGGTTTATTGCTTAACCATTATACTTTGTATATAAGACATCGACATAATCGTTTGAATGCTATTGGGATTATGTATGGGTATATGATAGACGCATTTATGTGTCTAATTTGTCCTCAATGTTTCATATTGTTAGTACTCGTTTTTGTCCTTATTATGGTGTTTTGTGTGTTTGTAGGTATTTTTTTGGAAATAAAGATTGTTGGAAAATTCGGCTCGAAAAGTTGCTCGGAAAACCCCCGGAGAACATTTACTATTCGGACTCCCACTTTGGATAAGGGGTAACCCAATTACTAAGGGGCACCCACAGGATATTCGAGCACCCAAGCAGCTGGATAAGGGGCAACCTCATCTCTTTCATTTGAATTACATAATTTGGCGGGAAAAAAATGTTTGAAACTGGCTGATTTAGGGTTCGAATTTTGAAGGTGTTCTAGTGAGATTAAATGGCTGATTTTTAGAGGGATGACATGGATGAGTGTAACAGGCAAGGTATGGTCGTTGGTTTCGGTTAGATTTGGCCAGATAATCCATGAGTTCAAAATAGGGCAGTCCGTGCATGGGAGAGTTATTCACGAGATTATATGAGATTTGAACGTGATTTTTACGTGTATGATGACTCCAGAAAACAACCAGGAGCGTGTAGGAGTTATACAAGGAATGTTTGACAGCTGAGGACGCGTGGAAGATCAAATATATGAAGATATTGCCGTGAGAATAAAGGAGTAATGAGAAGATATTTTGGATTTATGAGGAGTAATTTTTGGTTCTTTCGAGTATATATAAGTTTCTGGGGTCGAGTATAAAAGGTATGGAGGGATTGGGAGAGCTACGGAGCATTAGAAAGTCGAGAAAATCAATCACCAGAAAAACAGTTTCTGCTGCTGCACTTCTGAAATCGTGAAGAACAGACTTGCCAAGGCAGTCGTTCTGATCAACAGAGACACCGACAGTGGACCGAGCGTCGCATAGCTACAGTCGCAGAAGCAGTTTATATATATCGTTCTTTGTAACGGTGTTTGCAACAGTTATAAACGTTGCAACACCCGATTTTCATCATTTTCTTCTTTGTAAACACATTTTGAGCAATGAAAAACCATTTTGAGCGTGTCTACAACATGAGAAGCTAGAACCCATCACTGGGACGAAGGAGGAAGCTGTTTTCCACCCATGTGGTAATTCTAATTAATTCCTTTATGACTATTTGCACTATTATAATTGATTTATGATTTTTCTTGATTATTTGTGAATTTGTTAGATGTCGCATGCTTAGTCTTAGGTACTTTAGATGCGCCATGCTTGTGAGTTACATATAATTCTTTATAGAATCTACCTTGGCAAAGAATTAGAGTCGATGTTTGTTATTTTATGAGCTTTAATTGTCCGGAATTAGTAGATGAACCGCATGAATGTGAGAATTGGTGGAATCCGAGTCGTAACTCTCTCCATCTTGTGACATAAATTGTATATATATTTATCTTTTATTTTTCCTAAAATCAATTCAATGAGTCCGAGTGAACGACAACCTTTTCTTACCACTTTCTACAACATTATTGATTCATATCAATTTTTGGCGCCGCCGACGCGGACTTGTGTATAAATTTGTTTTTAGGTTTTATTTTTATTTTTATTATTTTTGTTCTTTTTTACGCGTTTTGGTATTTTTGTTTTCTTTCAGATTTGGAGCTAAGCTAAAGAAAAAGAGAAAGTGCTGAAAAGAAAGGCAAAGCCCAAAAAGGAAAGAAAAGAGAAATCCAAAAGGAGTGAAGAAGAAGATTTTGTAAATTATTTTTTTTAATTATTTTTAGAGACTGTAATTAGGGTTATATTTTTGTAATATTTTTATTTTTGGACTTTTTTTTTTAATTATTTTTGGACATTGGACATTAATTTTTTTTAAACCCTACGGAAGGGTAGTTTCAAATATAAACTGCACAGGGAAGGACGGTGATTACGATATCACCTCGGCCCCTCGGGTTCGTACATGACATAGGAGTCGTGGCCCGAGAGTCGACTTCAACGGTTCATCCCCGTCTGGAACGGGAGGTAAGAATTCTAAACACCCGCGAATCCCTGTCGGCGGGTTTCTCTGGATGATTTCGTTTGCATATATGTTGAGGTTTTGAAAACGGCTGTTTTTAAATTCCTAGTAAAGGGCAAGGACTGGCCATACAAGATAAGGGTTTGGATTTCATCACCGTTCTCTTCTTTCCCGCCTTAGGAAAACGATACCAAACGCGAACCTAAGCTTAAAATTTGGAATAGAACGAGACCGATAGGGTAACGAGCTTAATAGGAAAGTCGTTCGAAAAATATTGGTTACTCTTTTGAGCATGCTTTGAAGTTCATGAGGGTTTTTGAGAGTTGAATGCGTGACTGCACCGCCCTATAATGCGGTGAGGCCTTGGGTATCAAAGCTCCAGCAGCTTCCCTCGCCTCTATTCAACTTACTTAAACTCGGATTGATTCCAGAGGGGTTTGCTCATCTTTGTAACGAATTCCTTTTCGAAGGATTAGAAGCTGGTCTAGTAACAATCTAAGTGGAGCCATCATGCTTTTTGTTTGCTAGAAATCGTGAGGTTTGTTGTGGTCGAGTCGTATTGTTTGTGTTTGTGTAGAATTCCCTTGCAGTTAGGATGTCGAACTGGTATTACAATAGCCAATACAATGATTATCCGACTAATTTTCAAAATGGATATTTCAACTTTGACCAGAGTATGAATAGTGGTTGGGAGCATCCACCTTTTCAAAGTTATGGTTTGTACCATGATGAGCCCAATTACTATTCGCATACTCACCAGTCATATGAGCAAAACAATCCTTCTATTTCTCTAGAAGATGCTTTAAAGAGTCATTCCTTATTTGTGAAGGAAACCTTAAATATTCCAGATGAGTCCCTCGAGCGAGTCAACTAGAATGTCTTTAGAAGAGACTCTTAAGCAATTTCTTGAAAGTACTGAGATAGGATTGTTGAAAAACTTGCTCGAAATAATCTTAATTTCCAATACAGTGTCTCCAATAATACCCTTGAAAATGAAGATAGTTATTTTCATAATCAAGATGACGAGGTTAGAATTGGTAACACTACTTTAGATGAGGTTCAACCATTTTCATATTTTTATAATGATGATTATGATAATGTTGATGAAGAATTCGAAATGAGTAGGCATAGTGATCAGGAATTTGTTACTCCAATTGAGCTTAATAATGATAATGTTTCTAGTTCAAATCCAAATAATTTTAATAATTATTCACCTATTCAAAAGGACGAGGATTTGACTAGAGATACCACTTTTTTAGATGATGTAATATTTCCTTACGATTACGAAGCCAATGATGGTTTAGAGGAACGAGTATATTTTGAGTCTAGCGATTTAAAAACAACAGACTTAGAAAAACAAGATGAACTCGTAGAGATGAGTGAGGATGTACCTGACTTAGAAGAATCAATTGACCATTTTCAGAATCGAGATAGCCTTGAAATTAGGGAAGTTGTGACTAGTCTTTCTAGAGACACTAAAAACTCTAAGTTTGGGGGTGATTATCATTCTCCATGTGCCTTAACTCTTAGAAAGGTCCCTAACTTGGGACTTGACATTTGTGCCTCAACCATTTTAAAAGATTATCTTCATACACTTTTTCCTGAACCTAGTTGTGTCCATAAAAAAGTTCAGTTGTTAGAAACCCATCCTCTGGTTGATGTGGTTAACCTAGGCTATGATACCACGATTGACTTTTTTTTCCCACCAAAAACCTTCCTTCCAATTGTGGGAACTTATGAATTTCAGATGTGTCGAATATTAAGTTGTGAGACTAAACCTAAATGCTTTAGGAAATTAGAATCAACACATTTTCTTAAGAATGACCATTACTCTCATTGTGGTCAATTTTGTAAGTCAAATCTTATTGACTTAGAGGATCCTCAGTTATTTAGGTTATTATTGTGCGCTTCTAAGATCATATTTGAGTTTTTCCAGACTCTAGGACCTAATGATTCGGATCCCACCTATGAAGAAACGCAGCCAATGAAAATTTTCTATTTAGACCCTTTCACAGAACCTGAACCACAATTAGATATAAATTTCTTAATCAGGAAACTAAGTAAGGGCTTGCTAATCTTGTTCATTTTCTTGGTTCATTGCAGTTTCCTTTGGTCAGCTCTATTTAGTTTTGAAGACCCCATGATTATTTATTGTTACTTTATGGTTCGAGTTGACTAATCTTTCCTAAGTCTGGCTGAAGACTCTAAACTTAGCACTTCTTGGGAGGTAACCCAATCTCATGCAACACGGTAATATCTTTCCTCAACTCTTTTGCTTCAAATGGTAACAGTTTCTCCTTGTTCATGTTTTTAATTTCATCTTTAGAACATTGAGGACAATGTTAGATTTAAGTTTGGGGGTATGGGAGAAACTTTTTAGTTGCAATAAATAAACTCCAGAGCCTAGAAATTTATGTTTATTAAGGATGGAACTAACCAATCTAAGTGGATGGAAGCATTTTGGTTGTAGGAGTTGAGGAACCAATCTGATTAGATGGAAACATCTAAAGAGTCTATTCATAAAAGCAAAAAGCTCAGGTGTTAGAAAACATGGTAGTTTCGCCATATCCTCGTGATGGAAACATCGAAAGAATCCTGATCACTTCTTTTATTTTTCTTTTTACCATTGCTAGGGTGGAATAGAGTGGCTGAGATACCAAAAAAAAAAAAAATTGAGACTAGACCACTAGACCAAACGGAATAAATACAATAAAGTCGACCCTTTGGTACCCTTGTATATGCCAGGTGAGTTGACCTAGAGTTAGGATTATCGACCTTTGGTCCCCTTGTATATGCCAGTGTGTTGATATTAGTCTAAGACCAGTATCTCGATTCGTTAGGATAGGTTCACCTAGCCAACATCATCCACGTTTTTCTCTTCTTAATCTATGTGATTGGTTGACTCAGGTTTATGATATCCGAAACTATCGAGTAGAGCTCTGTCACTTTATATGAATTTTAGTATGCTTGAGTGCAAACTCGTGTACAACAATTGGAATTTCGCATCAGGGTACTTCCTCATGTAGTCAATAAGTATGCCAACCAAGGAGATTCTTTAGTGCCTTCCAAGGTTCTGCGTAGATAGCTAGGGTCTGGAGTAAAGGTTTTGTGGGTACACCTCTGGTAAACCCTCCGGAGACGAAACTCCGCCACTAGGGCCACCTAGCGGTTTAACGACTTGCTGCACGTGCTAAGTGTAGTCTTTTTATTTCCTAGATTATATTTGCTCGGGACTAGCAAATAATAAGTTTGGGGGTATTTGATAGACGCATTTATGTGTCTAATTTGTCCTCAATGTTTCATATTGTTAGTACTCGTTTTTGTCCTTATTATGGTGTTTTGTGTGTTTGTAGGTATTTTTTGGAAATAAAGATTGTTGGAAAATTCTGCTCGAAAAGTTGCTCGGAAAACCCCCGGAGAACATTTACTATTCGGACTCCCACTTTGGATAAGGGGTAACCCAATTACTAAGGGGCACCCACAGGATATTCGCACCCAAGCAGCTGGATAAGGGGCAACCTCATCTCTTTCATTTGAATTACATAATTTGGCGGGAAAAAAATGTTTGAAACTGGCTGATTTAGGGTTCGAATTTTGAAGGTGTTCTAGTGAGATTAAATGGCTGATTTTGAGAGGGATGACTTGGATGAGTGTAACAGGCAAGGTATGGTCGTTGGTTTCGGTTAGATTTGGCCAGATAATCCATGAGTTCAAAATAGGGCAGTCCGTGCATGGGAGAGTTATTCACGAGATTATATGAGATTTGAACGTGATTTGTACGTGTATGATGACTCCAGAAAACAACCAGGAGCGTGTAGGAGTTATACAAGGAATGTTTGACAGCTTAGGACGCGTGGAAGATCAAATATATGAAGATATTGCCGTGAGAATAAAGGAGTAATGAGAAGATATTTTGGATTTATGAGGAGTAATTTTTGGTTCTTTCGAGTATATATAAGTTTCTGGGGTCGATTAGAAAAGGGATGGATGGATTGGGAGAGCTACGGAGCATTAGAAAGTCGAGAAAATCAATCACCAGAAAAACAGTTTCCAGCTGCTGCATACGAAATCGTGAAGAACAGACTTGCCAAGGCAGTCGTTTGATCAACAGAGACACCGACAGTGGACCAAGCGTCGCATAGCTACTGATCATGAAGCGGTTTATATATATCGTTCTTTGTAACGGTGTTTGCAACAGTTATAAACGTTGCAACACCCGATTTTCATCATTTTCTCCATTTTCTTCTTTGTAAACACATTTTGAGCAATGAAAAACCATTTTGAGCGTGTCTACAACATGAGAAGCTAGAACCCATCACTGGGACGAAGGAGGAAGCTGTTTTGCACCCATGTGGTAATTCTAATTAATTCCTTTATGACTATTTGCACTATTATAATTGATTTATGATTTTTATTGATTATTTGTGAATTTGTTAGATGTCGCATGCTTAGTCTTAGGTACTTTAGATGCGCCATGCTTGTGAGTTACATATAATTCTTTATAGAATCTACCTTGGCAAAGAATTAGAGTCGATGTTTGTTATTTTATGAGCTTTAATTGTCCGGAATTAGTAGATGAACCGCATGAATGTGAGAATTGGTGGAATCCCGAGTCCCAGTAACTCTATCCATCTTGTGACATAAATTGTATATATATTTATCTTTTATTTTTCCTAAAATCAATTCAATGAGTCCGAGTGAACGACAACCTTTTCTTACCACTTTCTACAACATTATTGATTCATATCAGTATAAGGTGGAGATTTCATCCTAGGAAATAATGTTTTACATGTGTTTTAAGGAAGTAAATTCATGAACTTGTTTTGTGAATCGAAAAGGAAATCGTCTGGCATTATTGGTATTGTTATTCATTACATATCTTTTGAACTACCAATACGTGTGATTAATATAACCGCTCAAGACATGTTTATGTTCTTGGTAAAACTATTCACAAAGGCCTGACTTTTGTATTGGTATGACTTTTATTAGTGAAACCCATCTTAAGTAATAACCTGAGATGGTATGATCGATTTTATGTTATTGGTATGAACGACTCTGGGTAAAGGGGAACCGATCCTAGTAAACAAAGGGGAATCAATCCTTGTATAAGGTGTAGCAAGTTTAAAGCAGAAAGGAGAACCGATCCTATGGACATGTGCAACATGTTTTTAGGCAAAGGGGAACCGATCCTAGGGACATGTGCAACACGTACGAGTTAGATACCATATATATGTGGGAAACCGATCCTAGTACCTAGTCAACCGAATTTTGGTAACTAGCGCGTCTATGCATAGTACTCACATGGAGGTAGAATCGAAACTTGTTTTGGTAGAACCGTGAAATCCATGTTTGGTGATTGAGTGTTCTTGATCAATCACATAGTTCTTGAAAGTCAGATGAACCAATTCTAAACTTGTTTGGAAGTGTGGCAAATCGGTTTCAAGATGGTATGTATGAAAGAGAACTTACAAAGTAAAGATGTCGACATACTTTGAACATGTGCAATTACGCTTATCTTTAATTGTTCAAAGTTATTCCTTAATAGCTAAAGGAAGAAAATCCCGGATAGAAAAATTAGTTGAAAATCTTTTATTTAAGGTTTTTAATTTTATACATGGAAAATGAAAATTAGTAATGTGCATTTACTAGTTGGAGATTTTCTAAGAGATTTTCGGTCAATATTTGGATAAAGCATTTTCAGGAATTATGGAAACCGAATTTGGAATATATTGCATATCTTGAGAATTTTTTCGGTTTTGGAAATTCCTTGGTGTCCAAACTTCCTTGTCTATAAATACTTGAAGTTTGCATTTCGAGCAAACTAATCTTCAGAGCAAGCAAACTACCTCATTTGTGTTGCTACTGGTGAAGTCGTCTATTCGGATAGGAGAGTAACCTAATTAGGCGAAATCTCTTACGGCCGCTTAGTTTAAAGAATTCTTTGGGATTGATAAGCCCTATTAGTACCGTTGGTGGGAAACTAGATAATTGCGGTTTATCTTTTGTTTTCGATTGATTTGATTGACTAACGGTGGTTGAACTTTGATTGCACCTACTTTGTTTATGCTTGAGAATTTTCTCTTCTGATATACGATTCACTCAAATTAGATCGAAGTTTCGACAGTGATCTTTAGACTGTTTGTGGATCTAAAGACGTCTTGTGATAATCCAGCCTATCTATTTCTCAAAATATGTGTTGGTAAAGCTTTCGCTTTAGCCATGTTTATCTTTACCTAGTGATGAGTGCCAAATATTGCATATTCATACACCTTTTCATTGGCACTTAACTCATCTTTCGCGCTTCAAAGTCATATATTATCCCAAATTCTGCATTCTTACCATCTTCAAGAATAAATATTTGTATTAATTAATTTTGTGTTTTTAAGTACTAAATAAAGCTTGGAAGAATTGAGAAGACAAAAGAGAAGAAAGTTGGAAGCGTTGCAACCCGCTCGCTAGCATCGGTGGAAAACCTGTTTACAAATTCATGGGATTAAACAACCCATGATCCAAAACCCAAGACCCAAATCCATTTCCACCTCACCCCCATTGGATTCTTTCCAAAACATCCACCTCACCCCCATTGTATTCCATTTTATCCATCAATTAAGAAAACATGTTTTTTTTAATTGTTGAGTGGTTGCTACAGTAAATTTCGAATCCCAAGTGTGAGAGAATTTTTGTGTATAAATAGAGAGGGTTGTTGTGTTGAAAACTCATCCAAGAATAGCTTGTTCATGTTAGTTTATCAAATTTCAGTTTTGTTGTAATGTTCTTCATGTTCTAGTTTCATTTGCTAGGGTTTAAATGAAGCCGTAACTCATTGGTATGTATTCATATCTTGTATCTTGTTCTTGAAAGTTTAGAATTATTTAAAGATATAATTTAATCCAAGTTTGTCAACATCTTGCTCTCACAATGTATGCCATGTATCCATTGTAGTTAGAATATATCTATGTTGATTATGCTACAACTCATGCTTAACCAAATATTGATCCTCAGATTAGTTGTGCTTTAATTAGACAGTTAATTCTTTGGAGAAATACTTTAGTTGTGATTAAATTATCCATTGGAGAAACACCTTAGATATACGGTAGACTTGAATCTGCTGTAAGGACAAGAATAATATTACAAGTTGAATGCATATCATAAGTTAGTGGTGGATTTGAATACCCTAGTATCCATATTCTCAGTATTTACACCTTGATTTAATTGCGTATTTTAATTCAATATTATTTTCTGTTTAAGTCTTTTCCAATATCTCGTCTTATCGACAAAATCAAACCCCTTTTGGTTACTCTCTGAATCAGTTCTAAGTAAGGATTTAGAATCAACTTCTACACTCTCCAAGTCTCTGTGGTTCGACCTGTGCTTGCCCTGTGTTGCTTGTCGACATTGTGCACTTGCAGTATACACAATAGTAGGTATCTTTCCGATCCTACCAAGTTTTTGGCGCCGTTGTCGGGGACTCGGTTGCGGTGTAGTTCAAGTTTCTATCTCCTGTCACTGTTCATTTTCCATCTCCTGGAACTGTTCATATTTCAATGTACAACAGGTATTCGCTGTAGCATAAATCACTGTACATGTTTCACTGTATAACAGGTATTTTACTGTAGCAGCGTAACTATTCAAAATCAATTTTACACTTATTTTTGATATTTTTTTTTATTTTCTTTTGCTTTAAAACTTCGAAACCCTAACTACCTCTTTTGAGCTCAACAGGTGCCTGAGTAGCTGTTGTAAAGGCGAAGGAAAGGAAGCGGAAGAAGTTTTTATTTTAATAAAAAAAAAGAGAGAGTTTATTTTATTTATCTATTTTTAGTTTGTATTAGGATTCCTTTACTCTTGTAATTTTCTTTTTCTTTTGCACATTATTTTGGACTTTGGACTTGGACATTCTATTTTTATTTTTATTTTTAAACCCTACGGAAGGGTAGTATTAAATATCAAATTGTTTGTAGAGAAGGACGGTGATTACAATATCACCTCGGCCCCTCGGGTTCATTCATGACATAGGAGTCGTGGCCCAAGTCGACAACAACGGTTCATCCCCCGTCTGGTACGGGAGGTAAGTTTGTCGAAACACTCGCGAATCCCCTGTTAGCGAGTTATTGTATTCCTTCGGTTGCATATGTTGAGGATTTGAATACGGCTGTTTTATTTTCCTAGTAAAGGGAAAGGACTGGCCATACAAGATAAGGGTTCATATTTCATCACCGTTCTCTTCTTGCCCGCCTTAGGAAAACGATACATACACGAACCTAAGCTTTAAAATTTGAAATAGAACAAGACCTATAAGGTAACGAGCTTAGTAGGAGAGTCGTTCGAAAAATATTGGTTACTCTTTAAGCATACTTCGAAGTTCATGAAGGTTTCTGTAAATTGAATGCGTGACTGCGCCGCCTTGTAATACGGTGAGGCCTTGGGTATCAAAGCTCTAGCAGCTTCCCTCGCCTCTATTCAATTTACTTAAACTCGGATTGATTCCATAGGAGTTTGCTCAGATTGTAACGAATTCCATTTCGAAGGATTAGAAGCTGGTCTAGAAAACAATCTAAGTAGAACCATCATGCTTTTTGTTTGCTAGAAATCAGTAGGTTTTCTGTGGTAGAGTCAGCCTTGTTTGCGATTACATAGAACTTCCCTTCCGTTTATGATTTTTATTCTTTTATTTTGTTTTTCTAATGTATGCCCGAGGTAATTAGAGAACGGGCTTGAAAAAAAAAAAAAACCAATAATGAAAAAATAATATATTGGTCTGTTTTCAATGTGTACATCCCAATCTCTGCAACAAGCCTAGTGCTAGTTAGAGATCATGTCAGGATTCTGGTCTGCAGGTGGGGATGGAAACAAATCCATCATAGAGCTTGCTTACGGGCATGCTTCACATTATGAAACTCCAACAGACCATGATGTCACTAGTTATAGGTATTATTATGGACATTTTCACAGTCCTGAGCATCAATACATGAACCCTAGTAACTCACACATGTATCATCCACCACAGGGTGAAAATGAACATCTTTACAGTGCCCAACTCTCACAATCATCACTTTTGGACCAGTTAGAAGCTGGAATTGCAGCTTTAGAAATGCAAATGCATGAATCTGTCGCATATAATTCTTCTAGGCAAATCTGAAATCTATGCTTGTACCTTATGTGGAGGCTTAGGCCATCCTGCTGAGAATTGCTATATTTTGAATGATTTTAGGCAATCTAGAGAATATCATGAAAATCCAAAATATGAAATGCCAACAGATTACAAAGCTGATAGTCATTGGGACCATCATCAACCTTTCGAAGGTTGCGATCAGTATTTTATAGACCCTAATGACCATGCACACATGTATCATCCACCACAGTGGGAAGTTGAACAATTTTGTACTTCTCAATCTGTGGAGGAAAATCTCAGACTCATCGAACAAAATAATGCTAGGATTGTATTGCATGATAAACCATATAACATTGATTATGAATTTCCTAGTGTTGAAGACTCTCCTTCCATTGAACAACTTAATGCATTATTAAAAATGAATTTGATTCATTTACAAAATGTAGGAAGGGAGGAATTTCAGGATGAAATGTTTTTTTATCCTAATGAAATAAAATGTGAATATAGTATGCCTAGTCTTACTCGTACAACAGATATTGCATATGAACCTGTTTTAAATGAAGGGACTAGAAATACTACGATTTTAAATAAGGAAATGCATTTTTGTGATGATGATGATGATGATGATGATGTTATGTTAGAAGAACATGGTTTTACTGAAAATATTTTCGAACCTTTGGGTTCATAGACAATAGGCTTCTCTGCCTCGACCTTAATGAGTGATGTTTCTTCTAATGTTCCATATACATGGGATGTTGATACTGATCTTGAGCCTGTGCAATTGTCCTGTGAACAAGAGCATGACACATTTCTTGTGTCTGACTTAGAAAATGTTAAATCTCATGTCGATACTAATGATCTTATGCATGAAAATATAATTGACGTGTCTGATTCTATACCTAGGTCACAACATGATGTCTCTTTCGATTTTTCAATGCATGAGAATAAAACTTTGGATGATCATGAAACTGATTTGGGTCTTGCTGAATTGTTCTATGAACGTGAGCATGCTGCGACATTGGCAAATGATTTAGGAGTTATAGATGTGACTAATAATGATGTGCCTACCTCCCTGCCCATGTCACAAACTGGTAATCTTGCACCAACCTAGATTTGATTTGTAAAGTTATTGTTAAACCTTTTTTTTAAGAGTACCTAATCTAGGATTGGAACTGTGTGCCTCTCAAGTCCTCTTGGACTATTTTGCAGCTAAATATAATACCTTTGATGAGCCACGGTTGGAGTTTACTCATGTCTCTCCATCCATCCCTGACAAAATCCACTTTGAACTAGATCTTGTGCATGATGCACCCTTGAAATTATTAGATTTTGTACCCAAAAGTTTATCTATTGAAAAATATAGGTTTTGGGGTAACTCATTCACATATGAAGTCTCACTTGCATTGTTGTCCTGTTATAAATATGTAAGGCTGTTGATGTTTCCGCATTCCGTCTTTTGGGTTGATCCTCAACTTTTTAGATTGTTGGTGTTTGGGGAGTCATCATTGTATAATCTAGTAGGTAAATTTTGAATCTTGTTGATATATTTGTGTGCTAACCGAACTTTTTGTCTTGCGCTCATATTGTTTGCTTTCATAGCATTCATTCAATTATGGTTAGCACCAACCTTTTTGCATCTGGTATTCTATTTCATTTGAATCTGTTTTGTTCTCACGTTTTGTTGTTGTTTCTGTTATCTTTTGAAACATTGAGGACAATGTTAGATTTAGGTTTGGGGGAGTATTTGCATTTAGTGTTGTGAGTCTTTTTATGACCAGCTGTGGAGCGGGTCTTTTGTAGGATCCTTTGTAGTCTTTTGCATTTTTTTATGACCAGCTGTGTAGCGGGTCTTTTGTAGGATCTTTTGTAGTCTTTTGCATTTTTTGTTATCTGATGACCAGCTGTGGAGCGGGTCTTTTGTAGTGTGTTATCTGATGACCAGCTGTGTAGCGGGTCACTAAAAAAAATATTGGTTACAAATTTTCATGGTTCTACGAAATTCCGAAGTTCATCATCTACAGTTGAAGACCGAAGACGAAGACATTTCTATAGATGCTCTGAAATTGGAGAAGGTTTTGTGGGTACATCTTTAGTAGGCCCTCACGAGACTACAACTCGTCCACTAGGGACACCTAGGGGTTTAAAGGCTTAGTGCATACGCTAAATGCATTCGAGAGACCAACGACAGTGGTATAGTTAGGATTTCTAGATTTCTGTTTCACTTGAGGACAAGTAAAATTCAGGTTTGGGGGTATTTGATGAGTGCCAAATATTGCATATTCATACACCTTTTCATTGGCACTTAACTCATCTTTCGCGCTTCAAAGTCATGTATTATCCCAAATTCTGCATTCTTACCATCTTCAAGAATAAATATTTTTATTAATTAATATTGTGTTTTTAAGTACTAAATAAAGCTTGGAAGAATTGAGAAGACAAAAGAGAAGAAATTTGGAAGCGTTGCAACCCGCTCGCGCATCAGTGGCAACCTGTTTACAAATTCATGGGATTAAACAACCCATGATCCAAAACCCAAGACCCAAATCCATTTCCACCTCACCCCCATTGGATTCTTTCCAAAACATCCACCTCACCCCCATTGTATTCCATTCTATCCATCAATTAATCCAAAACATGTTTTGTTTAATTGTTGAGTGGTTGATACAGTAAATTTCGAATCCCAAGTGTGAGAGAATTTTTGTGTATAAATAGAGAGGGTTGTTGTGTTGAAAACTCATCCAAGAATAGCTTGTTCATGTTAGTTTATCAAATTTCAGTTTTGTTGTAATGTTCTTCATGTTCTAGTTTCATTTGCTAGGGTTTAAATGAAGCCGTAACTCATTGGTATGTATTCATATCTTGTATCTTGTTCTTGAAAGTTTAGAATTATTTAAAGATATAATTTAATCCAATTTTGTCAACATCTTGCTCTCACAATGTATGCCATGTATCCATTGTAGTTAGAATATCTCTATGTTGATTATGCTACAACTCATGCTTAACCAAATATTGATCCTCAGATTAGTTGTGCTTTAATTAGACAGTTAATTCTTTGGAGAAATACTTTAGTTGTGATTAAATTATCCATTGGAGAAATACCTTAGATATACGGTAGACTTAAATCTGCTGTAAGGACAAGAATAATATTACAAGTTGAATGCATATCATAAGTTAGTGGTGGATTTGAATACCCTAGTATCCATATTCTCAGTATTTACACCTTGATTTAATTGCGTATTTTAATTCAATATTATTTTCTGTTTAAGTCTTTGCCAATATCTCGTCGTATCGACAAAAGAAAACCCCTTTTGGTTACTCTCTGAATCAGTTCTAAGTAAGGATTTAGAATCAACTTTTACACTCTCCAAGTCTTTGTGGTTCGACCTGTGCTTGCCCTGTGTTGCTTGTCGACACTATGCACTTGCAGTATACACAATAGTAGGTATCTTTCCGATCCTACCACCTAGTGACGAAAGTCATGTTAAGTATCAATCACTTTAAAAATTGCTCTGACGAAAAATGGTCTGTGAATAACAACTATATAACGTCCTCTGATAATATTTCAATGATTGAAATGTGAGTTTAGACTATATAACCATTTGAGGATATAAGCATTGTTGTATTGCTTGAACCAAAATTTGCGAACTTTGTTGATTAAGTGAAACCGAAGAAGTGCATGAGCTAAGTCCGCAAACTGGCAAAGTTTTCAAACCCGGGAATTTCTGATGGACTTTGTGAACTCCATCCGGGAACTTAAGTCCACGAACCCAGTCCGCGAACTTGAGTAGGTTATGTCTAAAAACGATGTTTGTGAACTTATCTTTATAAACTAAGGAATGCTATTGCAAACCTTGGCTATATAATTCATGAACTGATTCGAGTGAATCAAATCATTTTTGCTTCAATTGTGTCTTGTGTAGTACATGGGATTTCCTTGCAATTGAACAACTCTCTAACTAGTTCATTTGAGTCATTTGAACTAGTTATGGTGAAGAAGAATATGGTTGATATGAAAGTTATCATATCGCTAACCATTTGGTTAACTATTGTTGAACCAACTAATGTACAAGTTTGGGTACGGTTACATAAGCCTACAAACGTGCATTTTATTTGTGTATAACAAGCTATGTTTTCGATCTAACGGTTGATAAATATTAGCTTGAATCGAATCAGGTTTTCATCTAACGGTGAATATTGAATGCTTTGTTACCAAGCTAACATTGATTGCAAACCCTGATTTGAAAGACTATATAAGGGAGAACTCTAGAAACTGGGAAACCGAATCCCCACACATTCTGTGTGATACTAGTTATGCTAAGCTAGAGTCGATTCTCCTTTAACCTTTGGTTTCTTCTTCTAAACCAGGTTAACGACTTAAAGACTTCATTGGGATTGTGAAGCCAGACCGATACTACTTTATTGTAGTTGTGTGATCTGATCTTGCTGTTTCTATTGTACGAGTACAATTATAATAATTGGCTTGAGATTTATATCTCTGATAGGCAAGATAAAAAGTAGTCACAAACATCTTCGTCTCATTGTTTGTGATTCCGAAATATCTTTTTTCGATGTGTCGATTAAGACTATTGTGAGGTTATTGATAATACTAGGATGTTCTTCGGGAATATAAGTCCGGTTTATCAATTGGTTCATGTTCACCTTCATTTATCAAAAGACGGAACAAAACTCGTAGGTATATTCGTGGGAGACGGATTTATCTATTATCGTAGACTTTTCTGTGTGATACATATTTTTTTATTAAAGTCTTCGACTTTGGGTTATAGCAACTCTTAGTTGTGGGTGAGATCAGCTAAGGGAATCAAGTACATAGTATCCTGCTGGGATCAGAGATAAAGGAGCATAACTGTACCTTGGATCAGTGTGAGATTGGTTGGGGTTAAACTACAGTCCAGACCGAAGTTAGTTTGGAGTAGGCTAGTGTCTGTATCGCCTTAATACAATGTATGTTCAATCTGGACTAGGTTCAGAGATTTTTCTGCATTTGCGGTTTCCTCATTAACAAAATTCTGGTGTCTGTGTTATTTCTTTTCCGCATTATATTTGTTCTATAATTGAAATAATACAGGTTTGGCGTTGTTCAATCAATTAGAATATCCGACCTTTTGGTTGTTGATTTAAATTGATTGACACTTGGATATTGGTCTTTGGTACCATCCAAGTTTATCTCTCTTGTATTTAATCGAGACTTTCAGTTTGCTTGAGTAAGATTTAAATCGAGAGATAGAGATATAAAATCTTTGATATACTTTTCTATTGATTGAGTCTAACTGTCTAGTTGATTCTCTAGAAAGTATATTGGAGTTTGTCCAAACAGATTGCTAAGCGAAATATTGGGTGTGGTTATTAGACCCCCGCTTTTTCAGAAACCATCAATGAGGTTGAGTGTTTTGATCTAGAGAAAATCATCAAAAATATTTTATTGAGTGTTTTATATCAATAAAAAAGTGATTGTATGAGTAAAGTCTTGATATAATTCAAAAAAGAAGGTGGGAAATCCAAGGCAATAAAATTTAGAAAAAAAACTTTCAATTCTTAGGATTAAACAAATGGATTCGCAAATAAAAGTGATAAGGAAAATTGATGGTCTTCATTGAGAAATTTACATCAAATACTTTGATCTTCGAGAATGCTCTGAAAAGGTAGTTGATCTCCAGAAGAAGTTAGATGAAAAAATCCGGATTAATACTGATCTTGTTACAGATATTGAAAAGAGTAAGGATTTGAAGTCTGTCAAATAATCTTCAATGGATTTGAGAAATTCCTTTAATTCCTCCTTGAAGAATTGTCGTAAGTCAGGAGATAAGCGAGGTTTAGGCTTTGTGAAACCTGATGTGACTCAGAATTTGTCTGATGAGTTTAGATATGTTGGTGCATGTATGTTATGTGGTTCTCGTGATCATTTTCAACATACATGTATGCCTTTTAAGAAAAGTTTAAATGTTGCTAGTGATCTTCACAAGAAAGGTGAACAACTATTTATTGCTTTAAAAAGGTGTACAAATCTAACAAGAAAACCCAAATGAGAAAGTAGTGTTAGTATGGGAGCTTTTACTCTAATATCAATGTGTCCCTTTCAATGGTTCATTGATAGTGGATGTTGCCGACATATGACTGGAGATCTTTCTTGGTTCGTGAGCTCAAACGATTTTTAAGGAGGAACAATGACATTCGGAGATGGGAGTTGTTGCTACATAAGCAAAAAGGGGACGATCAAACTACCACGCATTCATGCAATCCATGATATCGTATACATTAAAGGTATGACTTCTAATCTTCCTTCTGTTAGTCAAATTTGTGACAAAGGCCATAAATTTGTCTTCAGTACGAATGGATGTGACATTGTAGAAAAATCTGGAAAAGTAATTTTTTAGGGAACTCGTGGTAAAAATAAATGTTATCTTCTGGATACTCAGTTTAATAATTATTGCAATTTGACTAAGGTGGAATCTACACATCTTTGACATGAATGTTTTGGTCACATCAATTATCGCCTTCTAACTAAGATCATTAACAAAGAACTTGTTAGAGGGGTTCCCAAAATCAATGCTAAGATTGATGGTGTCTGTGGTGCCTGTCAAAAGGGTAAACAAACAAAAGTTCCACATAAATCATCTCGAGATATTCTCACTAAATCTCCACTTGATTTACTTTCTGGTGTTTTTGTTATTTCTTTTAGGCATTATATTTGTTTATATAATTGAAATATCATAGGTTGTGCGTAGTTCGATCAGTTGATAAATCTGACCTTTGTTGACACTTGGGCAATAGTATTTGGTACCGTCCAAGTTATTTCTCATATCAATCAGGCTCACGGATTTCTATATGTTCGATTTGCTTATTGTATTGAGAAAAAAAGATAAAGCTCTTTGATATATTTCTTGATTGAGTCTCACTTTTAAGTTAGTGCTCTCGGAATTATATTGGAGTTTAGTCCATAAAGATTGCTGAAATAATTCTTGGGTGTGGTTGTTATACACCCGCTTTATCAATTGGTATCAGAGCAGGAAAACATGCTAAGACTTCACAAGTCTGTGTTTGAACTAATCCGATGCGTATGGATAACAAAATCTCTGTTGAAGCTTGACCAGTTTTAGATCTATCCAACTCCGAGTGTGTTTCTAGAAACTATCGATGAGGTTGAATATTTCTTTATACTTTTGTAGCGCTACCTCGCTACCATGATGATGCAAGTTTTTATTGAATTCCCTCTTCTCTTTAATTTCCTTTTGTACCATACGTCATAATTTACATAATTACCAACCACATATAAGCAACTAAATTTAAACCGCAAATGCTGGAAAAACCCCGGGACCTAGTCTAGATTAAACATGCATTGTATTAAGCCGCTATAGACACTAGCCTACTCCAAATTAACTTCGGTCTGGACTGTAGTTAAACCCCAACCAATCTCACACTGATCCAAGGTACAATTATGCTCCTATGCCTCTGATCCCAGCAGGATACTGTGCACTTGATTCCCTTAGTTGATCTCACCCACAACCAAGAGTTGCTACGACCCAAAGTTGAAGACTTTAATAAATAAATCCGTCTCACACAGAAAAGTCCACAAGATAGATAAATTCGTCTCTCACGAATAAGCCTGTGAGTTTTGTTCCATCTTTTGATAAATCAAGGTGAACAGGAACCAATCAATAAAACCAGACTTATATTCCAGAAGAACAGCTCAGTTTTATCAATCACCTCACAATAGTCTTCATCGACGCAGCAAAAAAAGATATTGTGGAATCATAAACGTTGAGACGAAGATTTTTGTGATTACTTTTATATCTTGCCTATCGGAGATAGAAATCTCAAGCCAATCATTACAATTGTACTCGTACGATAGAAACAACAAGATCATATCACACAACTACAAGAAAAGTAGTATCGGTCTGGCTTCATAATCCCAATGAAGTCTTTAAGTCGTTAATCTTGTTTTAGAAGAAGAAAACCAAAGGTTAAAGGAGAATCGACTCTAGATTAGCACAACTAGTATCACACAGAATGTGTGGGGATTAGGTTCCCCAGTTTCTAGAGTTCTCCCTTATATAGTCTTTCAAATCAGGGTTTGCAAACAATGTTAGCTTAGTAACAAAGCATTCAATATTCACCGTTAGATGAAAACCTTATTAGATACAAGCTAATATTTATCAACCGTTAGATCGAAAACTTAGCTTGTCATACACACACGTGTACTTGACGATTTTGGGTTTGTATAACCGTACCCAAACTTGTACATTAGTTGGTTCAACACTAGTTAACCAAATGGTTAGCCAAATGATAACTTTCATATCAACCATATTCTTCTTCGCTATAACTAGTCCAAATGAACTAGTTAGAGAGTTGTTCAATTGCTATTAGATCTCACGTACTATACAAGACACAATTGAAGCAAAAATGATGTGATTCACTCGAATCAATTCATGAACTATAAATCCACGGTTTGCAATAGCATTCCTTAGTTTATTAAGATAAGTTCACAAACATCATTTTTAGACATAACCTACTCAAGTTCGCGGACAGGGTTCACGGACTCAAGTTAATCGGTTGGAGTTTACAAACTCCAGCATAAATTCTCGGGTTAAGAACTTCTGTCAGTTCGCGGACTGAAACTGAGCTATAACTCCAGCAGAAATTCTCGGTTTCAAGAACTACGCTAGTTCGCAGACTGAGTTGATGGCTCACGTTCTGGTTTCACTTGATCAACAAAGTTCGCAATCTTCGGTTCAAGCAATAAGGACTTATACATATATGTGTTACCAGAACAATGTTTATATCCTCCAATGGTTATAATGTCTAAACTCTCATTTTAATCATTGAAACATTCTCAGAGGGCGTTATATAGTTGTTATTCACAAACTATTTTTCGTCAGAGCGATTTCCAAAATTATTGAAACATAAAATGACTTTCGTCACTAGGTAAAGATGAACTTGGCTAAAGCGAAAGCTTTACCAACACATATTTTGAGAAATATATAAGCGACATATACTCATCCCAAATATCACATGTGTATATTCTTAGTCTATATAGTAATATGACTTTTGTCTCAAGATAGGAGATGACATTACAAGTATTGCGAAGACTTGAAGAAGTGAAGAAGTAAGAAGCTACAATGACAACGTCATCCTTCCACTTGAGGTTAGTGATATTTGACTTGAACTATTTCATTCCATAAGTTATCTTTCAAGTCATGTTGCAAAGCATGATTACACTCTAGATAGACATAGTATTAAGGAATACAATACGAGGTTTATTGCTTAACCATTAAAATTTGTATATAAGACATGGACATAATCGTTTGAATGCTATTGTGATTATGTATGGGTATAAGGTCAAGATTTCATCCTAGGAAACAATGTTTTACATGTGTTTTAAGGAAGTAAATTCATGAACTTGTTTTGTGAATCGAAAAGGAAATCGCCAGGCATTATTGGTATTGTTATTCATTCCATATCTTTTGAACTACCAATATGTGTGATTAGTATAACCGCTCATGACTTGTTTGTGTTCTTCGTAAAACTATTCACAAAGGCTTGACTTTTGTATTTGTATGACTTTTATTAGTGAAACTGATCTTAAGTAATCACCTGAGATGGTATGATCGATTTTGTGTTATTGGTATGACCGACTCTGGGTAAAGGGGAACCGATCCTAGTAAGAGGTGCAACCTATCACAAAGGGGAATAAATCCTTGTATGAGGTGCAACAAGTTTATAGAAGAAAGGGGAACAGATCCTATGGTCATGTGCAACACGTACAAGTTAGATACCATGTATATGTGGGGAACCGATCCTAGTATCTAGTCAACCGAATTTTGGTAACTAGCGTGACTATGTATAGTACTCACATGGAGGTAGAACCGAAACTTGTTTTGCTAGAACCGTGAAACCCATGTTTGGTGATTGAGTGTTCTTGATCAATCACATAGTTCTTGAAAGTCAGATGAACCAACTCTAAACTTGTTTGGAAATGTGGAAAATCGGTTTCAGGATGGTAAGTATGAAAGAGGACTTACAAAGTAAATATGTCGACATACTTTGAACATGTGAAGTAAGATTTATCTTTAATTATTCAAAGTTATTCCTTAATAGCTAAAGGAAGAAAATCTTGGATTGAAAAATAAGTTGAGAATCTTTTATTTAAGGTTTTTAATTTTATATATGGAAAATGAAAATTAGTAATGTGCATTTACTAGTTTGAGATTTTCTAAGAGATTTTCGGTCAATATTTGGACAAAGCATTTCCAGGAATTATGGAAACCGAATTTGGAATATATTGCATATCTTGAGAATATTTTCAATTTTGGAAATTCCTTGGTGTCCAAACTTCCTTGTCTATAAATATTTGATGTTTGCATTTCGAGCAAACTAATCCTCAGAGCAAGAAAACTACCTCATTTGTGTTGCAACTAGTGACGCTGCCTATTCGGAGAGGAGAGTAACCTAATTAGGAGAAATCTCTTACGGCCGCTCAGTTTAAAGACTTATTTGGGATTGAGAAGCTCTATTAGTACCGTTGGTGGGAAACTAGATAATTGCGGTTTATCTTTTGTTTTCGATTGATTTGGTTGACTAACGGTGGTTGAACTTTGATTGCACCTAGTTTGTTTATTCTTGAGAATCTTCTGTTATGATATAAGATTCACTCAAACTAGATCGAAGTTTTGACAGGGATTTTTAGACTGTTTGTAGATCTGAAGACATCTTGTGATAATCTATTGTTAACAGACTCGTTCTGTGCGTGATTGATCACAAGAGATTCAAGTTGTTGTGTGTAGGTGTTTATTGAATATTTAAGAAGATTTGAAGACAAAGAAGACTTTAAAGATTTCTGATTTGGGTTCATAATCTTTGGTGTGCGCAATACTTGTTTCGGTATAAGAGGATCCAACTATAATTAGTTTATCCTTGTGGTACATTGGATTGATTAGTTGTGTAGATCAGCATCAATATAATTCTTTGTGATTAAAAGTATTGATAGCAAAATCTTAACAATTACTTCGGTAAGTTATAGATAAGATACATCTAAGAACCCGACAAAGGAGTTTATTGAGATAAACAGAAGAGCCTTTTTCCGAACTCACATCACTTGGTTGAAAAGAGTTGATACCAAACATATTTGTTGTTCCTTTACTGTTTGGAATACGAACCAAAGGAATTTTTCCAAGTACGTGACTTATTACAGGTCGGAGGCGTGGGAATACAGACGGAACTAGGTGAACTATAGGTTTAGTTGCTTGGTCTCAACTATACGAAGTTGGTTTGATTTTGTATAGCGGCTTAATCCTGAGATTTTTCAATTATGGACAAGGTCCCGGGGGTTTTCTGCATTTTTGGTTTCCTCGTTAACAAAATCTTGTTGTGTCATTTACTTTTATTTTCCACAATTATAATTGTTCTTATTATAATTTAAAGTAAATTACACAAATGTTAATTCCTATTTACTTGATAGAAATCCTATTGTGTTTGGTTAATTACGAACCTCTTATCAAGTAAACATACTTAGTTGTTGTATTGTCTCGATCTTGTATCCATATACGATCACATGAAGTGTGAACCGATTAGTTGTATTGTCTCAACTCAGTCCATAGACAATCACTTTCATAGAAAGGACTTATAGGTGAAAATGTTTTAGATTGAGATATGTTTGGGTACCCTCGTCTTTTCAATGACAATAATTTCTTCGTCATTTAGAACAATTTCTCCCTCATTTGAAAAGATTTCTTCTTCGGAAATGCTAGTTTTACCAAAACTTCTTTGGTTCTAATTCCCTACTCATTTATTTTGAAAATGGAATTAAAAGATTGGGTTTTGTTAATTCACTACTAACCGGTTAGCTAATGGGTAATTTCACAAATTAATATTAAATTACTTATAAAAAGGACATAAAAAGACAATTTTTCGAATAAAAGGAGCGGGAATGAATGTTCCAGTGGGTGGAATCAAAATGATTTAGACTTTTCAGAGCTACTACTTTCAAGTTGTAAGCACATACATAGATATCAGAAATCTCATATTTATTTTCGAGTACATGGATAAATTCTTTGTTCTAAAATAAACCATATTCGGAAAATAATCGCGGACAACGCCCTAGATTAATCAAGAAAAGACAATATATGTTAAACATTTTGAATCTACAACTTGGGTTTCGAATGCACAAGTTCTAAATATACCTGCTGTCTGATGTGTGTCATAGGTGCAGTCAAATTAGTGATCTTATTTTCACTCAATCATAAATAATATAATGGAAGTCAAGTTCGTTTCCACAAAGAGCAGTGAGATTTGGTTGTTCAAAAGGTCACAAAAGTGGGTTTGGTTTTACATTTCAAAGTAAATAAACAAGGCAATTAAAAGATTAAGTTGTAAGCAATAGAGATAGATGATCGAGGAATCCTTCTTCGTTACTAAACCTTCATCAAATTATTATATTCATCAAATAATACCATTAATCATAGATTATTACCCAACCATGGAATAACAACTATCTCAGTGTTATCCCCTAAATTCCTTATATCACTTAGTACGGAAGCTCTCCAACACCAGACTATATTCGTCTAAACCACCTATTAGTAGATCACTCAAGGTGTAATTTGGTCGAATGATTTCTCTTTTGTGAATTAGGTTGATTATAGTAGTTATAATCTTATCTCAAGGTCTACTTTCTAGTGTTGTTTATACACACAATCGCTCCATATAATCCCTCTGCTAGGTTTTGTGTTCTCTACTTGTGTAAAAGTAATTTGACGATTACTTATCTCCTAACTCAATATTAGCATTAGATTAAATCAACAAATTAATTCAGTTAGCCACCTAAAGAATCTATTAATTAATCATAATGATTTTTTTATTGCATAAACAAGTAATAATAATCTTGTGTAGAACTTCATAATAGATTCATATAATAACTCAAATCGTGTATAGAATCTCAGAATGCATCCTCAATCAATTGGGTATTTAGATACTCATGGATATAGTAAAATCCATGTTATACTATCAAAAAAAAATTAAGAGATATCTTTACGATTGATGAGAACCACTCTTAAACCCTAGCTTTTGCTGCGTTGTGTTGTTTCTCCTATCCAAGCTTGCAAATCAATATCAAAAGATGTATTCTTATTGTTATGAAAGTCCTTTTATATAGCAATCATGAGACCTAGGTCTTAGAATCCTTCTGGGACCAAGTTTCCTTGATTTGCAAGTCAAAATACGTTAAAATGGACCAAATAGGGTTGTCTCAGTCGACATTGGTGATTTCCATTGAGAAATGCCGACTTTGGGGATAAAAATAACTTTACTCTCTGCCCCAAAACTTGTTTCTATCTGTGGGCATTGTCGAATTCCTATGAGAAATGCCGATCGTAGGGGTCCAAAATACACCTTCTTTGCCGAAATAAGGCTACAACCGGTATTGTTAGTAGCGCCAATTGTAGTGTCGTAGATCGTCATTTTTTGTCTCGACTGTTTTTCCCATAACTTCTTCGTCCGAATTCGGAATGACCTATTATTTCTCCGTTCACTTCGTATTTTCGTTCTCCTCAAAATGGTATTAAGAACTTCTAGATTTGAGTGAGTTGAACTTGGTGATTGTCTCTTCTCACGTCTGTAATCATTCTTTACTCTATTTCGTCGCACTTCTTCCACTTCTCTTTGACTTGGACTCTTAGATACTTGGAGTACTCCACTTCCTAGATCTTTTATATTCGTTTCCACTCTTATTGATGATTCACCTAGTAGAAACAAATAAAGGAAAACAAGAGTAATAACAAGATAATATGCAAGATTTATTAGCTGAAACAAGTATGGAATGGTCACTAAAATCATGTAAATTATGCACTTATCGTTGTCTCTTTTAACTTTGTTAACCAGTCAAAGTTTGGGGTTGGACAGAATCTCAACCTAACTGGGCAAACTTAGCATTGGAATAATTTTTGAAAAACAGATGAGTTTCATGTTCGATAGTGTTCTTCATTAAATGGAAGAACTAGTTGTACCTATCCATGTCCGTCATAAACCAAATTCTAGAAAAAATTACAAAATTACTGAAGTCAGGACAAAAATTAAAAATATGATGGAAAATTACTCGGGTATTCGTATTGGTGTCATTTTTTCCTTTTTCCTTTATCTCCTGTCAAATATGGTATTTTTCCCAACCTTTTTCAGACAGGCTACAAAACCAAAATGGAGTAGTACTCCGATTATAAATCTAGACAAAAAAAAGGATGGTTCGGGTTATTTTCGGTCAACAAAATTCTTCGAATCGAAGACCAGTTAAAATTTTTTGGATTTTTTTATAATGAAAATGTTCGAGTTGTTGAGGGATGCGCAATGTAATTCAAAGCTAATACATTATTTATGTATAAAGGCTAAAAACGTTATTTTGTTGTTCCACCATAACACCCCTTAGCCATAATATTTGCTGGCATTAATTGGTTTGAGCATAAACCACTTGTTAATGTAGCGAAACCGTTTGTCTTTATCATCATTCATGACCACAAGTCCAAAACCCAAGTAGTACCGGGTGCAGATCACATGTCCATTTTTTTCATGTGTCATCGTGTCCCACTAGTTAAATGTTGACATGTGGTTTTTTTTTTCTTTCCTTAATTTGAATATATCTTTTTTACGGTTACAAAAAGTAAGAAAATAAAATCATATATATTGTTGCCATTTTTATCTCCTGAACCAAAATTTACATCTTTTCTTTTTTTCTTCTTCTTATTTTTTCTTTTAACTACACTTTGAGATTATTATAGATTAGTGGGAGAATACTGATCACAATCTTAACAAACTCCCATTCAACCAACAATATGTTTTTAAAAAGATTTCAAGGTGAACTCCAATAATAGAGTGAACTTCAAGATAGTACGAAATCCAATTTGCACCCCACTTGGATATCGTCTTTTTCAAGTTGAGCACCATTGTGTAAACCCTACAAAACCAAAATTTACATAACTTTAAGCTCCTTTTTATAGTTTTGGTTTTATGATTTAATCACGTAATTTAAAGTCTTAACATCATGACATAAAAATGATAGGACTATGTTCACTAGAATACCGGTTGTAATTGCATCGTAGCTATTGGAAGATCGGTAACCTATTAAAAAGCTCTTTAATGGAAAAACTTTGATATTCGTAAGGTTCCGTAAGCTTGGATTTTGGTTGGGGAGATAAAAAAGGTAACAGTATATATGTTTTTATCTTTTTTACTTATCTTTAACCGTGAATGAAATAACCGAATTATGAAAAAATAAGAGCCCACATGTCAAAATCTAATTGGTAGGACACGAGGGCACATGCAAGGAGGGTACATGGGATCCACACCAAGTAGTACGTCCTTGATTCATTAAATTAAGCCTGCTCCTCAAATTCGTATTAGCATTATTCGGCATTCACCAAGAAAAGGAAAAAGGTCAATAAAATGGGGCAAGCATGGTCCAGGTTTTAGCCTCACCCAAATCCAATCTGATACTTGGCATCCACATCCGATCGAGCATTCAATGGGTTGGCGGATGGATGATCCAATGGTTTTATTTTTACGAATTTTATAATTGATAACCACAATAACAATATGGCAAATCATTATTACAATATATATATATATATACACACAAAATGCATTTACTACCTGTTTTCTCTCTGCCTTTTATGTTTAAGACCTAAAAATCGATGGAAGCAAATGTCGAAGAGATGAGATGGATATATAGTGGATCATACGTAACTAATATTATAGTAACGAGTGTGAGTGTGAGTGTCCAGTGGATTCTTAACACAGCATCTGTACCTAATCCAAAATTCGTTGGATTCCACAAATTACACTTCCATCCAATCTATTAATTAATGGTTGGACACTCACTGCAAAAAAGTGGATAAGCCTACCTTCAAATTTATGCGGACTTGAAAAAGAACGCGTAATTGGGGGATATCCAATCTAATTGGGGATATAAATTACTTCCCCCAACCTATGGTTTCTGCTAAGGGGTGACCATTTGGTATGAAAGTACCAAAATACCTTTTGGTTAATTAAAAAACTTTATGAAAAGACTGTTATACCTTTCTCCTAAATCATTAAATTCAAAAACCAAATTCATATATCCCCCATTTCTAAACATCATTACCGGTAGTGCTCTAGGTTTAGGTTTTAGAAAGAAGAAAAATCTTCATCGTTCTTCGTCGATTAATCGAAGAAGAAGAAGAAGAAGAAGAAGAAGAAGAAGAAGAAGAAGAAGAAGAAGAGGAGAACTCGTACAACCAACCTCTTGTAAACATGGCTTCTGTGAGAAGGTTAGTGATGTTGAACTAGTTTATAAGTGTTTGAATC
This sequence comes from Papaver bracteatum, assembly GCA_023529315.1. Lineage (NCBI taxonomy): Eukaryota > Viridiplantae > Streptophyta > Magnoliopsida > Ranunculales > Papaveraceae > Papaver > Papaver bracteatum. Next base: position 3,865,553 of record JAJJWX010004531.1, read on the forward strand.
GATTTACAGCAGTGGGTTTAGCTTAGAGTCGCGAACCCTAACTCAAACAGTTGAGTTTCAGTGATTTTCGGCATTGACATTTGTATGAATACAACGCCGGTACAACATAACGGCGTGGAATTTAGGTTGAAGACAACGTCGGTAGATAGTTACGACATTGATTTTAGTATGAATGATATGCTGGTATTGAGTTACATAATCACCTGAAACTGAATGTTCTGTCCCGGCATTGATTTTAGGTTAACTTCAATGTCGGTAGTATGTCACGACATTGATTTGAATTTATTTGTGTATGCCAGCAGTCCACTTTAAGTACACAGGAAAATCCTTGGAATTTTTTTATCAATACCGGCATATAATTTAGGTTGAATACGATGCCGGTATAAAAGTTGTATTTTACCCAGGGGGTCTGGGGGTACAAAAGTTGTATTTTCGAGAAAACTGAATGTCAGTCCGTTTTGAATTATTTTTTCTGGTTTTCATCAATTTTGGCATGGTCTTCATCGATTCCGGCATTGATAGATTTTTATCGATCATGCCAGCACTTAGTTACGGCATTGAATGTTAGTTACCAAGCTATGCCGGTATTTAGATTTGAAAGGCACCGCTTCCTGTATGTTTTTCATGCAGTATCGGCATGATAACCTTTGAATCTAACCATGTCGGTAGCATATTCCTTGTACCGGCATAGTTTTTTGGTTAAATACTATGCCGGTTTTGGTTTAAAAATGGGGGTATCGTGCTTCCGGCATAGTCGTAGTATGAATACTATGCCGTTATAGAGGCTTCCGGCATTGTATTCATACAACTACTATGCCGGCACAGATCTTTTTCAGCTGAAAAAATGGTGGGTTCAAAGAAAAAAAAACAAATTTTCAACCTCTAAGCAGCTTTACTTGTGTGTTGGGGATGCTTGTATGTTGTGCAAGTTTACTTTCTTGTGTAGATTCTTCAAATAACTCTCCATGCTCGTAAAAATCATCATTCAAGGGTGTTGGTTCAACAAAAACTTGTAATTGTGAGTTGTTGTCATCAGCAGAAGATTGAGGATATGATCCTTATTGTAGTTGAGCTAAAGATTCAGCAGCATCAATTCTCTCTTCACAATCATCCTCCACTTCCCCAAATAAAAGTTCTCTCTCAAATTTTCTTTCCCTCCTTCTACTCTCACCTCACTCACCCAAACACAAATAATAATACACACAAATCATTTATCAAAAATCTTAAGATTTTACTAATTATTATTAATCACTAATCAGGATTAGTGAGGGGTAGATTAGGTATTAAAAACTAATTACATAAGGGGTGACCCGAAATTGCTATTGGGAACCCGTTTTTATCCTTTAGCTATATCCCCATTTACGCGTTCTCCACTTATTGACGTTTTACGCCCAATTATTCCAAATAACGTTTACGTCCTCCGTTTTATCGCGGTTGCTAGCACAGAGTTGGCGAATGCTTACTCCCCGGATATAGTCATTGCTTCTTCTCCGGAAAAAAAAAGTTCATGACACGTGGGCCAAATGCCCACCCCATGGTAAGGCTTGCATGTGATCGTTGTACAATGTATATGCAGCCACTTTTTAGAGAAAGATGGACGGCCGTGTATGATGGAAAAATCAAAAATCAAGTGTACATGATCTGCGCAACAGGGGCGGAGCCAAGAATTTTGTTAAGGGGTGCAAAATAAATTTTTAGAAGGTGCAAAAATACAAAATTAGGCTTGGGTATTTAAAAAAAAAGTTCATGTTAGGACTAAATTAGGCTTTGGAGCCAGCTGGGCAGGGGGTGCAAGTACACCCCATTGCAATGGGCTGGCTCCGCCCCTGCTGCGCAATGCCTGTGATTTTGAGAGGGTGAAACAGAATAAGTGTAATTGGTATGCCTATACAGAATGGTCTATCAGTGAATGAATGAATGGAATAGGGATGCAAAAAGGAGGGAGATATTAATCACAACCATAGAATATAGAATTTTTTTCAACTTAGAAAAAGGTAAAAAGGAAATGTGAATATTCCCTAGTGTGGTGTTTTTTTCGGTAGATCATGATTATTTTTTTTGGTAGATCCCGATTATTTTTTTCGGTAGATCATGATAACACTTCATTTACTACCGATTATAGGCTCAACCAAAATTCAGAAAAAAAAAAAGGATTTTTGCAAAATTTGATTTTGGGGCAACTCTATATTCGGTAGTCATATGAACTATCTTGACTACCGAATATGGTAGGATATTTGCAAAGAGATCCACTGTATAATCGGAAGTCAGGATAACTTCATTTACTACCGATTATAGGATCAACCAAAATTCAGAAAAACAGGATTTTTGCAAAATCTGATTTTGGGGCAACTCTATATTCGGTAGTCATATGAACTATCTTGACTACCGAATATGGTAGGATATTTGCAAAGAGATCCACTGTATAATCGGAAGTCATGATAACACTTCATTTACTACCGATTATAGGCTCAACCAAAATTCAGAAAAAAAGAGGATTTTTGCAAAATTTGATTTTGGGGCAACTCTATATTTGGTAGTCATATGAACTATCTTGACTACCGATTATGGTAGAATATTTGCAAAGAGATCCACTGTATAATCAGAAATCATGATAACACTTCATTTACTACCGATTATAGGCTCAACCAAAATTCAGAAAAAAAAAAGGATTTTTGCAAAATTTTATTTTGGGGCAACTCTATATTCGGTAGTCATATGAACTATCTTGACTACCGAATATGGTAGGATATTTGCAAAGAGATCCACTGTATAATCGGAAGTCATGATAACACTTCATTTACTACCGATTATAGGCTCAACCAAAATTCAGAAGAAAAAAAAAGGATTTTTGCAAAATTTGATTTTGGGGCAACTCTATATTCGGTAGTCATATGAACTATCTTGACTACCGAATATGGTAGGATATTTGCAAAGAGATCCAATGTATAATCGGAAGTCATGATAACACTTCATTTACTACCGAATATAGGCTCAACCAAAATTCAGAAAAAGATGATTTTTACAAAATCTGATTTTTGGACTACTCTATATTCGGTAGTTATATGAACTATCTTGACTACCGATTATGGTAGGATATTTGCAAAGAGAATCATTGTATAATCGGAAGTCATACAAACTAAATTTACTCCCGATTGTTGATTACCTACCGATTATATAGTTATCTACCGATTGTAAAGGGTAGTTTGGCCATTAAAAAAAACGCCCCGGAAATAACCTTCCAATTGTGAAATAACCTACCGATTATTTGCTATTTTGTCGTTTTGTGTCGCCCCTAATTCGGTTTTGGTCGCCCTTAAATGTGGAAGGATTATTTATATGTCCCTATTTTTGACACCCAATAAAAATATCCTTATACAACAATAAATATGTCCCTATTTTTTAATAACCTTATCCATTTAAAATTAGATTATCTTAATACCCTCACCCATATAATTTTTTTATTTATTTTAAAAATAGAACAAATTTCTTCCTCTACCACTTCACCACCACCACTAGCACCACCACCACTAACATTCAACTACCATTCCACCACCATCGTTCAACAACCACCACCTACCAACCGCCACCACCACTCCTTCACCACCACCACTACACCACCAACAGTCCTCCACCACCACTAGTCCGTCGCCGCCACCACCACTAGTCTGCCACTGCCACCACCACTAATGGTTCAGATATTTTTGTATCAACGACAAGAGTTGATCCAAATAAAAATAGAACCAATAGTAGAAGTTGATCCAATTTAGGGGATCAACAACGATAGTTGATCCCAAAAAAAAATATCAACAGTAGAAGTTGATCCAATTTAGGGGATCAACAATGGTACTTGATCCCCTAAATTGGATCAACAATGAAAGTTGATCCATGTAAAAGGAGTGAACTTGGCGTGATTCAAACACGCATCATATGACGTGGAGTCAGTCATGCTACCATTGCACCACAAGTTCAACATTTGAAGAAATTTGCATGATTTAAACAAATTTGCATGATTTAAACTACAAGCATGATTATACTAATCCAAGGAAATGTTGTCAACAATAGGAGTTGAAAGGATCAACAACAGTATTTAATCCCGTAAAAAATTGGGTCAACAACAAGAGTTGATATCATAAAATCGATCAACAACAGTAGTTGATCCAATAAAAAATTGGGTCAACAACATGAGTTGATCCCATAAATGGATCAACAACAGCAGTTGTTCCCATAGAAACATATAAACAATAGGATTTGAAAATATCAACAACAGTAGTTGATCCCATAAAAAATTGGGTTAACAACAGGAGTTGATCCCATAAAATGGATCAACAACAATAATTCATCCCATAAAAACATATAAACAACAACAATTGATCATTACCTGTAGCTTCATAAACAACCACCATCATCTCTGTAACCTTCTTGTCCACGGCTCAACCAATCCATCTGAATCTTCAAATAGCAAAACCACTTCAAATCCATAATCATCTTAAACCCTAAATTCCACAAACGAAATCAACTCCTTATGAATCTCGAAATGAACCAAAACCCATTCTTCAATTTCATAAACCTCTTCCTAAATCAAATCTCCATCTCGTCAGATCTGATTTTGAAAATTAATTTTCAAAATCCCGAAACAGTTAGCAGCGATAAAGGTGGTGATGGTTGCAGAGCCAGTGATAATGAAGATGGTGGTGGTGGGAGTAGTTTGGTTTGATTTGATTTTCAATCACAGAACTCTCTCTCTCTCATATCTCAAATCTAATCAATAGTGGCGATGGCGATGGAGATACAGAAGGAGGCGGTGGTTGTGGTGGTGTTGGTTTATCGTTGCGACGACAAAGACGGTGGTGGTGGTTGCAGTGGTGAAGTTGGTGGTCGTGGAGTCAGTTGATTTTTATGTGAGTGCTAATGAAACGAAGAAAGGAAGAAGAAGTGAAAGGTTAAATAAGAAATATTGCAAAATATATTTCTATTAATAATTTCAACTATGTCATCAAGGATATTTGTAAAGAGGTTTAGAGATATTTGTGAAGGTCCATCCGAAGGAGGGATAATAATTCAATTTCCACCTCTTTATCGTCTCGTACTTAAAAACATATACATGTGAACCGCCACAATCGACATTTACTTCTGCCTTCAAACATAAGTATCATAAAACCCTAGCTTCTTTCCGCTCCGAGTAGCTCATCATACCTACGCTAACTTTGCTATTGATGTACACTGAGTAAATTGCAATCGTAGAGTTAGTTCATTTGCTCACAGGTCACAAATGAACTTCTTGGTTCTCCTTAAACAACTATGGTGGAAATCCTCATCATTCATTGGAAGCTACTGATGGTTTAAGACCTAGGTTTGAAAAATCACAGTCGTAGACGCTATAATGGGTGTAAGTACGCTTAGGCTATAAAACACGTTTTTTTTTAAAGAAACATAGATATATTTTCAGCAGTTTATTATAATAATTAACACAAAATTGGTTAAAAAGAACGCACAATCGGGGATATATTTATTAATTGGGGATATGAATTACTTACCCCAACCAAAAGTGGTTGCTAAGGGGTGACCTTTTGATATGAAAATACTAAAATACTCTTTGATTAATTAAAAAACTTTATGAAAAGACTATACAACCCTTTCCCCTAAAACATAAAATCAAATAACCAAATCATTTATCCCCATTTACACCATCAATTCAGGCACTAGGGTTAGTTTTTGAAAAAATCAAAAAACTTAAAATCAAAAAACAAAAAACAAGATCATATCCCCCATTTCTATCTCCACTTCTTATTAATCTCTTTTAGGGTTAAAGCTTTGAAACCCAAATGTTCCCCATTCTCTTTCAAATTCCCTTATCCTTCTCTACCGGCTCTCACTTTGAAAACGAAGTGATGAATACCACGCCGGAAGTGATGAAGACCATGCCGGTACTGAGTTCTGGCATGGTTATTTATGATGAAGACCATGCTGGTACTGGGTTCCGGCATGTTCGATATATATATATATATATATCCATGCCGGTAGTCAAGTGAAAAAAAAAATCAAATTTCTGGATACTTTTCATCATGTGCCAGCACAGAAATATAGGATGAATACCACGCCGGAAGTGAGTTCCGGCATGGTTAATTAGAATGAAGACCATGCCGGTACTGAGTTCCGGCATGTTGGATATATATATATATATCCATGCCGGTAGTCAAGTGAAAAAAAAATCAAGTTTCTGGATACTTTTCATCATGTTCCGGCATAGAAATTTAAGCAAAAACTATGCCGGAAGTAGTTCTGGCATGCTCGAAAATCAGATAATTGTGCCGGAAGTGACTGATAAAAACCAGAAAAAATAAGTTTTGAAGATCAAAACCTGAAAATTTTTATCCAACACAGCTAGCATACCCCCCCCCCGGATAGTGGCAAACAAATTTTGAAAATTTCCGGCAAATGCCGGCATGGGTTTTTGGTTTGAATACCATGCCGGCACCGAGCTTTTTCAGCTGTAACAATGGTGGATTCAAAGAAAAAAAATCAAATTTTCAATCTCAACCTCTTAGCAGCAATTCTCTCATCACAATCATCTTCCATTTTCAAAAAAAAAATTCCACTCAAATTTTTTTTACCCTCCTTCTACTCCTCACTCACACAAATTAAAATAAAAAATCAAACTAATCTATCCCCCAAATACTTAAGAATTTACTAATTAAAATTAATCACTAATTAGGATTAGTGAGGGCTAGATTAGGAATTAAAAAATAATTACATAGGGGGTCACCCAAAATTGCTATTGGGACACCGTTTTTGTCATGTAGTTATATCCCCCAGTTGCGCGTTCTTAAAAAGACCAAAATCAATAATTCCTGGGTGAAAAAGACATCTAGATTTTAATACTGTTTAAATGGACAAAAATATAAAAATAGCCAGGATGTAACCAGTTTCATCCTACCCATTTTTAAATACTTTTTCTAATTTTTAATTTACATCAGGATGCATCCAGTTTCATCCTCGCTATTTTTTAAGTTTAAGCCAGGATGAATCCAGTTTCATCCTTGCTATTTTTTTGTGTCCATTTCACCCATAAATATTTTTACTCGTCTATTAGAACCATGTTTTAAAAATATTTGGACAAATGACCCATTTTCCGAATAATTAAATTAGAGTCCAAATTTGTGCACCCCTCTAAAAACGGGGTGCACGTTACGGACGTCCCCATTGGGAAAAAAATCGGTCACAAAACCACTTTTCATTTCTTCTTCTTCATCAATTCCTTTTACAAATCTTCAATTACATATCAATTTTTCAGTAGATTTTGGTGTGTTGCCTAGATTTACTCTAATATTAATTAGGGTAAATTTGGGTAACATTTAAATTAGGTTTTTATGCTTTCAATAAAACATGTCCTTGTTTTACAGGGATCTTAAAGTCAGGTTTTGTATATATTTCTCCTGATCGTCTTCTAATGGCTGATTATTGTCAATATGAAGAATATAATAGCCTTAATGACACTTTGTTAACATGTGATGGTATGTTCATGTATATTGTTAACGAAGACTTCCTCCGGCGTGATGTAGGTCTCTGCAATTCGATACAAGAACCATGGCTACCGGTTCTAATCGTGATTATGATGTTATGTGCTTATTACTCCTTGCTATGGGAGCATCAAGATTTGAAGAAGTTATCCAAATGGTTGGAAAGAGTTCCAAAAACCATCCCTCGGAAAATATTTGTTTTCAATTTGAATATGTATTCAATACTTTTAATGTATGTTAGATCTTATGTATTATGGGCTCTCATTAAATGTATTTTTTACTATTCTTTGTTGATGATGTATGAATTTCTGTGAGTTGTTGACATTTTATTAATATAAGTACTCTAGGCTCGGGGCTCTGTTTAGCCCCTTGTTCCTTCAAAAAAAAAAAGAAAAAAAGTATTTTATTTTCCGAAGTTTTCGTATATAATAAAAATAAATATCTTGTCTCTTCCTTTATTCTTCATCTCCATTATCGTTGGGTTCATCTTGTTACTGTCTAACATTTTGGAATTTTTTTTCTTAACCCTAAGTTCTTTGGAGTTTTTTTTTTCTTTTTTTTTCTGGAGCTGTTTTGGGTTATTCTTAATCTACGAGGAAAAGTACTACTTAGGGTTTAATTTTGGGTGAAAAAGATTACTGTGAGAAGAAACTAATACATGTGGCTATGGGTTCTTGGTATTCTCCAAATTAATCTCAATCACCTTTCTATCAAACGGGATCGATCCACTTCTCTGCACATTATTGGGATTATTGGAACCTACATCGTGGAATCAACTTCAATCTAGATGCATATACCTACATGATTGCATACACATGGTCACACATACATGGTTGTGATGATTTACTGATGATTTTGGAATTTAAAACAGGGAATTCATCTAAATGATGTTGAAGTTCTTGATTCTATCTATGTTTACACTGACAAATTCATTAGTTATAGTTCATAAAATTGAAATTAGTGGTGGTTTAAGAAGTAAGAGTTTAACCAGATAATTACACACAAGATTTTGACCAGATTCGTATCATTAAATTAAAACAGGACAAACCATTTTGAACATGCAAAACTTGTTTGGCCTTTTGGGAAGAGAAGAAACGTTTTAATGGAATTCTAGATTATCAGAGTTTTTCTTATATTGCAAAATAGAAAAAAAATTTAAAAAAAAAACGGAAAGTAAAGTAAAGTGGTTTCAGTGGACGTGATTTCAACCAACAAACAAGGTCGGAACGTGCACCCCGGTTTTAGAGGGGTGTACAAATTCGGACTCATTAAATTAAATAGAGAATAAAAGTGTTCAATAGAAATTTATAGAAATTTTTTCTAAAGTACCCCTCTTAGAAACCCAAAAAAAAAAATGCCCCCGTTATTTTGAAATTTGTTAAAGTACCCTCACCTTAGTTTTTCTATCTAGTGTTAGTTAAGACTAATTTACTTTACATATTTGCCCTTTACTTATTTTCACATTGATTTTCTATATCATTTTTCAGGTTCGTAGAGTCCGATTCAGGATCGTGACACCGCTTTCAGGTTTGTTACATCATTTTCCAAAAAGGGTAAATCATTTCAAGTGTTTTGGGGTTTTTGGTTGGAGGAAAATCGACCTTCTACAACATTTTTTAGGTTCGTCGAGCCCGGTACAGGATCGTGACAACACTTTAAGGTTCGTCGAGCCCGGTTCAGGATCGTTACACCGTTTTCAGGATCGTCGGATCATTTACCCTCCCCACCAAGAAGATGTAGTTCAGGGGTAAATAAGACTTTTAATTGGAAAGATAACTGCCACCTAGAACTTAACTGAATGGAATTTATCTTTTGAATAAAACGGGTTATTTTAACAAATTTCTAAAAAACGGGGAATTTTTTTAGTGTAATGTGAAAAGTATGGGTACTTTATAAAAAATCCCTTTATATGACAATGGCTATGAAAACTTCTGGCAGACCTAAAGGGGGGCAAGTTGATTTTGGGTCTAAAAGACATGAACAGCTAGGTAACAGCTCTTTGACAGCTGATCTTATGTGGCAAGTACAGTTGTGTGCTTAGGTGTTTGTTCTCAAGTTCCACGCGATCAAAGTAAAACAAGTCATCTTACTGCTCAGTTTAGAACCCCCATCTCATATTTTTAAGTGTCGTCTGCACTTCCTCCCCTTCAACAAATGTTGACTTCTTCGTCTCAAGAAAATCATTGTCTTGTTCGTCCTACATATCTATTTCTGATTGATGATGAGAATATCATATTATCAGTTGGTGAAACCATAACATAGCACATATCTATTAAGGTACATAAGAACGAATTAGTTAAGATTCGTTGTGATGATCAAAACAAACGGGCCTCTGAATCTGTCAAGGGAATATTTGCTTGATTGATTTGAAGTGGATATAGATCTTTCTTCATAATCCTTCAAATCTTAGGGTCTGAAAAAATCCAAGGGTTTTGAAGATGAAATTGAAGAAACTAACACTATTTAGATTTTAATCCATGGCAGACACATTGAAATGAAGCACTGGATTCATGGATTTTTTCTTGACGGTGTTGTTCTTTTAACCTAGAGAAGTGGTGGTGCAGAATTAGTCAGAGATGACGTGGTTAAAGAAGAAAACTCCTCTTATCGCCACTATGCGTGCCACGTAGATTCAGCTGTTAAAGAGCTGTAACTATGCTGTTCATATAGCATTTTCGGACTATGCGGGAAAATAACCCTAAAAATCGGACTTCGTTTTAGGGCCGGGGAGCATAACGACGATCCTTGCGGTTTTAAAATCCGTTTTAACGGCGTAAGTTTAAATCCTTACTGTTTTGTTGACATTTTCTCCTTAAAAAAACGTCAAGAAGGGTAAAATCACGAGTCACGACCAATCTGTTGAAGACTGGATTCATAATTTACCCTGCTGGTAGTTGGAGTGTGTTATGAGCTTAGCGTTGGTCCCCGCGCGCAAGTAGAAGTAGCTCTAAAAATACTCTAGGTTCTTCAAAGGTGATGACATTAAAAACAATCTCATCCTCGTTTAGCCGTTTAACATGAATCAAGTGGAAGGATTAGTTTATTATCAATTCTATAACCCATTTGTGGTGCTCAGCCTACATAACACAAGTTATAGATAGAGTAGGATACATAGTCATCGCATCAGCGCTCAAGGACGACAAAAGCATAAAGATAAACTTTCCTTTTTCAGAACATACCTACTGAATGGTTCCACTTGTAATTAAGAACCAAGCCAAGGGTATTCCCGAAAACTTCAGCTTATTTAAACTGTCATTAACCAACTTCTCCTCTGTTTCAGAGCAGAGCAGAGAAGCAACAGAGAGTACACCTGAATCTCTCTCTCATTCTGTGTTTCTTTGGAATGATGAACAAAACTAGAAATTCATCTCAATCAGTCTGTCTTCTTATTGTTTTCTTGGTTATAATCTTCACCATTTCATTTTCTACAACTACTTGTGTTGAAGCAAGAAAGAATTATCACCATAGAAATACCAAAAATCATCACGGGGATAAACATAGTCATAATAAGAAGAGAGGACATTTTCCTGCACCATCACCTTCTCCAACACCTACATTTAAGCCTACACAACCAAACCCTTACACGAAGAAATCAAACATTTTCGATGTTTTGTCTTTTGGTGCTAAAGGTGATGGGATTGCAGATGATTCCATGGTAACACCTACTTGTTTTTGGGCGTCCTTTGAAATCCAAAAAAAAAAAAAACTACATGTTCTCAATTGTTTTGGTTTCCTTGCATTTAAAAGAGCCCCGAGTAACGAATTTTGTAAAATGCCATTTTTGGGAACAAATTTCATTTTCTTTTGTCAACCATTTTCCATTTGTAACTTCTTAAAATCGAATAAGCGAGAATTTTCAGGTTTTCACTTGGTAATTTGCATCTTGCAGGCATTACAAGCTGCATGAAAAACTGCATGTAAAGTAGAAGGAGGAATAGTGGAAATTCCGTCAGAATTCAGGTTTCTCATAAGACCAATTTCACTTCAAGGTCCATGCAAACCTCACCTTGTTCTCCAGGTATGTTTGTTTTGTGTTTCCACAACTTTTTAGCCAAATGAGATACAATTTTGATTTGATTTTTGATATGGAATAACAGATTGATGGGATTATGTTAGCTCCACCAAATATAGGTTCATGGTCAAAGTCCGATCTATATCAATGGATAAACATCAAATGGGTTCAAAATTTCACAATTCAAGGGGGTGGAGTTGTTGATGGCCAAGGTTTTGCTTGGTGGAAACCTAATGAAGTCAGCTACATTCAGGTAACGACATATGCATTATGTGAGAAATTGTCTAACATAACGAAAACATTTTACCTTAAGATAGAAGATTCAGTGCTAAGAAAATTTTAATTTCTCTCTTTCTAGCAGAAGACATCGAAACACATGCCAGATATGAAACCAACTGTAAGAAGAGTTCCATATCTTGTTAATTATGACATGTCTTTCCTTACTTACTAAGACTTGCATATATACCTTGCAGGCTTTGAGATTCTATGAGAGCTCCAGTGTTACGGTTCGACATATAAGAATCATTAATAGTCCATTGTGCCACTTGAAATTCGATAATTCAAGCTTTATAAATGTCAATAATGTTACGATTATTTCGCCTAAGAATAGCCCAAACACAGATGGAATTCATCTTCAAAACAGCCAAAATGTAGAAATCCAACACTCCAACATTGGATGTGGTAAGTAATTTTAATAGATTAAGAGTGAGACCTGTTTAAGCTTTGAGTATGTGATATAGTTCATAGGACCATGTCTAAACTACCTAATAACGGCCATCATAAGTACCATTCACTGGATGGAGAATAATTTAAAAGGCTAAAAAGATTTTGGTGTTAGTAAAAGATTTCCCTAGTTTTGTTGCTATTGGTGAGTGATATACACGTGGCGGACGTACGATGGTCATTCGAGGAATCTATTCATTTGAAATACTATCATGTAGTGTAGTGGGTATTGCCCAAACAGGGAAATGTTTAGAGCACAAATACCCTACACTTCATAGATGAAAAGCCCCTTGAGAGGGTAATACTAATACCCTCCTAATAAAAGCTCTTTATGTAACCAACTAACAAGTAAAAATGGTATATTTGTTTGCAGGAGATGACTGTGTATCAATACAAACAGGGTGTTCTAATGTACATGTTCATCACATAAACTGTGGACCTGGACATGGAATTAGGTAATTAAATTAAATTCATCTTTTTTTGAAACTTAAATGTCATCTCACTTGTAATGATGTGTTATGTGCTTGATTTTTTTCAGTCTTGGTAGTTTTGGGAAGGATAAGAGTGTCGCGTGCGCTAAAGACATCGTCATCGACAATATACTGTTGGAATTAATTACAATAATCGAATGCAAATGGGAAATAATACTTAGATTACACTGATAGTAGTAACAAACAACTCAATAAACTTAGTAGAGGCACGTATGAGATACGCTGAGCTAAAGGTAATATTGCCCTGCTACTCCTCCGAGATGCTATAGCAATTAACAAATTACCTCCAGGATACAACTATCGTTAGTTCTCCTCTATGTGTAGCATACACAGAGAGAACCCTTAGAACTTGGCAAGCAAAAGTAAAAACAAAAACACAAATTGAAAATACAAATTGTTTCGAGTAATGTAAAAACAATTTTATGTTTCGTAAACTATATTTCGTGAACTAAAATTTCCGTAAATCAAGAAGTAGTTATACAAAATTATGTTTCAGTAAACTACAACTTGTTTGAAAAGAACTGAACGTTTTTCGAGTTTTAAGACAAATATTAATAAGAACTTAAGTTTCGAAAATAATTAGAGAAGAAGGAGAAATTCAGAAGATAAGAGTTCTGAATGGTATGTTTTTTAAACTGAAAACCTTAACTCGTATTTATAGGTAAGAATTCGAACGTTTGAGACACAGATCCGTAAATCACGCGTTCAATTTGTCGGACGAGTAAAAGCAAAAAGCATCCGTTAAAATAACAAGTAAAAAACGCATCTCTCGGGTAAGATTCTTCTCGACGAGAAATCTCTGTGCACAGGTGTCCACACGCGTGAGATGCACAGGTGTCCACACGCGTGAGATTAAAGATTATTTACGATGAAAACAGTTAAGAGAATTCACGCGTGAGAATTAACCGTGTGTGACTAAAGATGCTTCTAGTGGCTGTCGGATTTCCAAAACCGAGAAGGAAAAGAATAAAATTCTTTACATGTGTGGGAGAAGCGTGTGGTAAATTTCAGTAAAAAGAAAGGATGGGTCGGATACACACACACACACACACACACACACACACACACACACACCCACACCCACACCCCACACCCACACCCACACCCACTCCCACGCCCTCGCTCCCACTCCCACGCCCTCGCCCTCGCCCTCGCCGAGCCGAGCCGAGCCGATCCGAGCCGAGCGAGCGTGCTTCTGTGCGAAGCACCGCACGAACGGGAAAGGCAATAAGAAATGCAATAAGGTTTAGGCAACCTTGCCATAGTCTAGGGCTTTCCCCATACACAAAGGTCTAAAGACCCAAAGGGCCATGCCCTTAAGGCTAAACCAATGCTATTTAAGTCTAAAACTCTTAGTGTTTTAGTCTATATGGGACTAATGTTTTATTCATTCACATGAAAAAACATCTAGGGAGCAATAGGTCTTGGGATCAAAACATGGTCCATGCATTTTTTGATTAATAACAAAACATTTTTTTCTAACAATCCCCCACATGAATAATAAAACATGTCGATAAAACACGATAAAACATAAGGCAACAAAATAGGCTAAGGTGTCCCAAAGATTGAACCTTAACTTAGTGAGAGGTTACCTGAACTGCTTGTTGATACGGTGAACGCAATGTCTTGAACCGCCAACAAAGAATGCAATTCAGAAATAACAGCCACACTTGATGCCTCAACCGAAGAAAACAGCTGCCAAGCTCTTGCGGTTGTGCCCATTTTGGCCGTGGGCTAAAATCCCGGACTTAATGAATGTCTCTAGAGAATCAGCTCATATTATCATAGGAAGCGGCCACACTTCCAACATCCACAAAGGTGAGTCCATAAAGAGTGTCCTGCCACACCCCGCTTTAATCAAAGCCATGGTACCCATTAAGATCGCAAAATATCATCCTTAATTTTCGCAGCAAAGCACTATCGCACGATTACACCATAGGGAGGGACAAAGATAGTGCTTTCTCAATATCACCATAAATTAGTTGTCTCATTGAACCTTGATCTTGGAAATCCAATCACAAGGTTGAGTATCCTTCATGGTGATTTATTCAATGAGCTTAAGTCCCATCCCCCTCGATGTAAATTTAACTTTCTCTCTGGTTAAGCCTTTTGTCAAAGGATCTGCAAGATTATCTTTGGATTTTACAAAGTCTATCGAGATAATACCAGTAGAGAATAGTTGTTTCACCGTCTTATGTCTTCTTCGTATATGTATAGACTTCCTGTTGTATACATTGTTCTTTGCGCAACCAAGAGCAGCTTCACTGTCACAGTGGATGGCAATTGAAGACACAGGATTGGGCCAGAGTGGAATTCCTCCCAGGAAACATCGCATCCATTCGGCTTCCTCTCCAGCTTTTTCCAAGGCTATAAACTCAGACTCCATAGTTGATTTAGCTATACATGTCTGTTTGGTAGACTTCCATGAGACAGACGCACCTCCAAGCAAGAAGATGTACCCACTAGTAGATTTGCACTCTTCTGAGTCTGATATCCAGTTGGCATCACAATACCCTTCCAGTACAGCAAGATACTTCCCAAAACTTAAGCAATAGTTTGAGGTCCCTCTCAGGTAACGTAAAACTCTGAAGAGAGCATTCCGGTGATCCTGCCCTGGGTTGCAAGTATACCTGCTTAATCTACTCACAGAGTAAGCAATATCAGGTCTTGTACAGTTCATAAGATACATAAGACTACCAATAATGCGAGAATACTCAAGTTGATCAATACCCTCACCCTTGTTCTTTTTCAATTTACAAGTGGGATCAAATGGAGTAGACGCAGGTTTAGCATTTTCATAATTAAATCTCTTTAATACGGTTTCAAAGATAATGAGATTGACTAAGACTATATCCATCGACGTCTTTCGATTTTCATCCCTAAGATTACATCAGTAGGGCCTAAGTCTTTCATGTCAAAATTATCTCTAAGCATGCTTTTAATGGTATTAATAATATCAAGGTTGCTGCCTAATATGAGCATATCATCAACATATAGGCAAACAATAACATGAGAATCATACACAGATTTAATGTAAACACATTTATCAGATTCATTAACCTTGAAACCATTAGTTATCATAACATGATCAAATTTTTCATGCCATTGTTTAGGTGCTTGTTTTAAACCGTAAAGAGATTTGTTTAACTTGCATACTTTGTTTTCATAACCTTTTACTATAAAGCCTTCAGGTTGATCCATATAAATTTCTTCATTCAATTCACCATATAGAAAAGCAGTTTTAACATCCATCCGATGTATATGCAAATCATAAATTGAAGCAATAGCAATCAACATTCTAATCGAGGTGATTCTAGAGACTGGTGAATAGGTATCAAAGAAATCTACTCCTTCCTGTTGTCTATAGCCTTTAGCTACCAACCTAGCTTTATATTTATCTATAGTTCCATCTGTTCTAAGTTTCCTTTTGAACACCCATTTGCAACCTATGGATTTACTTCCAGGAGGCAAGTCTACAAGCTCCCAAGTTTCGTTTTTTCTTGAATGGACTCCCATTCATTTAATGAAGCTTCTTCCCAGAAAGGAGCTTCTGGAGAAGTCATAGCTTCCTTATAGGTTTGGGGTTCAGACTCTACCGTAAGAGTCAAAAAATCAGGGCCAAAACTTGTTTCAGTTCTAACCCTCTTACTTCTTCTTGGTTCAGTCTCATACTCCAAAGTTGGAGTTTGACTAGTCGATGGAACATCCGGGAGGTCATCATGGACCCTTTTCCGAGGTCCAGACCTTAAAGGAAATATGTGTTCATAAAACACAGCATCTCTAGATTCCAATATGGTATTCTGACCAATTTTATTATGGTCAGAACTGATGACCATAAACCTGTGTGCAATTGTATGCTCAGGATATCCTATGAAAACACAGTCAATTGTTTTAGGACCTATTTTAGTTTTCTTGGGATGAGGAATGGCCACCTTGGCCAAACACCCCCACACTTTAAAGTATGCATAGGAAGGTTGTTTACCATTCCACAATTCGTAGGGAGTTTTATCTGATTTTTTAAATGGAACTCGGTTCAAAATATAGCATGCCGAGAGGATAGCTTCCCCCCACAAGTTCGAAGATAACCCTGAACTTGTTAACATAGCATTTACCATATCTATGAGTGTTCTATTTTTTCTTTCGGCTACACCATTCGATTCAGGTGAATATGGTGCAGTGGTTTCATGAATGATTCCATTATTTTTACAAAACTCTCCTATGGGTATCACATACTCACCGCCACGGTCAGACCTAAGAGTTTTAATCTTAACTCCTTTTTGGTTTTCTACTTCAAGTTTATAAAACTTGAAAGCCTCTAAGGCCTCATCTTTACTTCTAAGAAGATGAACTGACAAAGATCGTGAGTAATCATCTATGAAAGTGATATACCATTTTCTACCACCTCTTGTTGGTGTTGATTTCAAGTCTCCTAAATCCGAGTGTATTAATTCCAAAGGAACTGTTCTACGTTCAACACTTTTATTAAATGGTTTTCTTGCATATTTAGATTCAACACAGATTTCACATCTTTGTTTTTTATCAAAGTTTATTTTTGGTATGCAACCTAAATTAGCAAGTCTTTCTAGCGATTTGAAATTAACATGCCCAAGTCTATCATGCCAAACATGTGAGGAGTCACAAACATAAACAGAAGAAGATGCATTAATATTCAATTTCAAATCAGATACACTAAGCTTAATCATGTTATCGGTAACATAACCTTTTCCTACGAATTCACCATGCTTAGAAATCACAACAGTATTGGACTCAGCAACAATTTTAAAACCTTTTCCTAGCAGGATGGTTTCTGAGATGAGATTTTTGCATATGTCTGGGACGTAGAATACGTCATTTAATGCGAGAGTTTTTCCTGAAGTTAGCTTCAGTTCGACCTTGCCTTTCCCCACCACTTTCGCGGTGGAAGAGTTTCCCATGAAAAGTTTCTCATCATCTCCTACTATGGCATAGGAGGAGAAAGCATTTCTGAATTTACAGACATGCTTGGTGGCTCCAGAATCAAGCCACCAGTCTCTCACATTAGTCATACTAGAGACAAGGTCGACTTCAGACACCATGCGGTGAAATATCCAGAGTCCTCTACTATGTTTGCCTTATTTTTCTGTTTTGGATCATATTTGATCCTTTTAGGGGCCTTACAGTCTTTAGCCATATGTCCAGGTTTACCACAATTAAAACAGTCGCCTTTGATGGTGTGCTTAGTGACACCACCTCTAGGCTTAAAATTGTTACCTCTGGGTTTTCGACGTCTGTTACGTCTATTACCCATTTTTTGGATTCTCCAGGAATTTTCTTTGAAGCACTTTATCGTCCAAAACATGAGCTTTGTTGGACATGTTTTTGCTCAGCATCATGCTCTTGTCCTTGCTGCACATAATCTCCTCAACCTGGATCTTTTTGCCAAGCTCCACCATGGTGATTTCACGAGTCTTGTGTCGCAGCCTCCTCTTATATTCGCTCCATGAGGGTGGAAGCTTTTCAATCACAGCCGATACTTGTAGAGCTTCATCAAAAGTCATGCCTTCAACAAGAATCTCGCTGATGAGGAGTTGAAGTTCGACTTAACTGTTCTACCACAAAGCTTTTCGTCAGTCATGTTGTATTCTAAGAACTTAGCCATCAAGAACTTCTTACTTCCAGCAGCTTCAAAGATGATATTTTTCTTCTAGAGCTTCCCATAAATCAAAAGCATTAAAATCTTCTTTTGCATTATAGAAGTCATACAAGGAGTCATCAAGACAGTTAAGAATATGATTCTTGCACAAATAATTCTTCCTATTCCACCTGTCCAATTTATCTTCATTACCACGGCGATGAAGTTTTCTCGAGGGTTTTTCTAAAGCATATCCATCTAACCTTTGGTCGTTTAGGAAGAATAGCATTTTAGACGCCATCTCTTAAAGTCCTTACCACTGAACTTTGGTGGTTTTTCTACAAATATTCTTTCCCATGTTCTTACAACAAAGAATATTACGGTATTACAATATTACAATAAGGCAAATATTACCTTTAGATTGTTGGAATTAATTACAATAATCGAATGCAAATGGGAAATAATACTTAGATTACACTGATAGTAGTAACAAACAACTCAATAAACTTAGTAGAGGCACGTATGAGATACGCTGAGCTAAAGGTAATATTGCATGCTACTCCTCTGAGATGCTATAGCAATTAACAAATTACCTCCAGGATACAACTACTGTTAGTTCTCCTCTATGTGTAGCATACACAGAGAGAACCCTTAGAACTTGGCGCAAAAGTAAAAACAAAAACACAAATTGAAAATACAAATTGTTTCGAGTAATGTAAAAACAATTTTATGTTTCGTAAACTATATTTCGTGAACTAAAATTTGTAAATCAAGAAGTAGTTATACAAAATTATGTTTCAGTAAACTACAACTTGTTTGAGAAAAGAATCGAACGTTTTCGAGTTTTAAGACAAATATTAATAAGAACTTAAGTTTCGAAAATAATTAGAGAAGAAGGAGAAATTCAGAAGATAAGAGTTCTGAATGGTATGTTTTTTAAACTGAAAACCTTAACTCGTATTTATAGGTAAGAATTCGAACGTTTGAGACACAGATCCGTAAATCACGCGTTCAATTTGTCGGACGAGTAAAAGCAAAAAGCATCCGTTAAAATAACAGTAAAAAAAAACGCATATGTCGGGTAAGATTCTTCTCGACGAGAAATCTCTGTGCACAGGTGTCCACACGCGTGAGATTAAAGATTCTTTACGATGAAAACAGTTAAGAGAATTCACGCGTGAGAATTAACCGTGTGTGACTAAAGATGCTTCTAGTGGCTGTCGGATTTCCAAAACCGAGAAGGCACCTACACCTACACACGCCGAGCCGAGCCGAGCGTGCTTCTATGCGAAGCACCGCACGAACGGGAAAGGCAATAAGAAATGCAATAAGGTTTAGGCAACCTTGCCATAGTCTAGGGCTTTCCCCATACACAAAGGTCTAAAGACCCAAAGGGCCATGCCCTTAAGGCTAAACCAATGCTATTTAAGTCTAAAACTCTTAGTGTTTTAGTCTATATGGGACTAATGTTTTATTCATTCACATGAAAAAACATCTAGGGAGCAATAGGTCTTGGGATCAAAACATGGTCCATGCATTTTTTGATTAATAACAAAACATTTTTTTCTAACATATACTGATGCAAAATACCATGTATGGAGCAAGGATTAAATCATGGCAGGTAAAAACAGTTAAAAGCGGTGATGCTTCTGTCCACTACATATTTAAAGAAAGAAAATCAAGTTACCATTTGAAATTGACAATGCAATTCATTTTCGCAGGGAGGTATGGGGTCGGTAAAGAATGTAACGTTTTCGAACATTCAAGTCTCTAACGTTAGCACACCGATCATGATAGACCAATACTACTGCGACAAACAGAAGTGTAAAAATCAAACGGAAGCTGTGGCAATAACTGGTGTTACATTTAATCAGATAGTCGGAACATATGCAAGCCAACCGTTACATCTCGCGTGTAGTGACAGCATCCCGTGTAGAAACGTCGATCTCATTGACATCCAACTGAAAGCAGCAGTAGTGTCTGCAGGTTTTCATCAAGCTCTATGTTGGAACTCACATGGCAAATCACAAGCTCCTTTAGTTCCTTCGAGCATCGATTATTGTCTAAGAAGTGGAGTTAGCTCTTTTAAAAAACCATCAAAATCACATAGTGATCAATTTTGTTAGCTCATCTAACTGTGAACTTCTTAATTGCCATGCCATGGACGAGAACATTCATTTTTCTTGTTCTTCAATGGCGCTAACATTCCCAAGTTTGTGTCGTGTGATTTTTTGGTACTTTTCTGTGCATAGTGTAAGTCTATTTGGTGTGTTTGTCGAGTTTTATGTGTCTGTTTTCACTAAAATCAACATGGAAGTTCCAACTTGGAATCTCGTTACTTGAAGCCGTAAGCGAATAGACTTAATCCATCTGGTTCATCATGCTTGATGAGTTAAAGATGTTTTTAATGGTTATAAGGCTCCTACAAAATCTTATTTGATATTTGGTCCCTGCCCGTCTTCTCTTTGGAACTTGGAAGCATATTCATAAAAGTAATTATTATTAAAAGTAATTATTATTAAGGAAAATAGTTAGTGACAGAAAAGAATAAGAATGAAAATGAAAATTTCAAAAGTCAGTAGCTTTGATCCCTTACTTGTAAAGGAGACGGAAACTGACCAACTTATATTCTTTTGGTCTGGTAAAACATGGAGCGTTGATGAATTAACTTCAAACTCCTGCTGGAAACACAGTTGCATTTTCAAACTAAAATTGAACTGATTTGGTCATGTTGTTGTAGTGTTGGCTAAGATGCAACAGGCATGAGGCATCACAACCCACAACTAATTAAACTGCTATTGATTTGTAACATAAGTGATTTTCAAGTGGCTAGCTAATCTTTTGTGACTGCTAAAACTGTTCAGAAGTTAAAAAAACTGGTTTCCCACTTGAACACAGTGTACTCAATCCTCATTTCTTTTTCTACACCAATGGCAATGGATGTTGAGCCTCTAATGTGGGAGGTAATGAAGTTTAAGAGTTCACATTCTTTATAAAACCCCAGCTTTTCTGAACAGGCTAGGAAACTGTATGTTACTTCTAAGAAGGTTGAACAGAGATCATTTCCGACCAAGGGAGAGAGGAGGGGACCAAACTGGGATCCGAAGGTGGTTGCCCACAGGCAGCAGCAGCAGCAGCCTTCCTTGGATCACACAAATAGTAAATGAGAAGGAAAAAAGAAGGGAAGGGAAACGATATGCTTTCCTATACCGGAAGGACTTTGCTTCCCTTCCTTGTACCGAGTGAGCCAGCTGAGAGAAGGAAAGAGCAGATAGTACTGCAACTTGCAAGAACCCGTGGAAATTACTTAAATAGGACACAAAATGTGTGGTTTTCTGACTAAAATGTTCCAGTCAACCTGAAGGAACTTCCTTTTAACTAAACTTTCTTAAAGCAACAATAACAAATGCCCCAGTTCAAAATAAAAATAAATAACAAATGCTCTGGTTGTCTGCCTCAGTCAGGACCATGCAACAAAAGCATTGCAGTCTAACTTGGTTAAATGCTGAAACAAAACCTAAAGTGGCGATTTGGTTCTGTTCTGAGTATGGCAATAACTACAGAAAATCCTCTATCAAAAAAAAAAAAAATGTTTCTTACGGGATGCGAGGTGGCCATATTGGTCACTTTTCCTATACTGTATGTGGCTTCGTTTTTATGACTCTGGGTGTCTAGCTTTTGGATGATAAACAAGTACGAGAAAGTAACCTCGAGGTACCTCCAACTGGAATTACCATGTACAGGTATTGAACTCGGCCATGCTGAAATGAACTTCAATTCTTACGTACTTTCACATGACGTTCAAACCACAAGATTAGTAGTAGGTACAAATAATATACAGGAAAGCACACAGAACTGAAAATCCTGGAGTGCGTTTACAACGGAGGTCTTCTGGTACTACCTTCCTATATTTCCTTAAACAAGAACAAAAAGAGTCTCAGATAACCAAAGCTAGTCACAGACAATTAGGAATAGCTCCCACTTTCCTTCTACTTCTTTGCTTTCTAAAAATTTCTCACAGCTTTTTCTTTTTGGGCATTGGAAAACCCACACTAAATACAGATGCCTTAGGAAAAATACCAAGGTCTGACAACACTAAATCGTCAACAACCCACAATCTGTTTGGAAAGAAAAAAAAACAAATACATCTTAAAAATCATCAATAAAAGGTCAAAAGCACCCATCAATACCTCTTCTCTTTATCAAGTGAAGTAGAAACCGACGAACCCTCAGAATCATCATCATTACATTGCAACCACATTCTCTGCACCGTGTCACATCTACTATACTCTTCCCTCTAAATGTTGCAAAGTCTACATGTACAAAACAAAACCCTGGATTAGCAACAGCAACTAAGAAAGAATACAAGGAAACTCCTTAAAGAGGAATGGCAACCTACCAGCAAACAAGCCGATTCACATGCCACAATGACCGTTTTTATCTTGGACAAGAAACCACAGTTGCAAACCTTCAATCTTCATTACCACCACCATATGAAGCACCCACTTCTGCACCGCCACTATTCCTCCCATAACCATTTGACCCACCACGCCTCGACTGAGAATGACCTCCCCACTCACGGTATCTTGAACCCATTCCCCGTGAAGAACCTCCTCCTTCAAACGATTCACTAGGTTCATTACTGTAAGCCCTGGCTGGCTGGTACTCATAATGTGAGTTGTTCCTCCGTCTATCACTTTTTGAAGGTTGTTGTTGATGCTTACTGGCATCTTGCACCGCAGAGTTCCTATATCCTCCATGAGACACTTCATGACCTCCTCTGCCATTGCGACCATTGTGTTGACCATGCCTGCGCGGGACTGGAGAAAAGGGCTGTTCGTTTTGGGTATCTGCATTTTCAGGTACAACTACTCTAGTCGAGTTCTTCGGACCACCAGTTTGGGAATGAACAGCATCCTTGGATGAGTCTACATCCTTCCTGACTTTCTTAGCCTCTTGTTTGCGCGGTACTCCAGTGTTGGACTGATCAGCCCGATGCTGAAGTGAGGCACCAGCATTTGTATCTTTTTCGTTTCTCAAGGCAGGAGGGTTACCACCTTGGGCAGGAAAATCATTCTCGGAAGCCTTGTCAACCTGACTGGAAGCTCTTCGACCTCCTTGGGCTCTGTTCCCCGGTCTATTATTATTAATAGGAACAGGATGTGGCTGAGATTTGGGTTGCCAATGAGACGAAGCATGGTCACCAGCAGTTCCATGGTTTTCCACCGACATGGTTTTTTCATCTGATTGGCTCAATTCATCTTTCACATTGTTCCGTTCTGAAGCATTGTGACTGAGTGATGTAACCTTGTTCCCTTTGAATTGCTGTCGCCTTCCTCTGTTTGGACCTCCATGGTCCTTCATAGCAACAACAGGGACAGTCGGAGGTTCACAAGGAGTATCATTCCAGTTGTCATAATCTTTCGCTTGCCCTTGCAACAGTACCTCTGACTTGACAGCTTGGGGCAGTTCAATTGGTTTCTCAGTAGTCTTGCTTTGAACTGATGAGAAAGATGATGCTTCCTGTGAAGGATGCGCGATATCTGATTCCGCCATTGAACCACGTTGCCGCCATAATCCTTGTGTTTTACTGTACTTACTATTCTTAGTCTCCCCATTCTTTGGTACAGCAACCGGACCTACTTTTGAGCCATCAGATGCACTGCTACTTTCAGGAGTTAGAGATCCAGATTCTGCTTTCACACTTGTCTCACTGGATAATGCCTTGTTAACAGATGGAGATGACGGTCGTTGAGAGTTTCCCTGCTGGGACAGTTGCTTTGGAACATACCTCTCCATTTCAGCCCTTTTACTTTTTTGGTGGTTCTGCACTCCGCTCCCATTTGTGGCCGGAGTTTGAATTTCAACCTTAACATTATTGACAGGTTCATCAGAAACCTCATTCTTATTCAGTGAACGCACAGGTGTCCAAATAACAGCTTCGTTGCCATGGGCTTTTTCTGTTGGTCGGTAGCCTTGCGCATTTCTGTGCGTACGCCGAGGGGCCTGAGGTTTCCAGTGGTTGTCTCCTTTACCATGTGATTCCTCAGTTGGTAGAGACCATCCATGTTCTGCAGAGATCACTACATCTGGTGAATTCTCCTTTAATGATGTTGCCCGAACCAAGTTACTTTCTGAAAGAGATCCCCATACAATCTGCTTAGCAATTTCATCAGGCCCTTTTGCAGCATTTCCTTCATATGGTACTGATGATGGCATAGGTGCACCTGATGAAGCCTCGTCCAACTTCTGCTTGTTCTTACCAGTCCTACTATTCTTCTTCTTTTGCAGAGGTACGGGATCATCAGCAATGTTATTAGTGTTACTGGGCAAACTAGATTCAGTAACTGAAGCATTTGCATCTGCAACCACATTCAGGCTCTTTATTCCCCCATTTTTCCCATTGGATACTGACTTGTCACTTGGATTTCTATCCACTGGAATATTATTCTGCTTTTTTTTGTAGCCCATTTGTTTCTGCTTGACAAGTAAGGTATCATGACCTTGTGACACAGCTTCCTGATTGTTAGAATCAGATTTATCAACATCCTTCTGCAGGGGAGTTGGCAATGGCAAATTGATTGTGACGACAGGATCTTGCTGATGCTCGGAGGCCGTGCTCAATGGTAAAGCATTATCCAGCTTCTCAGTTGAATTATCAGCAAGAGCTCGCTTATTCAACTCTTCTAGTTTCGCAAGAGCCTTGGCTTTCTGCTCTCTTATCCGCTCTTCCTCCTCTTTTTGTAGCTGTTTTGCGCGTTGTGCTGCTATCTCTTTCAGTTTAGCCCGCTGAGAAGCAAGTCCAAAAAACTATCAAAAGCCAACAAAACATAAGCTAGAAATTTTACGACCCAAATGAAGATAAAGTTACCTGCTCCTTATAGCCACTTGCGTCAAATGTAGAGGTGGCATGCAACTCCACTGGCAGCTTGCCCTGCAGACTGGTTTCAGATTTCTTTATTACCTCTTGAGTAGCATCCTGATCTGCCTGACAAACGTTAGAGGTCGCCCCAAAACTATCCACCGGAACAGTAACTGATGATTCTGCAACAAGAGACTTCTGTCTCCACTCTTCAACCTCCTGAGTGTTAGACCTTCCTTTACCTCGATTCTCTGGTCTACCTTGCACTGCCTGAGCTCTTTTGTGTGGTTGAGACCGAGACATCACTTCATCCCCTGAAGAATTCAATCTAGCGGCAGCCGAATCAGACCCTGTCCATGACGCAGGCCGCTTATCACCAGCAGAAGCACTAATGCCATGAGTAGAAGCAAGAACAGGGTTGCTTGAAGTATTCTCGGGAGCATGATTAGCTTCAATAATAGACTGCTCAGCTTTAGCATTCACAACCCTAGCTGGCTTCACCTTCTCATCTCTGATAGGAGTATGTCCAGCAATACTGTGCTCATCAGAAATTCGAGCTTTAGAAACTAAACCCTTCTCCATCAGATTAGAATTTCTTTTGGTTGAAGAAACCGGAATTAGGTCTTCCTTGGTAACAGTTGATACTTCTGGTTTCTTCACCAACCCATCATCAACTTTCTTGACTTTGTTCATGCTGTCTGTTGTGTTCAATCCAAGAGGAACCGCATTATAATTTCTTCTGGCATTGGTAGATTGAGAAGAAACTTCAACAGAAACATTTTTGGTAAACTCCACTGATTCAACATTTCTGTTATCAGCCCCAGACATGTTATCTTTCACGGGTGTTCCAGGTCGGCTTCTTCTTCCAAGAGGACGTGCACTAGTTGTCACAGCGTGCTCCTGCTCCCTTTTCTCGTTACCATCATTGTCTTCCCAACCATCATGTTGCTTCAAAAGAACCTTGTAAGGTCCCTGGTGACTACCTTGAGGATGCCCAGATTCTACATGTTCCATAGAAATAGCTGTGCTTGTAGGACCAAACCCAGCGGGTCTGGCATGAAATTTTCCAGAGTCAGGATGGGCATTCTGTATCGGGTATCCACCATAAACACATGGACCAGTTGCCATGACAGGAGCATCTCGTTCACCAGAGTTCACATGTGGAGGACCGTAATAGCCATCATAAGGCACCTGACCTGGGTAAACAACTGGCCTCACAGGACAGACATAAGAATCGGGCATGTGGGGACGGTATGGCTCTCTAGACCTTGAATCAGGCATGTGGGGACGGTATGGCTCCCCACTCCTTGAATCAGGCATATGGGGACGGTATGGCTCTCCGGTCCTCGAATCAGGCATTTGGGGGCGGTATGGCTCTCCGGTCCTCGAATCAGGCATTTGGGGGCGGTATGGCTCTCCGGTCCTCGAATCAGGCATGTGTGGCCGGTATGACTCTCCAGTCCTCGAATCAGGCATGTGGGGCCGGTATGACTCACCAGTCCTGGGATCAGGCATATGCGGTCGATATGACTCTCCAGATCTGGAATCATGCATGTGGGGCCGGTATGAATCTGCAGTATTCAAATGATACCCGCCTGGGGCTGGACCATTTCCTGGCCTTGGAACTACCTGTGAGTTGGGTAGGGGCCTAGCTGGAAGGTGGGGATGATAATAAGCGAACTGTTCAACAGGGTAGTTACCAGGAGGGCCTGGTGGAGGCCCATATGGAGAAACACCTGTAGGCCTATACCACACTCCGTCAGGAGCGCGTACAGAACCATGCCAAGGGTCAAAATGCTGAGGAGGCATGCTAGGATTTGGGAATGGGTGGTGTTCCCTCTGCCAATGATCCATGCTTGCTTGGGGTGGGCCTCCATTATATGGAGAATTCTCTCTTCTCCAAGAATTTAGAGTTCCTCGTTCCCTATTTGCATCCATGGACTCATCATCTAATACACAAAAGAAGACGATATGAGAGATGGATGTAGTTTAAAAACATTCAGTTCAAGTCCAAATTATGTTTGCTCACCAGTATGCAAAATTTCCAAATTCTCTTTTCGTGTTGCCACCCCAGAAGCTGACACAGGACGCCCCTGCGAACTATGATCTGCCATAAAGTGATGCTCAAACAATCAAACATACAAACAAGCATTAAGATGCATTGCATAATCTGGTGATGCTAACAAATTAACAGATATCACGATTATAATCAGACGATGCTACTGACAAACATAGAGTTTTCATCTAAATCCTTTCACTCAAAAAATACAAAGAGGAATACAGTGGAGATGTTTAAGATAAAGTATAACCGCTAAAACATTTTTAAGGCACGATAAGATTGGCAAACATGTTGAAGTATTCATAAAAATTCATGTCCTTGTACACATAATATAGGTAGTCAAAGTTTGCATCCATAATAAGCGATGCATATACAATGATATAATCATCTGTAGGTGGTAATGCATTTCACTATGATAAATCAAGCATGCAAGAAAAAGTAAAATGCTGGTTCAGCTATTTCATTGAGGTTGATCTTATACGAGAGGAAAAAGAAATGTGCAAACTAGGGCAGGGAATCAAGTTCGATTCATGGCAAAGTACAAAGGTATAAACTTGAAACAAATAACCGCAAGTCCACGACTTCTAGGACACTGCAAGCCTCGTTACTAGGCCTTCTAGGTTTTAAAAACTCAAACCCCTCTAGAAGAATGATTAGAATGTAAATGTCAACTTATCACAAAAATAAATAAATGGATATGTCAAATATATATATGATAGCAAGCGATAGAAGCACCTTCTTGCCCATCTGCCTCGGTATCCTTCTCAGAACCAAGTGTCGGAAAATCTCCAGAACTCAGACTGAATGCATTCGTCTTGGAGGATGAATGTCCCTGCAAATATATCAATGATTATACATTTTACAACTAACTCAACCTACTATGAAATTCTCTAACCACCTAATGTTTTCCGAAGAAAACTACGGTGCTACCAGGAAGAGCACATAAGACTTGAACCAGATCAAATTCATGAGACTAACACCTAATGTTTTCCAAAGAAAACTACATACTACCAGAAAGAGCACATTATACGTGAATCAGATCAAATTCATGACACTTCGTACCTATGTGCGTATAGCCGTATACAAGTTCATGACACTTTATCATATGTATGTTTGAATCCATGCGTGTATGCATGAGCACGTACACACACATATATGAACCATTTATCTCTATGTACATATCATATATATACTCAAAACTATTCTTATACAAATCATTTTGAAAAATACTGCTCAAAGTAAGATTAGGCTGACCATTTTCTTTTGGCAGCTTTAACGTTAAGAAACCAGGACAAGAAGTTACCAATTTTTCGGCATTCCCTGATGAACCCCAAACACCTGAATTTTCAGATACAGGTTCAGCAAATCGTGACAGCTGAGAGCTACTGGGTCGTGTGTCTGCGCTACGAGGACGTGTCCCTGTTGATGTCTGATTTGAAACAAAAACTCCTGATGCTGAAGATGGCCGAGAACTTGAACCCCATGCACTAGGAGCAGGTTCATGGGACTTATCGCTACCAGCTGTGGAGGGTCTAGTACCAGTTCCACCAGACGAAGGGCGACTATTCAATAAAGGTGAACCAGCACCAGCATTAGGAGGCGAGCCCCATGGATTTGACGCAGTAGATGAACGACTACCCCAGCTAAGTGTACCCCTGCAAAAGTCACAACAGCCACATCAAACAGCTAACCAGCAATAGAAAAGAACTATATCACTTGGCCTAAAATAATAATTAAACATTGCAATATTGAGTACGATACAATGTCAAATCTATAGTGAGAAAAAACAAACCAGCTGTAAGACTGTAAGGCAAGAAGAAGCACAAAAACAAAGAGGCAAATGACTTACTTGGGAACAATTTCAACGTTAGGGTCAAGACCATGGTTCTCCGACCTTAAATAACAAAACACAAAAGATGACAATCAGCGAATCAAGAGTGGCATATACACAAGATCTAAGAACATCAAGTACGCAAATTACCTTTGACTGGGTAAATTTACTGGTTTAGGAACCGCAACCTTTCCCAAAACAGTCATGCCCCCTCTTCGTGCAGAGACCCATCTAATAGTCAATATGTACATGTAAGAAGCATAGAAGTATAATAAATACAAGTGCAACTGTATCACAGAACAAGACTTTCAGGTAGGCTATCCAATTTTAGCTGGATGCACGGCTCCTCAGTGAAGATATTCATAGAGATCACGTTATGCGAATATCTTCACAACTGCGATCTAAAATCTACCCTTTCAGAATATATCATCACAACTGCATCTATTCAGCATTAATCCCAAGCCGAAACAATTTTCAAAACATCAAAACAGAAGGCCCGCAACAGAAGTAGCTCAATTTGAAAGACCAAAGACATGACTGATTGCGAAAATAAGCAAGTGACAGTAAAATTGCATATTGCTCTACCAAAAGTCGGTAACTAGATTAAAGCGTCTTATGGAGAATGTTTGTTTCACTCAGCAATTTCGCTACATTTAAGGGAAATCGCATATAACAGAGGATAATGTCAGAGATTAGATGCATAGAAAAGCTCACATACCTTTTCTCGCCGGTCAACATACTTGAAGCCATAATTCAACGGAGACTGCAAGATCATCCAATCAATTTATAGGACCTAACAAAATAAAAAAATAAAATCCTATTAAAAAACATGACGAATATTTTTAATCAGCGCCACAAGGAGAGAGACAATGCTTGTTTAGAAAATTAAGAAAGTATTCGCAGAAAAGATTTCATCCTCAAACATTTGACCTAGGCCAAATACCTAAAGAGCAATGCTATAATTATATGTAGTCTGAATTGTTTTGCGACTAAGTTTGTATATGCAGAGTGTCGGCTTAGCCAGGATAATTTAGCTTAGATTAGAGGGGAATCAATAAACAGAATGGGAATATCACAACCAAAACCCGAACCCTTAAAAAGAATAGCAACACAATAAGATAAATGTAATTTTACAAGCTCTGGAGAAACTAAGCCTAAAGAAATAAGAAATATGCAATACTTTTCAATCCACAGCTGGAATTTATACGACCCTGGTAATTATATGCAAACAATCTCAAACAATCATTGCACAAAAGATTTTTATATTTCTAGCTATGGATCATCCCTACCATATGATGTCAAATTTGGTTTGTATTTTTACACTCATAAGTAAGCAAACAAATCATATTATTTGACATAACATGATTTCTTGTACAAGTACAACCATTACCACTTTGTACCAACTCTTCTTCTTTTTATTTATCAGCACAACCAACTAATTTCCAGCTAGAGTATCATTATTCCCCTGGCTAATTGATAACTTCAGTAAACCCTTTTATATTTCTATACTTGATTCATATATTATCAGTATATACAGCATTGCCAACCCTAAAATCAATCTATTTTACTATGAAACTACAACAAATTAACTAAACCTTACGTAAATTATCAAACTTTCACATTTTAAATCAACCTAATTAGCAAAATCATAATAACTAACCTTTGAATTCAGATTATTTAAAGTATGAAATCAAACAAAACCCTAATAAACAATGACTTGCCTTTGATCTACAAAAATATATTTCCCTCCTCGTCTTCGGTTTTATTAAAACCCTAGAAAAAAATATCAAACAGAAGAACCAGTAGATCTATATTGTTTAAAGGGAGGAAACAATATTGAAGATTCCTAATGATCAGAGAATAGGACCAGGAGAAGGAGGTGAAATCTTCGTATTGTTGATTTTACAGACAAGGGAAAGAAGATTTTGCAGACGCGAGAGGGAGAAGAAGGGGTGCGCAGGTTAGAAAAGTAAACACAGAAGAAATATTGGGTTTTATAGTTACGTGTAACTTTGAGTATTGTTATATCACGATCGGAGTAAATGTTTTTATTTTTTCTTTAATTTACTAAATTATTATCCTATTGTGAGGTGGTAAAAATTTTTTTACTATGAAATTACCAAATTATCCTACCGTGAGGAGTAATATAGCTGTAGAATAAGGTTATAATGGCAATTTTTGTGATTATTAAGAGGACTACATGTGTCAGCAGGCATAGGCAGCAATCATGAACGATGGTTTTCATCGTAATTCTGGGAATGAGATTTTGCTAGTTTTTTCCCTTCAAAAAAAAAAAAAATTTGCTAGTTGCGTCCATTAAATTTTGCACATAAAGTACTCACGTAAATATACATGGTATAAATATGTATCGTTTCATATCTATCTATTTATGTATAATATAAAGCGAATTGGTTTGTTTGGTATCCGAAGAAAAGAAAAAATCAATCAACACTGAAATGTCTAAGATGACACTCTGTGTTTTTTATCATCATTGACAAACAACCTGTGCAATGTGTTGGAGCATTGCTCGGTCGAACTCCCAAGTATTGCCATCGTAAGCTTGTTGTCAAATTTAGTTGATCAAAACTATATCTTGATTTCTAGTCTATTACGTAGTCATGTCTCGGTTTATCTATGTATAATATAAAGCGAATTGGTTTGTTTGGTATCCGAAAAAAAGAAAAAATCAATCAACACTGAAATGTCTAAGATGACACTCTGTGTTTTTTATCATCATTGACAAACAACCTGTGCAATGTGTTGGAGCATTGCTCGGTCGAACTCCCAAGTATTTCCATCGTAAAATTGTTGTCAAATTTAGTTGATCAAAACTATATCTTGATTTCTAGTCTATTACGTAGTCATGTCTCGGTTTAGGATAAAAGTGTGTAGTTGAGCACCGTACTTCACCGCGTTCACCATTTGAAGAAGAAGAAGATCAACTGAAGACTTTGGATTGGAGATCAACTGAAGAACTCTGGAGAACTTCGTCGATAAAAGGTATATGAAGACTGAACTATCTATTCACTCATATATATTATATTTTATCTACTAAAATGAGACTAAGTCGTATGACTAAGTAGACTTTAAATTATTGCACAATGAAAATTTTGTGATGTGTTTATTCCAAATATATTCTCGAAATATAAGTTAAATTATACGTCATTCGAACAATTCATTATTCAAGATGATCAATGAAAATAGCCTTGAACAATGATATGTGTGAGATTATCATTACTCGAGAATGTTTCGAATTGATTCATTTTAATCATGTGAAAATAATCTTGAACATTTTATATGATCTGTGTGAGACAATCATTTAATGTTGACTTGGGATGTTTTGTATTGATTAAGTAATCATTTGAGAATTACTTGGAAAAAGTGGTATGTGTGAGATTACCATTGTCGTCTTTCGAGGATGTCTCAAATCGATTATCGAAAGTTTCACAGAAATACTGACTTCTGGATACGGGACAATATGCGTACCTAGTACACGTACTTGGCAAAACTAGTTTAGGTCCAGAACTTCAGTATGCGTACCTAGTACACGTACTATCGTAACTGTGATGGGTCTGGAACTATAGTATGCATACTCAGTACATGTACTAGCGAGACCAGGGAAGTTCCCGAACTTTAGTTTATGTTCGGCTAAAGATACCTTGGTACCCATACTCAGTATGCATACCAAAACGTTTGTGCTCGTGAACTCGGGGGAGTATGCATACTTAGTGTGCATACAAGAGTCTTTGAACTGTAACTATTGTAAGAGTATACATACCTAGTATGCATACTTGAGCATAACTCACGAACTGGATGTAGTACACATACCCAGTATGCGTACTTACCCAGTCGAATATATTCAGATGCATTCAAAAATATTTCTATGAGATATCAAGCATTTGAATAACTCTCTAAACCACATGATGGATATATATTTAATCATCGATTAAGTTTTGGTTGATTATCAAGTGGAATCTAAAGTGTTTTATGTAAATGACGAAAAGCTTATTACGTTCATATGGCTAACCTTCGTTAACCGTTATTGAGCCTACTCATTGTATACGTTTAGATACGGTTTATCCTTATCTAAGATTTTATATTTCATTTATTTGAAAGTCAAGCTAAACTATCTAACGGTGGATATGATTGCTTATTTTCTAAGCTATCTTAGCTTGAATCTCAAGTCAAAATTTCATCTAACGGTGAATGTTATTTGCTTGATTACAAAGTTGTCTCAGTTTAAATCGTAAGCAACCTCTGATCTTAAAATTCTATATAAAGATAATCTTTTGTATCTGGGAAAACTAATCCCGGCACTTTCGTGTGTCCTAGTTGCAAACTAGAGTCGATTCTCTCTTAACCTAAGTTTCCGGATTTTTCTGTGAAACATAATTAGGTTTACGACTTAAAGACTTCGCTTGGGATTTGTGAAGCCAGGTTGCAAAGACGAGGGTACCCAAATACATCACAATCTTTTATATATTCACTTATAAGTCCTCTTATCGAAAGAGGTTGTATATGGACAAAGTCGAGACAATACTACAAATCGGTATTCACACTTTGTGTGATTGTCTATGAATACGAGATCAAGACAATGCTCTCCTGCAGTCAGGGAACAGTGAGTGTCACCGACGTCCTGAAGGCGTTAAGCTCTTAATCTAAGGAGAACCGCCCAATTATGTTATTCTACATAGAGGGCATGATGAAATGCAAGGGATCAAATCGCTCAGCTAGTGGGGATTTTCGAAAACATATTCATCATGGCTTCGTAAAATATGAATCGTTGCATGCCTGAAAGTCGTGTCGAAATATGCCTTATGATTTTAAGGTTTTGCCCTTTGTTGAAAATCCACCATCAACATTAAGTCCCCTGCTTAGCGGGGAACAGTCATGTTCCGCATTAATGTATTAAATGGTGATTTCCAGTCGATGAGATCATTGGTTGAACTCAGTCTACAAAGGTAGTTTCAGAATCTTCGATTTGCTCCAATGGTGGCATGTACGAGCAAATGCACGGATAAGGACCCTGATAGCAAGGTAAAGTGTTATCTTGTGAGCACGAAGAGATGAGACACTGCTGATTTGGGTGCCCAGAGGCTTGGTTTTGGTCAGTTTAGGATTTACGGGCCCGGGTCCAAAAAAGGAAACCCATGTTTTATTAGATTTTGGAAATAAAATTGATATAAAAGGGAAGAAGCCCTAAATTTGTTTTTAAAGTTCAGTTGTTCAAAATAAAATTTCGTGTGTGCATGTATGCGTAAGTTTCATGAAAATTTGTTTTAGAGAACATATGCACGTTCGTTCGTTAGTTTAAGAAACGAGCAATAATCTCTAATATGAAAGAGATACATGAATCCTTGAATAGACATGATTTAGTTACAGTAGATAAAATTTTGTTTATGAGCCTTCGTGAAGATCAAAATTTTATCTTATGTGAGATTTCACAAGATGGAATAAACTCTCGTTTCAAAGTTGAATGCTAGAATGAGAGAAAAAAGTTTTTTTTTTTTTAAAAAAGACGTGCATCCATTAGTAATAAATTTGTTGTCTATGAGCTTTCATGAAAACAAAATTTTAATACATGAATATGAGGATTTTCACAAAATTGAAAGACTCTCGGATGCTCGCTAGAGGGAGAAAAAATATATATATATATATATACATATTTTTTCAAAGTTACGTGAGTTTCACATTAAAATATATATTTTTTTGTAAAATCAATGTTTTGATTTTGAACAACTGTTGAAAGTAGACAATTATACATTGTGAAATAATGTTTGTATGTGAGTTTACATAATTGTAGAATGGACGTGTGTCCAAATTTTGAAAAATCGTTCACACAGTAAAGATTTACGTGGGTTGTTCACGATTTTATGAAAGATTTTGCAAAATGATTTTAAACAATTGTTAAAAGCAAACAATAATGTTTTCGTGAATTTCGTGATTTCATAGTGTATGCACACTCGGTAGAAAATCAGTGAATGTTCACATAAATGGTTATGTGAATTATTCATAATTTCGTGAAAAGTCAGGTGTCGGACTTTTAAGTAATGGGTGTTGCTCGTCTTTGCAGGTTTGAAGGAGCGAGCAAGATTTTCGAAATATTACGTTATTATCACTAAGTTCGTGAAACCGTAAATAGGTAAGAGTTGCGAGTTACCATTATGTAGACGCTGATGTGAGCATCCTAATTATTTTTGTTGTGCTTTAATTCCGCTGCTTTGATGAAATACGCATCTACGGATGATATACAGAAGTAGGAACGTTGTATGGACGTCACAGCAACTTTTCAAGAATGACTGGTTCCCATAATGATACTTCCAGAGATGATATCTCTATAGATGCAGCTTCAAGAAATGATGTTTCTGGGATCTCTGAGTGATGGTGAGAGATCTTTCACACTGATTTGTACTCCTGATTACTTAGTATCAGTAATGCATGGGAAGTCTCTGATAGAGGAATATAATATCGATAGAGCAGCTCGACAAATGAGTCCTTGTTCGATTGATGTGGATTACCCAGAAATAGAAGTAAGTCTTCAGAGTGGAGAATCCTGAAATAAGGATCATATAATGATATCGATCACTGTAAAGTCCACGGCTGTCTCTTTGGTGAGTTGTTAGCACTCCTTATATCATGGCTTTTTCTTGTCCGTGCAATTAGGATCATGAAACCAAGGTTTGTTATTTCCTTTAAGAATTTTTCTTCATCGAGCCTTGACGGTCTTCAATTCTCCGCAGGTGAACAAACATTCTCTGAATCGAGCGTTGAAGAAGAATTCGATGTAAGTACTTCTTCGTATAATCGTTCATAGCACTCCTTGAATGAAATACCACTAACTGTTGTTGATGTATTCAGGAGGAGATTTCCATGGAATAAGGGAGTACTGATGATTCTCATTCGTCTTCATAGGATGGTGAAGAAGAAAACCCCGGATTTCGAAACCGAGTGAAAGCAATGATGTTTCCAATGGTGATGCTGGCAATTTCGGTCCTTTGAGCACTTTAGGGACT
This sequence comes from Papaver bracteatum, assembly GCA_023529315.1. Taxonomy (NCBI): domain Eukaryota; kingdom Viridiplantae; phylum Streptophyta; class Magnoliopsida; order Ranunculales; family Papaveraceae; genus Papaver; species Papaver bracteatum. The sequence continues at coordinate 3,901,672 of JAJJWX010004531.1, forward strand.
ACTCCAATCGTACCCATAATATATTTTCTTCATATAAGTATGAAATTTCTGATTTGTTGATGAGTGAATGAATATTCTCATGAATAAGTGAAAAGTTTTACCGAAATACGTCACCAGAAAATTTAGAACTCATCCTTTTAGCAAAAACGCCGTAAAATCTTCATCCGATATCAGATTTTCGCGATCTACCCATGTATCTTTATGCCCAAGAAATTTCTAGATTTATAAAAGAAGATTTTTAAGTTTGGAGCATGTTTAGGGGTCGAAATCGATGAAATAGTAAACTTCCAGGAGACCCTCAGAAAATTTGCAGCTGGCATGTGGTCCAATGTTTTGGCCACAACTCTTTGCTCGTTTCCATAATTGTTGTGAATTTTGGATATGTTGTAGTGGACATCCATACGAAGAGAATGGTATATGACCCATCCCTATATTCTTCACCAATTCCCCCAGGCTCACTTATTTGTGCGGGATAGTGTAAAATCATCACAGACGAGCTTGTTGTAAAACACTCTTGTTGTGTCTTTAGACCATTCGCTTGTGTCTTGAACGATCGGTGAAGGATTTCAATGTCGTTGATTCATTTGATATCAGGACCCCTTGATTGATACATGAGCATGGTGGTGCTTGCAGTGCCATCTTCTGTCGTAAAATCATCACTTCTGAAACCCTGGTCACGGGACCATAACTGAGGTTGCTCTCAAGAAAGGGTGGTGTAATGACCATGGTTTCATGTACCGGTGGTAGCATTCCTTTTATGATGAATGATGAGTGCATGAGAGTCTAGTGCCACGGGTCTTGAACTGTGAAACTGATCGTCATGATTAGTGGACTGTCAGTCCCAGTATTTTGTTAAATCTCTCCTTTCGTTTTCTCTTCTTCTTGCAAGACTTGGATAGAGGACCCAGGTAGAAAAATTGATGTAAAGACCTAGGTGGTCGAATTTGGAGGTACCTTGATGAAGTATTTAGTGTAAAGACCTGGTGGACACTGATTGACTATGGAAGTTATGAATCCCGTCTAAGGATTGCTGCTTGCATGTTGTACGCTCTGGAAGCTGTAGGAACCTCATACGACGTCGGAATTCGATGCTTGACCCCAAATTTTGAAGCTAAAAATCTGAGTTATCACGTTAGATAAGAATCACTCAATTTGAAGTTGTATAGGTTAGCCAAAAAAGCGTGCACATTCGTAATTTGTAATCCCGTACAAACTTTTCATATTTCGTAGACCTGACGGTAAAGGCCATATATTTCATCTCGTATGTACGATTGATGTGCAATTTTGGTATGTTGTAGCGGAGATATAGAAAAACATCTTTTGTTGAGGAAGCATTGTCCCATTCCTCACCCATTGGTACGGTTTTGTAAACCCATGGCCTGAAGCGTCTTGTATCTCATTTGCAGAGGTGATGAGAACATCTTGTAGAAGTCTTTGGCTTGTGCCCACCAGTCATGCAAGATTTGGGAAGACTTTCATGTGAACATATTTTCATGTCTGAGACTGATGCTGAGATCACGATTGAATTCTCTCCAGAAATTCTTGTTGATGCTGAGACCATGAATGGATTTCCTCCACATATCCTTGTTGATGCTGATACTATGGTCGGAGTTGTTAAGATATAGGTGTATTGGGAGTACAACTCAAATTCTCCTGATCAGTATGACTTTACTATGAACTGGCTTCGTCAGTGAGTCGACGTTGTTGCGGCAGATAGCAGCAGTGACCTTCATTTTGGATGTGATCGGTGAAGAGAGGAAGTTCTTCAGTCGTGCATGGGTTTGTAATGTAGAGATCTCGTTGATGAAGTTTCATGGAATCACATCAGGTTGTAATAACTTGTTATGTGGATAACATTTATTGAAATAGAACCGATTTCTCCAATAAGATCAAGTTCCCAGTGTATGTTGAAGGAGTTTCTGCCATCCATGGAAGAAGTAGGTTGCATCTGCTTCAAAAATCTGGTCATGGAGATAGTGAAGACTTTAACGATTGTAGTTCAGTTAAACTTTGAATCAGTGTGTCATCCTCGAGATATTTGTGCTGAAGCTAGAGGCGCCATTATATTAGGTGTACTCTTTGAATGGGAGTACAATTTAAAGGCTTCTTAGATGCCTGAGCGTTGAAGCGTCATATCCCTTGAGCATGTCTTAGGTTTGATAGTCTTGGCCCCAACTATCTTCTGTTGATTCAGTTTCCTTTCCCTACGGTAGTGGGATTCAACACTTGTGTAGACATAGAGCTTTATGATTTTATGGCACACATGGACACTCCTGCAAGGCTATGGAGAAACGCCCAAAGTGTTCCTTTCCATGCTTGGATATTATCTCAGTAATGAATGTCTCAATGCTCGATTTAGAGAAATGTCAGATTCAACCACTTGGTAAAATACTAATGCGGTGAAGCTACCATTTATAACGTCTTGTGGAGTCGCTAGCAGAATTGAGTCCCCATGATAGGATAGCATGTGAGAAAATAAATGACAGACATGAAATGAATGAGACTTGCATGAGTGTGTAACCTCTTGATGAATGTCTATGCATCTTTTGCAGGTTCTTGCTTCAACCTCGTCAAAGTTCGAAATTCTCCAGGTGCTCTGATAATGGAACGTCCGCTAAATCTTCTTGATCAGAACTTTCTTCGTTGAAGAGATGTGCAACCAAAGGCGTTTTATTTGTAGTTATCTTTCAGCATGGATCCATACTCATCTGAGGATCGTGTCATATCTTGGATCTTCTTGATTATGTGAAACTTGGTCTCTGTTCAGGTTGAACCTATTCTCACCTTGAGAGTAATGTAGCCATAAGCATCTCTGATCGTTCCTTCATGGTCTCTGATTGAGATAGGTGCATGAGTAGCTTCTTGTCGAGTGATGCCTAAGACTCTGAAGGTTTTCAGTGGAATGTTGTTAATGGCGGTGTCAGTATCGATCAGCATTCTTCCAAATTAATTTCCTTTGAGATGGACTGTGGTAAGCAGTCCCCAGTTGTGCATCTCCTTGTCTGTGGATGAAGGTTCAAGGAGTATTTCCGGGATGGACAGACGTATGACACAATGTAATTTGGTGTTGTGAACATGTCCTTCTTTTGTGTCTTAGACAGATAGAGCGATTTCACAGATACGCTCGATCAACGATTGAACTACTTCTTTGACTGGTTGTTCGGAGAGTGTAAAGGTTCTGACTGGGAGAGGATTCTTGTGTACTCCTTCAGTCCCCAGTTGAATCTATTGTGGATCAACCGTCTCTTTGAAGATGTGCTTCAAAATATTGCAGTTACTTGTTGGATGATCGATGAACCTATGAAGGCAGTACCTTGGATTCTCCATTCCTTCTTCAGTTGGCTCTCTCCTGATGAACGACAATATGATTGAACCATCTTGAACCCAAACTTTCAGTAACTCGATCACTCCTTCATGAGAAGAGAAGTTTGAGTCTGTCTGATCATTTTCCCGTTCGTTGATATCGGGTGGAGGTTTGTGCATTTCAGGATTGGTTATATTTTCTTCGCACCTTTTGAAGAGCCTGGGATGTTGGAGAAGCGCTATGATGCTGTGTCTCGGTTTTCCTTTCGTTCCTTTCGGCAACAACAACGTTTATTAAAGGCTGAAGATTGTACTGATTGTTGACTCGGCGTCGGCTGCTTTGAGGTTTCTCCACCTTGTAGAATTTGCTCTTTCCAGTAAAGCAGGTGCAGTAGTCATTGATCGTTTGTCTGCTTCATGAATCTCTGAGAAAGTATGGAACCAGAGATTTTCCATCAAGGCTCTATAGATCGGGATCATTCTGTTGATGCACAAGTCCACTAATTGTTGTTTAATGACATTCGGGTCATGACAATCCAAAGATTGGACTCTGAACCTCTTCACATAATCGTTGGGATGTTCATTGCTCTTCTGATACATTTTTCCTAAGTCGGAAAGAGTAATATGCTCTGAGATGAAGAAGTATTTCCTATAGAAGGCATAAACCATTTCTTCCCAACTAGCGATGCTCCCAGGTGCAATGTTGTTATACCAGGTGTATGCTTGGCCTGTCAGAGATTTCGAGAATTCCTTCAAACGGACGACATGGTTGTGCTCGTGGTCTCCTAGTGCCTCCAGGAATCGAGAGACGTGTTCTCGAGCGTTCCATGTTCCGTTGTACAACGTGAATGTTGGGGAAGTATAGACCTTTAGGAAAGGAATTCTTTGCGTAGCAGCAGGATATGGAGGTTGATGACGATGAACAGATAATGATTTGTCTTTTCCTCGATCCTCCATGAAGCGTTCCAGGTCCTCACGAGTGATGAAGCCTGCAGGTTCCTTTGTTGGTGGGTTATCTGCAGATTTGTGCACCTCATCATCATCTACTACATGGATCGGAGTGACTTCAAGATCAGCAGTCGGAGATGTTTCTTTGGCTTTTCCTTTCTTCTGAGCTTTCTCTGACATCTTGTCAGTGAGAGTTTGAGATAACTGCACAGCTCCTTCTGAGTGTTAGCCATATCAATCTGATTCTTAGCAAGAGTTTCTTGCACCTTCATGAGATCACCTATGGTAGGTGGATTTATTCTGATTTCTTCAAGAGACCTTCCGAATAGGAGATTGTCTCCGATGTTGGTTTGCGAAGGAGTGATATCACCAGCACCGATGTTGGAAGCAAGAGTAGTTTCTCGAGTACCACCATTGTTGCTAGTGCTAGTGTTGTTTGTGTTAGGATTTGTAACTGAACCTAACCTAAGATCAACCATTTTGTGAAGGTTTGAGATTACAACCGAGAGATTAATCTCCCACTGTGGTCGCCAATATGTAGATGGGGAAAAATGGTTCGCTGGTTTTCTAGGAAAGTGAAGAGTTGAGCGTGTTGTTGAGACTCCTCGACCGAGCAAACTTCTTAACCTCACACAGATGCACTGCAAAGGGAGTACTTAGATTCGAGAGATCAATCTGTAGGACTCCGGCCTAAACCAAGTCAATGTCCGTTCCAGAGTCAATTCGGTCGGTCGCAAAGAGGGAGATGGGTTGATCTGTATGAGGGAAGCTGAGAATTGTGTGGGATCAATGATGATCAATGATTGTGGATGTGTTAAAGGTTTCTACAATAATTTGTGAACTGTTGAGTTCGAATAACTTTCCGTGGATTGATGAATTTCTGAGAGTAGTTACTCGAGAAATTCTGGATGATTGCTGATAGCTAGTGATCATTCGTTGTTCTCAATCATGGATTCAGAGACTTATTTATATTTTCAGAGTTGTGAACACCTTGATCCCTGTAAGTGCGACAATTTCATGAGTGGAAGAGTGGCAAGTGGAAGATCGTGGTAAAGTCAGTTCCATGTCGTGTGGAGACTTGACGGATCGTGCACCCACTACTTTGCTAACTTCTTCAACCGTTAACACAACTTACACACATTTCTCGTCGTGGATGAATCCACGTGTTGTAGGCCGCCAGACCAAAACCCTAGTTGTTATCCCCCTAATTTGACGTGATTGATGTCTCACGAATCGTGGAGTCTGCATGACAGACGTGTATTTATTTTGTCAATTGTTGACTGATTAGACAATGAGCCTAGGTTTTGTTGAATCGAGCATGTTCGACAAATGCTCAACGATTCATGAATATTGATGTTGCTCGTCTGAGCAAATATTGTAAATTCGACGAGTTGTTGAATATTGATGAGTTACTGAATATATGTAGATTATTCGAGAAACTGAGCAAGTATTGCTCGATTCGACGAAATACTGATAAGTTACTGAATATTGATAGTTGGATCAATATTCAAGCAATTGAGCAAGTATTGCTCAATTCGACGAATTACTGAATATTAAGAATTTGACGAACAACTGAGCAAGTATTGCTCAATTTGACAAATTAACGAATGTTGACAATTTGACACGCAACTGAGGAAGTATTGCTCAATTCGACATACTACCGATGAATTACTAAATATTGATAGTGGGTCAATATTTGAGCAACTGAGCAAACGTTGCTCAATTCGATGAAATATTTATCGGTGATGTGACCCAATAAAATATTAAAATATTGGTAGATTACCAAATATTATATAATGAATCCGCGTGTTGCTTTATGGATCAACATAAATTTATTTAGTATTTGAACTTGCTCAGAATAATGATTCATTGAGCGTTTGTTCGAAAACCTTAATTTTTGATCAATTGCTCATTAGTCGACGAATTGATGAAAACAGGTCATGAGCGAAGGAAGGACCGACCACATGAGACTATGGACGTCCATGTGATTCCCAATTGCTCGATTGAGCATGCACCAGGGTCCTGAGTTGGCCAGTTGGTGAAAGAATGATGATTAAATGCCGATTTCATCATTTACTAAAATATTTTTGGGTTCAGCATTAGGTGATAAAACCTAGGTATGAAAGATGGGACCGACTCTTGGTGGTCAGGGGACCATCTGTTGTCCGTTTGAGCAATCCCCAGGTTGGTTGGAGAGAGTTGGGCCAAATATGAGCGATTGCAAATTAGGTCAAAAGTGTGAAAACATGCGGGACCAGTTTTGTGCAATCCCTAGGAATGACCCTGGTCGGTCATTAAGACATGCACGTGTTGTCGTGGTGTCCGTGTATCCGTACTGAGAGTTTTAATATTTTCTGATGTGCGTTAGAGCAACATTGTGAATTTTCAGAAGAGTTTCATCTTGACTAAAATTTTTGATTTTGTTGGAATGAGCATGTATGCTCAATTGATCAATATTTTGTAAATATTAAAATAAGAATATTTTAACATTTAAAATTGCCGCGAGAGGCTAGCCGGTCGTGTGACCCTGTTTCCTTTTGGTTTTTCATGATTCGAGCAAAATTTGAGAAGTTATGACGAAATCATGATTTTTGCTCAAACCAAGGAGTTTCATGAATTTAGGAAAATAATAATTATAAAAGACTTGGAATTGCAAGGTGTGGGACCAGCCACGGCTAGGGCATGGCCGGCCGGCTATGTTGCCCAGTCCCATAACTCTTGCCTAATTTTATATTATGATTTTTCATGAAACCATGATGTTATGGAGAATCCATGAGTTTTTGTTGAAACAGAGGAGTTTCATGAGTTTAGGGAATAATAATTATAAAAAACTAGGGATTGTGAGGTGTGAGACCGGTCACGGCTAGGGCATGACCGGCCGGAAATATTTCCCGGTCCCGCACACCTTTCTCTATTTTATAATATTATTTTTCATGAATCCATGAAGTTATGGGGAATTCATGAGTTTTGCACAAACAAGGAAAGTTGTTAAATTGAAGGAGTTTAACATGAGTTCGTGAAAATAATAAAATAGGGCGAAATAATGGAAGAGGCATGGGCCCGGCCCCTGGGCGCCTCCTATTATTTTATTATTATTTGTTGATTTCTCCTATTTTGCGTAGGATTCCTCATCTGTCCATATTTTTGGATGCTCGTTTGTGCATCCGGGTGCTCAGTCATGCATCATTGTTGAGTACACTTACACCATTTTTGTGGGGCTTTCTCAGTGATGATCCAGATGCCCGATGGTTGAGTATTTATTGCTAATTCATGAAATTCAGTGTAGAATAATTCATGAAATGGAACAATAAAATGAGTAGTTATTTATTATCAATTCATAGGATCAGCTGTGGATTCGACCATGAACTCAGAATAATAAAACAGGCATTACCATTCCATGGGATCGTGGTTTTTTTTTTTTTTTAACAAAACCTTTATTAAAAATCAGGGGAACAAATTACAAGACCAAACAAGGCCCATTATGAAGAACAAAGAAAAATCAGGAAAAAATTACAAAAGTGAGATCAAAAATAGGCAAACCTAAAATAAGGTTGATCTGGGTATTCCATCTGAATAAGAGAGGCAGGTCTAAGATGGTACCTCTGAATTTGACCCTTAGGTAAATAAACCCCCTTCTTAGCAAAATGGTCTGCTGAAAAATTCACCTCTCTATAAGCATGCATGTAATAAATGGAGTGCAACTCCCTGATTGTTCTCTGCCATCTAGCCACCAGGAACCAAGGTATCTGACTATTACTTAAGGCCACAGCACAAGCTTTAGAACCAGTTTGCAAGATAACCTTGAGTTTATTGTTGTTCAAAGCCCATTCCAAAGCACTTATAGCTGCAATAAATTCAGCAATATAGTTGGAGAGAATTCCCAAACCCCCTGATTCAGCATACACAAATCCACCAGTATGATTTCTAATAATAAAACCATAACCAGCCTGCCCTGGATTTCCCCTTGAAGCACCATCACAACATAGTAAAGTTTCATCCATAGTGGAAAGATAAAAATAAATCTCAAGGATTCTAATTTTCTTAATTTTACTGTATTGTAATTGAAAGAATTGCAGTAATTGAGCTTCAAATTTTGATCCCCACATAGAACCTTTCATTCTGCATTTACAATTTTGGACTATCCTCAAAATCTTGTTCTTAATGCTGATAACATTAGGTTTATCATCCTCAAAACAAATACTATTTCTTAAGAACCAAATTTCAACCATAAGAGTGAAGGAACAAATGGACCAAAGATCTTTTATCATAGGGCTAGAAAATTTATTACTTCTGATAACATCTTCAAAAGAAAGGGAATTAGAGTAATTAAAGATACCTCCCAACCAGCTCCAAAGTTGTTTACTGAAGTTGTAATGCCAGAGAATGTGATGCAGAGAATCAATATTATTGTGACAAATATAGCACCTGGAAACCATATTAAAACCTTTTTTAGCTAGATTTTCATCAGTTGCACAAGCTTCTCTAGTGATTTTCCAAATATTAGCACAAGTAGATAGCAAAACAGCTGAATTCCATATTTTGTTATACCAATAAACCTTAGGCAAATGGGAGCTAATTTTCTTCACTGCCTCAGCCACTGTGAAGCTGCCAGAAACACTACTACTCCAAATTAGAGTATTTGCACCATTTCTGAGAAGAGGAAGTTGATTAACCTGCAGAATCTGCAAGTAGTTCTCAGGAATAACCCACTGACCATTTACAATTAAACTACTAACTTTCTGGTTAGGATGTTGAATCATCAGAGGGTGGTTTGGAAACAAAATGTTTAAAGGATGATCAAACAACCATCTGTCTTTCCATAATGAGATTTTAATTCCATCACCAACTGCCCATCTTGTTAGCTCAAGGAAGTCTGGTATTACCCATTTAATGCCAGACCAAATAGAAGATCTTTTATAATAGGAAATCCAATTGCCATTTTTATCAGTGTATTTGGCCAGGAAAAAAATAGCCCATTCATCTGTGGATTGAAGCATCTTCCATAAGTACTTCATCAATAAAGCTTTGTTCAAATCTTCAAGTCTTCTTATTCCCAAGCCACCTTCATCAAAGGGGGTACAAACCTTGTCCCATTTAAGAGTAACACATTTTTTATCCTCATCATTTCCAGACCACAGGTAGTTTCTAATAATTCTTTCACAAGCTTTAATGATTTTTCTAGGCCACTTATAAACAGGCATATTATAAACAGGATGCAAAGGACAGATTTGACTAGAGTAAGTCTAACTTGAAAGATTAACAGTCTACCACTCCATGTTGCAAGTCTTTTCTGCATGTACTCCACTAAGTACCAAAGATGAACTGATTTGACTTTTCCTTGAACCAACATCACCCCAAGATATTTGTCAGGAAAATTAGATAATTCCATATGAAAAAAACCAGTTATTTGTTTCTTCCTAACATTTGATGTGCCACCCAAAAAACATCTACTCTTGGAAGTATTAATAATTTGACCAGAAGAAGCTTGATAATTCAATAAAAGATTTCTGAGATGAGTAATACTTCTCATATTTCCATTGCATAACAGAAAAATATCATCAGCAAAAAGTAAATGTGTGGGATGAATACCATTTCTCATAACCATAGGTTGAATTTTCTTTTCTTGAACTAATTTATGAATATTTCTACTCAAAATATCTTCAACTAAAATAAAGAGAATAGGAGATAGTGGGTCACCTTGCTTGAGTCCTCTGCCAACACCAAAAAAACCAATAGGGCTCCATTCAGCATGATAGATATTTTAGTAGTCTTTAAAAGCACCATAATCCAGTCACAGAATTTAATGGAGAAACCATAACTTACAAGAGCTTTATATAAGAAATCCCAACTCATGGTATCATAGGCTTGAGATATATCCAATTTTAGCCCTAAGTTTCCTCCTCTTCTTTTAACAGGTAATTCATTAACAAGTTCAGAAGCAAGCAAAATCTGCTCATGAATGCTTCTATTCTTGATGAATGCACATTGCTGAGGGGATACAATTTTTGGAAGAAATTTACTGATTCTCATAGTTACAATCTTAGTAATTATTTTGAAACAGAAGTTGCTAAGACCAATAGGTCTGAAATGTTTAGCATTCTTAGCACCATGCATTTTAGGAATTAACACCAAGAAATTTGAATTCATTCCACTAGGAGTCACATTATTCTGCCAACAAAATTGAATTGCACTGACCAGATCATTTTTTATAATTTCCCAAGCATGTCTATAAAAGGTAACAGTGAATCCATCTGGTCCTGGGGGCCCATCTTGGTTCAGATCAAAAATAGCATTTTTAATATCATCTTCAGTTGGCAAGTTTTCCAGATAAGTGTTGTCTTCAGTAGTGATTACATTTGGAGCAGCATCAAAAAGAGAATTATCTATAATAGCATCCTGATAGGCAAATTTGATACTGAAATAATCAATAAGTACATTAGCAATACCATTCTGGTCAGTGATAATATTACCTAAAGGATCTTCAATTTCAGAGATAGAATTTTGAGTCTGCCTTAGTTTTATGCTAGTATGGAAAAAAGCTGTGTTAACATCACCATCTTGAATCCAGTTGATTCTAGCTTTTTCTCTGAGGAAAGTATTGTAATTGTTAGCAGCTATGCCACATTCCCCTCTAGCTGTAACTACATTGTTTAAGAGGTGATATTAGAAGGATCATCATCTGATTTTAAAGTTTCCTCCATCACCTTCTCTTCAGCCTTCTTAAGAGTTTCTTTAACATCCCCAAATACCTCCCAATTCCAAACCTTGAGAACCTTTTTGAACCTTTTTAGTTTATTCGTGAAAACAAAAATTGGATTACCATAAATGTCTTCCTTCCAAGAGTTTAAAAGCACTTGCATAAAGTCAGGATGATACAACCATATTTTTTGAAATTTAAATGGGGGATTAAGAGATCTAGGAATAATAGCATCTAATCCCATGAGAGGGCTATGATCTAACACTCCTCTAGCACCAACTTTGTAACTCCAACCTGGAAATTTATCCAACCATTGCAGGTTAAAAAGATCTCTATCCAAGTTACAGAGAATCCTTTTTCTACCAGCTCTTCAATTACACCAAGAAAAGTCCAACCCACTTTTAGGAGCTTGAAGTAAACCACAGAAATTAATACAATCTTGGAACTCTTTCATTGCAGTAGATATGGGGCTTTTACCTCCCTTATTTTCATCAGCAGATAAAATAGTGTTAAAATCCCCTAAGATTAACCAGGGTTTATTCAAGAGACTAATATCACACAAATCTTGTCATAATTCTCTCCTATTAATAGAGTAAGAATTAGCATGAACTCTAGTAACCAGAACTCCACCTACTTCAACTGTAATACATTGACTAGTAATCTTGATGACAGAAGGAGCAGAAATAGAGACATTCCATAATAGCCAAATATTGCCTTTAGTTTTATCCATAGAGTTATGAATAATTTGATGACGCATACCAGGGAGTTTAAAATGAAATTTTGATGTTTTAATTTTTGGCTCAACAATCCAAACAAGTGAAGGATTATTAGAATTAATTAAACTTCTCAACTTATCTTTGGCCTTTTGTCTCATAAGGCCCCTAATGTTCCAAAAGACGATATTCATTTAAAGGGAGGGGGTTGAGGGGAGATACTCCCCTTGTCAATAGGTTTAAGAGACTCTTTACTAGCTTTCCTAGTAACAACAATAGGTTTTAGAGGGGGGTTTTCTTTGAAGATTTGCTAGGACCAGCTACATCACTTGAGAGAATATTTATGGAATCCATTGGTATAACAGTGATTGGTTGAGAAATTGATCCAAATTCTAAAGCAGAAGAAGCACTAATTTCCTTAATTTCACCATCTTCCATATCAGTAGATTCATTAACATTTTCAATGAGAACTTCAAAAGGGTTAGTTATAAGACTTATACCAGTATAAGGTATTCCTTGAGAAGTAGAAGTATTATTTATTTCTATAGTACTAATCTCTCTGGAGAAAGTTTCCTGGATAGAAGAAGTTAATTCATTGAGATGTTGAGGATGAGGAGAATTACCAGTATTGTTAAGAGGTTGGACCTTTTCAGCATTCCTTGTCTTTGGAGAAGGTGGACTTTGATTTTGTTCAATGAGGTGTTGATTTCAAGTCTCCTAAATCCGAGTGTATTAGTTCAAAAGGAACTGTTTTACGTTCAACTCTTTTATTAAATGGTTTTCTTGCATATTTAGATTCAACACAGATTTCACATCTTTGATTTTTATCAAATTTTATTTTAGGTATGCAACCTAAATTAGCAAGTCTTTCTAGAGATTTGAAATTAACATGCCCAAGTCTATCATGCCAAACATGTGAAGAGTCACAAACATAAGCAGAAGAAGATGCATTAACATTCAATTTCAAATCAGATACACTAAGCTTAATCATGTTATCGGTAACATAACCTTTTCCTACGAATTCACCATGCTTAGAAATTACAACAGTATTGGACTCAACAACAATTTTAAAACCTTTTCCTAGTAAGATGGTTTCTGAGATAAGATTTTTGCATATGTCTGGGACGTAAAATACGTCATTCAATGCGAGAGTTTTTCCTGAAGTTAGCTTCAGTTCGACCTTGCCTTTCCCCACCACTTTAGCGGTGGAAGAGTTTCCCATATACAGTTTCTCATCGTCTCCTACTATGGCATATGAGGAGAAATCATTTATGAACTTACAGACATGCTTGGTGGCTCCATAATCAAGCCCCAGTCTCTCACATTAGTCATACTAGAGACAAGGTCGACTTCAGACACCATGCCAGTGAAATATCCAGAATCATCTACTATGTTTGCCTTATTTTTCTGTTTTGGATCATATTTGATCTTTTAGGGGCCTTACAGTCTTTAGCCATATGTCCAGGTTTACCACAATTAAAACAGTATCCTTTGATGGTGTGCTTAGTGACACCACCCCTAGGCTTAAAATTTTTACCTCTGGGTTTTCGACGTCTGTTACGTCTATTACCCATTTTGCTGGATTCTCCAGGACTTTTCTTTGAAGCAGCTTTATCTTCCAAGATGTGAGCTTTGTTGGACATGTTTTTGCTTAACATCATGCTCTTTTCCTTGCTGCACATAAGCTCCTCAACCTGGATCTTTTTGCAAAGCTCCACCATGGTGATTTCACGAGTCTTGTGTCGCAGCCTCCTCTTGTATTCGCTCCATGAAGGTGGAAGCTTTTCAATCACAGCAGAAACTTGTAAAGCTTCATCAAAGTGTTGGCCTTCAGCAAGAATCTCGCTGATGAGGATTTGAAGTTCGACGAACTGTTCTACCACAGACTTTTCGTCAGTCATATTTTATTCCAAGAATTTAGCCATCAAGAACTTCTTACTTCCAATGACTTCTTGACATGATATTTTTCTTCAAGAGCTTCCCATAAATCAAAAGCATTAAAATTTTCTTTTGCATTATAGAAGTCATACAAGGAGTCATCCAGACAATTAAGAATATGATTCTTACACATGTAATTCTTCCTATTCCATTTTTCCAATTTATCTTCATTACCACGATGATGAAGTCTTCTCGAAGGTCTATTTAAAGCAAGTCCATCTAACCTTAATTCGTTTAGGAAGAATAACATTTTAGACTGCCATCTCTTAAAGTCCTTACCACTGAACTTTTGTGGTCTTTCTACAGTATTTTTTCCCATGTTCTTACAGAGACAATTATATATCAACGAATAATACCTTTAGATTGTTGGAAATAACTGATAATATACGTATGCAACTGAGAAAAAATACTTAGCTCGCACTGATGTGTTATTGTTGTACCGGAGATGCACTGATAATAGTATCAAAAAACTTAGTAGAGGCACGTATAAAATACACTGAGCTAAAGGTAATATTGCATGCTACTCCTCTGAGATGCTATAGCAATTAGCAAATCACCTCCAGGATACAACAACTGTTAGTTCTCCTCTATGTGTAGCATACACAGAGAGAACCCTTAGAACTTGGCAGCAGAAATGAAAATAATAAACACAAATCGAAACTACAACCAGTTTCAGAGAAATGTAAAAACTAGTTTATGTTTCTGTAAACTATGATGTTTCTGTAAACTATTTTATGTAAACAAAGTTTCTGTGAACTAATATTCTGTATACAAAGAAGTAGTTATACAAAATTATGTTTCTGTAAACTACTACTTGTTTCAGATAAGAACTTGATTTTATGTTTCTGTAAACTTAAAAAAAAAATTGTTGTTTCTGAAAGCATAAGTTAAGAAGAAGAATTTCAGAAGAGAAGAGTTCTGAAGGTATGGTTTGAAATGAAATTCTTCTCTCGTATTTATAGGTAGAAAAACAACTCGAACGTTGAAAAAGAATCTGATGCGACAAACTATCCGTGATTCACGCGTCTCGAACGTTACAAAAGTTAAGGTAAAAGCAGAGGTTAAAAGCACAGTGAACACGCATTCAAAAATTCGAGATTCTCTTCGAGGCACAGGTGTCAAATGCACCGTGTGACACGCGTGAATGAAGATGCTTCTCGAGGCTGTCGGATATCTAAAACCGAGAAGTCAAAGAATAAAATTCTTTACATGTGTGGGAGAAGCGTGTGGTAAATTTCAGTAAAAAGAAAGGGTCGGATAAACCCACACCCACGCCCACGCCCTCGCCCTCGCCCGACCCGACCGACCGGACGGACGGCGACGGCGTGCTTCTGTGCGAAGCACCGCGCGAAGGGTAAAGGTAATAAGAAATACAATAAGGTTTAGGCAACCTTTCCATAGTCTAGGGCTTTCCCCGTACACAAAGGTCTAAAGACCCGAAGGGACATGCCCTTAAGGCTAAACCCATGGTATTTAAGTCTAAAACTCTAAATGTTTTAGTCTATATGGGACTAATGTTTTATTCATTCACATGAAAAAACATCTAGGGAGCATTAGGTATTGGGATCAAAACATGGTCCATGCATTTTTTATTTTAATAAAACATTGTTTTTTCTAACACTGCCATCAAATACCATGATCCCATATCTTCTCAACACGAACTTTTACCATCAGCAACAACCAACTTTCTCCGTTGAGTTCTTCTCATGCAGTAACAACCATCTCGACTTCATCCATTATCACGACTATGAGTTCATCACGTCACCACCAAATCCAGTCTGTAACTCCATCTTCCCTAGAAACCCAAACTCGAGCTCAACTCTCCACAGTCACCATTAACAGCAGTTTCCTCCTATTTATTTTCGTGCTCGATCTCAGTCCATGGAACAACTCTGATGTATAAAACACGAGCTTTATATCACCACATCTCAAGTTCATCTCCTTCTTGCTTGAACTGCACCACCAGCTATCGAGTTATCTATCGTCTTCAAGCTCTATCCATCTCCAAACCAACTCTAGCTCAACTCGAGCCATCGAAACCAACAACCACAGCTCCGAGCTTCGTTTTCCATCATCATCTCTGTGTTTCAAAACTCGAGCTAAGATCCTCCATCCCAGTCTTCAAGAACAACAAACAAAATATCACCGACATCGTTTCCGGCATTCACTGCCAACTCCATCACTCTCTGCTGCCAATAGATACAACTCCAATCTCCATAATCTTATCAATTCGTACCATCACTGCGATGCCATATAACGGAAGCGAACACCCTTTAACGTTCTCTGCCATCTTCGTCTCCTTCATGCATGCAAACCGTCGTGATCATCATCATCGGTGATACTCTGTTTGAATGGAGAAAGAAGAAGGTGGTGCCCTGAGTAACAGACCGGGTGCCTTGATCAACATTTGAATTCCTGGTTTCCCCAAAGTAAAGGATCTAACTGTAATTAGCACTTCCTTTGAAACAGTGTGCCCCTTAGAAGAATGGACGCCCCTTATAAATTCTGTGCGTAAACAATTTCGCAACTTTGCTTGCTTCAAATGCCCATAAAATCTTCATACGACGTCGGAACGACTCCATTCTTTCGCCGTTGGCTTCTTATTTTCGTCATCTTGGAGATGATATCAAGAACTCCTTGATTTGAATGAGTTACACTTGATCTTTGGCCATTCTCCGCTTTCGGCTAACTTCTTTTATTGCAATTAAGTGCCAATTCGCTTCTTTTGGATGATTCACCTAGCAAAACACAAATAAAGAAAAACAAACGTAATATACAATAATTTTGCAAGAAACTAAGAAATTACTAGCATGGATTCAACACTAAATATATGCAAAATATGCACTTAACAGAATGCTTTTGCAAACCGTGGCTTTATAGTTCATGAAATGATCCGAGTGAATCACATCGTTTTTTATTCAATTGTGTCTTATGTAGTACATGAGATCTCATAGCAATTGAACAACTCTCTAACTAGTTCATTTGAGTCATTTGGAATAGTTATGGTGAAGAAGAATATGGTTGATATGAAAGTTATCATTTGGCTAACCATTTGGTTGACTATTATTGAACCAACCATTGTACACGTTTGGGTAAGGTTACACAAACCC
Organism: Papaver bracteatum; assembly: GCA_023529315.1. Taxonomy (NCBI): domain Eukaryota; kingdom Viridiplantae; phylum Streptophyta; class Magnoliopsida; order Ranunculales; family Papaveraceae; genus Papaver; species Papaver bracteatum. Next base: position 3,918,381 of record JAJJWX010004531.1, read on the forward strand.
AAAATGTCAAGTACATGTGTGTATGGCAATTTAAGTTTTCGATCTAACGGTTGAGAGATATTAGCTTATATCTAATCAGGTTTTCATCTAACAGTGAATATTGAATGCTTTGTTAGCAAGCTAACATTGATTGCAAACCCTGATTTGAAAAAAATATATAAAGGAGAGCTCTAGCAACTGGGAAACATAATTCCAACACATTCTGTGTGATACTAGTTTGCTAAAGCTAGAGTCGATTCTCCTTTAACCTTTGGTTTTCTTCTTCTAAAACCAGGTTAATGACTTAAAGGCTTCATTGGGATTGTGAAGCCAGACCGATACTACTTTTCTTGTAGTTGTGTGATCTGATCTTGATGTTTCTATCATACGAGTACAATTGTAATAATTGTCTTGAGATTTCTATCTTCGATAGGCAAGATAAAAGTAGTCACAAACATCTTCGTCTCATTGTTTGTGATTCCTCAATAATCTTCTTCGTTGCATCGATTAAGTTTATTGTGAGGTGATTGATGAAACTGAGCTGTTCTTCGGGAATATAAGTCTAGTTTTGTCTATTGGTTCATGTTCACCTTGATTTATCAAAAGACAAAACAAAACTTGTAGGTTGATTCGTGAAAGACGAATTTATCTATTACCTGTAGACTTTTCTATGTGAGACAGATTTGTTTATTAAAGTCTTCGACTTTGGGTCGTAGAAACTCTTGGTTGTGGGTGAGATCAGCTAAGGGAATCAAGTGCGCAGTTTCCAACTAGGATCAGGGGTGTAGGAGCATAACTGTACCTTGGATCAGTGTGAGATTGGTTGGGGTTCAACTACAGTCCAGATCGAAGTTAATTTGGAGTAGGCTAGTGTTTGTAGCGGCTTAATACAATGTATGTTTAATCTGGACTAGGTCCCAGGTTTTTCTGCATTTGCGGTTTCCTCGTTAACAAAATTTCTGGTATCTATGTTATTTCTTTTCCGCATTATATTTTTATATAATTGAAATAATACAGGTTGTGCGTTGTTCAATCAATTAGAATATCCGACCATTTTGGTTATTGATTTAAATTGATTGACACTTGGATATTGGTCTTTGGTACCATCCAAGTTATCTCTCTTTGATTAGACTCGCGAATCATATTTGCTTGAGTAAATCAAATTGAGAGATTGAGATAATAACTCCTGGAGTATTTTCTATTGATTGAGTCTAACTGTCTAGTTGATTCTCTAGAAAACAACTCGGAGTTGTCCATACAGATTGCTAATCAAAATATTGGGTGGTGTTGTTAGACCCCCACTTTTTCACTATGCACGAACTATACACGATAAGTTACTTCAAGTAGGAAGAGATAACAAAGAAACCAATGTCAATTGTGGGTGCGTTGATGCATTTTCTTTTAATACATACTTTTATGTGTGGGGATTAAACAGGAGATTTGTACTTACAAGTCTTCTGCGAATTCATTCGCATTGGATAAGAAAAATAACTATGTTTCTTAACCTTAATAGTAATATGTATTTGGTTTCCTCTGAGTTTTCATTACGTATTTATTTCCTGATTAATAAAGCCATCCCTAATCTTTTCTTCTTCTCTTTTTCCTTTTTCACTCTTTAACCTTATGAAAATCTTATTTCTTTTTTTACCTACTCATATGTATCTGTAATCTCTAATGTTAATATGTTCATTTTTTCATTATTATCATATCATTAGTTAATTGGAACCAATTTTGTAGGTTGGGGTTGTCAGAGCAGGTGGGAAGACAAGAGAAAGCAAGTTTTGGGTTTGTTGTATTTAGGGACATCAGAGGTTGAATTGGAGTTGTGATCGCTATAAGCACTTGAAATACAACCTCTGGCTAAATTACAAGGTACGTTTCCAAATGATTTCGTCTTTCATGGTTTTTTCAAATATCTGACATACCACTCCATGTAACTTTTTCTTTGTTTGGTGATGCCAAGATGCATCGTCAACATGATGTTCAAAACAACAAATTTAGTTTTCTACTTGAATCATCTAAGACAAATTCTTACTATGATAAGAATGGGTGTCATTATGCTATAAATTTTGATGTAACATCCTCATCTTACCATATGGATGTTCAAACTCATCTCCCACGTCATATGTTTGTACTACTGGGGTAATTACATGCCAAAGTGGAGTGCTTTGCTACTGATAAAAAAATTATACTTTTTTGGTTTCTAGGTCCATTTTTTTTTTATCGGCTCTAGGTCCAAAATATTTACCGCATGGCATGAATTAGTGAATGTTTAATTATTATCATTTTGAGTTGTTGTGTAGTAAAAAATTATTATCATTTTGAGTTGTTGTGCAGTAAAAAATAAAAGAAAAGGGAATAATATTATCTTATCTTATACGTAGTACTATCCAATTACATCATCTATATGAGTCCAACTGTTTAAGGACCAGTCTTGCTTCTTTTTATAATTGACATCTTTCCTAGATTTGCATCGAATTATAGGCATTTTACAGCGACCATTTACTGATCATTGTGCCTCTATTATGTTTCCTGACTTCAACATGTTGTCTAATATATAATATGACATATCAAGGCTTGGGGAGCGAGAAGCTCCACCAGAGATCAATTCAAGATGATTGATGGCTGCTCCGAAGGTTATGTCAACGGTGGAACATTTGTAGGTATTTCCTTTGAACTGGTGCAGTTATGTGTGATAGATAGTACGTACTGATGGTGAACGTACCAGTGGTGTGGAAGTGAGAAGATTGTACTAAAGGTTGCTGATATCAAAAAAAAATTGTGGGGTTCAGGTCGTGTATAATGCAAAATTTTGGTTTTTTTTTTTTTTGGTTTTTTCTTTGTATTTCGTTGTACAACGCACACCGTGATTTATTTATTTTTTGGATAGATTTTGCTCAGTAAAGGGGAGATTTGATTGATTGATGTTGCAGATATTTTGTGTCACTTATATAATTAGGTTGACTAAAATGGTTTTGTTAACAATTGCCATTTTTTGATTTGTAGAGATTAGTAACTGCTTGGATTAAGGTATCTAAAGAAAATCCATCATCATTGTTATCTTATGTAATTCCATGGCTCCATGGAACGCTCAACTGCATTCCTTGGAACACTCGGTTGCATTCAAAGTTTTTTATAGGAAGTAATCATTTACTTTAAGAACTTTAAAACTATTAATATCGGTGGTTAACTAATATGCGCTTTCTATTATTCTGACTCTTGCTTACCTACATTCAAACATATTCAAACATTTTTGTACCATTGTACAATCTATTGCGCGCGGTAGGACAATCACGTTTTTCTTAATGAGAAAGAACCTAACAACAATATTAATGTCGACAAATAACTAATTATATATTCGTCTTTGGTTTTATAAGATTCAAGGATGTCCTCAAATAGAATTTGAGTGTCAAAATCCTTGATGTTATACACACTATTCCAGGCTTATATGTTATTATAGGCTCGCTTTGATATATCCACTGTTCTTTTTTTTTTATATAACTTGAGACTTTGTTTGACATTCAGGGAGATGGGGAATTACTTGCGATAAACTCTTTTGATGCCAAAGCAAGGATATGGAGTAGACACGGTCATAGTTGTAGCGAAGTTCAATTTTAAGTTGTTCAATAGCATTTCTATTAAAATTAATATGAAACCATGTAGCAACACTGAATGATATCGCGTCATACTGCATCTCAGAAGTCGTACACTTCAAAGAACTGATTAGATTTTGGTTCATTTTAGTTTTCTGTCTAAAATAACTATACCGTGTGTTGTCGCAGACCTAAGTGCAGTCCTTGATGTCGATTGCTAGGATGCATTTTCACCAGGTTTAGTTGATGCCAAGATCAACGTTTGTCAGGTTTAGCTGGTATACTTATGCTCCTCTTTAATGCTGTTATTTGGCACCAAGAGCTTGAAGGTTAATTACAATGAGTACCTGTTTATACAAGTTCGATACAGACTGATAGTGATCATTATGATTAACCTTCCGTACTGATCCATATGAGGTCCAGGTATCTAGGTGGATTACATCACCGAGTTCATAGAAAAGTTTAAAAGCTGGTTGGTAAAAGGAAGAACCCTCTGTTACAATTGACCAGATCGTCTCAATACAAGGTTTATGCAATGTGTATGTCAAGTTCACATATATAACACATGCTTTTGCTACTTTTTTTTTTGTGTACATCGTTATATATCAACAATCTTTAAATATGTAGATGCATTACCTTTGGTTATAATATTTAATAGGAAGATATACAATTTATTTATACAGTGTTTGGCGCAAGGAATGATCTTATAAAAAAAGGGAAAGTTCTGATGATTTTGAAGTCAACTGTTCTTACCTTTGGGTTGTAGGTTCTCAGTTCTGTGCAAGTATTACGGTTATGTCTTACTTTATTTTCTAAAATCATATATCTAGCCCCACCAAAAAAATTATGATAAAGTAAGAGATTTTTTTGATAATTATCTGTCCATTGCTGCAGACTACATCCAAAAAATTTATCCGATCGAACCGATATACTCTGTTCGGTGTACTATGTCCTTCCTGGATTAGCGAGGTGACCACATATATCATAAGATTTATAACATGCAACTACTACCTAGAATAATCAGACTATTCTATGACTTCGCTTCTCAAGTACACATATCTTGATGTGTTTTGACATACATTTGCATTCTGTCGTTTCCTTATTATCTGCGGGCGGTGAAATTGTTAACTTCATATTGGAATGGTAATACTAGGAAGAATGTTGTGTATTGTGGTGATATATATGTGGGTACATTTTTACCAGCTTTTGAGCCACGATAATCTTCTTCCCACCTTTCGCGCCTTTTTTTTAATTACTGATGGAAATGAGGAATCATGGAAGAAATATGGAAAGATTTGCGTAAGTATAATAATAGGCATGAACTTTCTAAAATGTTGTGCTAATAAGAAAGTCAACGATTCAAGAACTATTTGTAATCTATATGGTTAGTGAAGTTTGTTTTCTGTTAGAGAATCTCATCGCACTTCACTCCTAACCGTCTTTCGTTCCTAACTCTGACTGGATTGTAAGAAATTGTAAGAAGCTAAATGATTGTGGATAGTTTAGGATATTAATGGGTTGATATATTTATGGGAAGAATATAATTGCCCCACAGGTAAGGTTACATATTTCTGGAAACATCAATTTTAGGTCGCAAATAACAAATATAGCGAATTTTTGCAAATTAGGGTATATGGAATCGTTGCAGTTCAACTTACGCCAAATTTAGTGAGGAAAAAGAGCAATTTTATGGAAAGTTCGTGGTGATCAAGTTACGGAGGTATATATAAATGTTACCTCCTAATTTTTGTGTGTGTTTGTATAGTGTCGGCTTGGTGCAGAGTTTTCTTGCTCTCCTTTATAAAGGTTATAAGGGTTTTGCATTATGTGACATAAATCTCATTAATACAAATACAAATGTGAGTAATTGCTTGACGAGTTTTTTTTTTTGTTGATTCTTTACTGGATTTCTTATCAAGGTTAGTCTTTGATATAAGTTGTTCTTTGTTTTTCTGCTGGGGGTAATTAGGGTTTCTTAATACCATATTCATTAACTACTCTTCCTCCGTGCTCATTGTGAACATGCGAAGGTGACATAAAATGTTGATTCCCCTATGGTTGGACAAGCGAAGGAACTGCCCTTGATCCTTAACTGCCCTATGTTAGTATTTGTACATCTAATTCTAATGTGTACTTCTCTTGGAAGAGGTTGTAATTATATTTATGAATACTAACCCAGATTAAGTTAAAAACACGGAGGTAACTGAAAACCAGTTTTGCGAGATAATGCTAACAACAGGTAATATTAATGTTCAACTATTTCAATTAAAAAAACAGTGTTTGAAATACTAACCTAGATTGCTTAACTATTACATTTGTTTAACTTTTTAAGTATAGCATCAATAATAGTGCTATGAAAAGCAAGAAGATATCAAATGAAATATGCAAGCAGGGTTTGCTCTTTCGCTCTTTTTTTGTCTATCTTTCTGTTTGTTTCGGCTTTGTTGTTTTTTCTTGGTTTTTATTGCATAACTTATTTATTTTTTACTGCTTTTACATTTTTACTACTTTTCTTGATATAAAATAGCGACTCCCCACGGGATACTGTCAGGGAGCATGATAACAAATGAGATAAACATATACGTACAAATATGCTACATTGGCTTCTCACAGTCGTTCCAGTATTTTCGTGTAGGGTTGTGTGTTAGCTCTTAAATATAACTGCTCAAAATGCTCAATTGGGTCAAGCTGCAGGATTGCCATCTCCAAGTAAAACTCTATTTATAGCAAAAACTTTGATGTGCCTGTGCCAATTGTAAGTAGTTAAGGTTTCTTATATTGATCAAATGGTTAGTGTGATAGGAGGACTTAGACAACTCCGAGATCATTTTAGAATTACATGCAACAAATATGGAAGGATTCAATGATGACTCCAGAGTGAAACCAAGCCTACTATATATGTGGTAGTTTGTCACCCTTTCATCTTCCAGAAACTCATTTGATGATAATAAGTCATGTTTTTTCTCTCAAAGCCACTGAAATCTTATGCAATTGACAAGGCTTGCCTCCTTACTTTTCCTTGAGTGTTTAGGTTAAAGAAATTGAAGCTAGGTATGACAGAATTGCACACGAATCGATGTTCGTATGTTGTTGAAAGGCTCTCTCTGGGATCATATGCAAGAATGATGGTAAGTTTGTTAGTCCATATATTTCTCTAACATATTCAAAGATTTTGACTGCATGATTAGACTATTTCCGAACCATTAGATTATGCATTTACATTCAAATTTTCGTGACTTCTGGGCAAAGAAATGTTGAGTATGGCGACTGGAGATAAAGAAATTAATGCTTCTGGGGTTTTTCAGGGATTTGTTTACTATGGTTACATTTATATTGAGTGTTATTAGGAAAGTACGAGCACAAAAAAATGAGCTATGAAGACAATGGTTTAGAGTAACACTATATTAGTGGTATCTGAGAAATATTGAGTGCCGACGGGTGGGATATGAATGATATTACATGAATTCCTGCAAGCTAATTTAGGATTTGCTTTTAAGAATTAATAGTTTAAATTTTACCAGTAAATGTGGGTTTGGGTGACCAATGGTGCATTTTCTTTCTTCCTAAGAAGAATAATGGGGAAACAATTAATATAGCAAAATTTCAATGGGTAATCTTAGGTTTCCGTGCAGTAAGGGTTCGATTTGTTTCAATTGGAAAAGAACCTCTTCTGAAGTTAGTATCTAGGTCTGTTTTGTTACTAAAAGTAGGATTTTTTACTAGAAGTATGAAACAAGAGGTGGTCTTAGTAAATGTCAGGACTTTGTTGTGATACTAACTCTATTTGCGTTGTGCAAAGGTACACATGAACATTGCTTTAAGTGTATCCGAAGGAAGTTTATTTCATTTATCGAGGCTTCAAAAAAAAAAAACATTGCTAGGTGAGGTCAATATAACCCTAATAATAACAGTTCTATGGGATAATTCTATTAAATCATTTATGGTCCTATAACTTCTAATTTATCCTATTTTTTGAGTTGCTGCTACTGAAGTTTCCGAACATAGGTTTTTATATACGAAGTGTGAGCAAAAAGAAACTACTTTCATTGTCATATGCAACAAGTAAAGTGAAGGTATATGCCTATATAGATTGTGCGGGTACGAGAATTTATTTTTGACATTTTACCCAATAGAAACTGATTCTTCGCATCACCGGTAAAAATTAAACCATATGTGACCATGTTATCCATAAAACTCACCTGGAAGATTTACAAGAGTTGATGTCCGCTACGAAACTAAAAGAGTGACTTTTGTTCGTTTATTTTCAAAAATTAAATATACTTGATGTTCAAGTGAGGTTGTGAAAAAGTATATAACATTGCAGTGTATCTGATATGTCATGGACCACTACTAACTTGCATTCAGTTGGAAATTTTGATTTTTGCAGGTGATTGAGGTAGAACTGGCTGCTTCAAGGAGCACTTACGTATTTACCAAGTCTATAAAAAAGGGATAACTGAGGCTTTTCAATGGTTCGATTTATTTCTAAGGGAAGATCATCAAATACGATTGTGTTGGTTGGATCTTTCGTCAATACCTGTGTGATATGGTATGGCCCATTAATTTGTACCCAAAATCATTTGTTCAATTTATAACTGTTTTTTTTTTGATGTAATATTGAATTATTGGTTAAAGATAAGTTCAATCTCACGATTAGTTCTTTTGATATCTTTTTTCTAATTTTCTCAAAGTACTGGCTCATTAGATTACGTGAGATGGAAAGGAGTTCAAGTATGCTTATGAAGGTTACATGGGATGGATGAATACAAGGGAGAATGTGCTAAATCATATGTTTTAACTATAAAACTTTATTTACTATAAATGTAGATATCTCATATGTTGTAAAATACTATTTTGGATACGTCCTTATACTAATGTTTGTATTTCTTAAGATTATGTTATTTGCTTAATGTATTTGTGTGTCGTTGTTGATCTTTATTGGATTATTGTTAGTGTACTATTATCTCTCTGGTATGTGATGCCAGGTGTTTCGAACTTCATTTGAAATCACTTACTATGAAGCCAATGAACCATGAACAAAAGAACTGGCATATGTCTTATATGTAGCTCAGCTGGAATCACTTTTTATGCTCTGCACATACTGGTAAGCTCAATATGGAAATATCTTATTTCACTACTAAATTTAAATTGAAAGATGTATGGAGATTGAAGGAGCCTATGTATCCCAATTAATGAACTCATCACTCTATTGTGCTATTCTATTTGATGTTCTTAGGCCAGATGCAAGTCAATATATGATTATAAGTTTCCTTGCAAGTGTAACAAATATAAAGTTACAGTTCGAGACTACATGATTATTATAAATTTACAATCATGTCCCAGGAAAATGTGGTAGGGTTATTCGGGGTACAATAAGTGAAGATACCAGTGCATCTGCAATTATTATTTGGTTCCACAAAATTTGAATCTTCACGCATTGTTTTGCTTTTAAAAATCATCAATCCTCATATGTGCCTGCTCTTTGGCTAAGGTCAGTTGAAATTTTGCATTAGTATTATTAAAATATGTCTTACCTGATACAAGATGAGCCAGATATATGGAAACTTCATACTTTGAAAACTTATTATGGTGCATGGTCATGCGATAGTTTTGAATCTTTAGTGTCCGTCTTGATGCAATTTCTGCTTGGGAACTTGCATCTCATTATTCTTTTGTTTCTTAAAGAATGACCTTTTCTTATCTAAATTTCTTATTTTTTTGCTTGCAGCCACTGTAAGCACTTAATGGTGGCGTCAAATTGTGTTATGTTTTTATTCTTCAAGCAAGGAGAGGAGCTCATCAAGGGAGCTTTAGATGTGGTTTTTTTATAAATATTTGGTAATGTGATGAATTTAACACTACAATATATAAATCGAACTTGTTTATTAGTAAAATGTACAATATATTTTTGATATATTAAATCATGTTATTAATGATTTTTGTTAGAGGGAAAGCAAAAAGTGATTTGAGGAGTACAAAATTCGGTGTTGACTCGGTGACCAGGCCGATTTGTAAGATGAGTCAAGTTTTTTTCCTTCCCTGACCATGATATCCTCCACCTTAACTGCCTTCCAGATTTTGAGACTAGTAAAATAAGTAAACTCTTGATTTTTTTATGACAATTCTTGATGGAGTAATGGCTCATTCTCGTTGATGCTGTAACTGAAGATGAGCCATCGAAGGACATGGAAGTAGGAGATGGTTACACAACAAATTCCAGCACGGAAATAAGAAGAAGCAGCTGAACTTAGCAAAGAAAGATCCCGTGCTAATGGATTTTATTCTTCATCATCATTACCAGGTTATTCTTATCAATGGGTTTTATATTCAGTTTGTTATGAACAAAAATTTATAATTTTAGCACTGATTAAATCGATTTCCGCATTAAAATTTCTTTATCAATTTAAGGTATTTGTTCAATTGGGTATCTCAGGATCAAAGTTGTTAATCTAGGGATAATTTCCATGTAATTTTATGTTAAGTTCCTTAGCTTAGCAAATACTAAATTCCCTAAGAGCACTTTTATATAATTTTCCGCGTATGGACGCTAAAGTAGCTACCTGTACTGATCGAGGAATGAATTAAAATGGTCTACACTTAGTTTGCATCAAAGAGATGAAGCTACAGAAAGGGTACGACAACAAAAACAAGGTTTCCTCTCTTTTCCCACCAACTGTTTGAAAAAATTCTTGAACCTCTACCAGCAGCACAACTAAGGTTTCCCTTATCCGATGAACACAAGTGATTGATGGGCATAGGAGAGTTTAGGAATTGTTACAAACTTGACCACTAATGGTGTACATAGGTTGTGGTGTATGTTTAGGTCGATGATAAGCTTCTTTATTATTTTTTGTCAAGTTATTGTTTGCAGATTTATTCTCAGGATTCTCATGCCTAGACAGGTATTTCCTAGTTCTTACTTAACCATATCATGTACTTAGATTGATGTGTATGATTTAAACATTGTACACGATATGGGAGTGTTTGGTGTAAAAAAATTCTAGAGTTAAGCTCTCGTTCCACTTCATTTCATTGTTAATATGGTTTTCCTTTATGATAGAAGATATTAGTTTTGTAATTGTTACTCTAAGTATTGTATGGATAATGCATGTGGGTGTATTATGGACTTTGGAGATGTTCCAATCAACAATCATTATTCATTGCATAATCGCTCTTGTTGTAATCCTCAATCTGACGTTTTTTGTATTAGGGAAAAAAATATCTTATGTTGTTTTCTCCGTGGATGGAAACTTACCCAGGGAATACCTCTCATTACGTTATTCTCGGTAGTATTTTCTGATTAGAGTGTGTTTGGGTCGGAAGTGTGAGAAGTGAGCATGTGCCAATGAGGATATTTTGGTCCGAGTCAAACAAATTTATTAAATCGGCCTAGTCAGCGAGTTGACTATGATTTTTGCTCTCATCGAATCCATTTTTGCTCTCCCTCTAACAAAAATCTTATTAATTAACAAACAAATCCAAGTGTAGTTGCTATCTTAGCTCAAATAGTAGAGCACATGGTATCCACCAGGCAATTGTGGGTTCAAATCCCACAGACGACATACTAATTTCAATAGTACCGGTGTATAGGTGTACATGGGCAAAAGATGTATCGGATTTTTCAAGGCGCTCTAAGGATCTTTTTTTTTTTGGGTTATTTAACGTTTGGTACCCTATAAATGTCCAACACCTAGCTTTGGTACCCAATATTCAAAATATTAGCGGTTGGTACCTTGACCCGACGGAGACCGTTAATTGAAATCGTTGACTTTACAAAATAACGATTACTTTTGGCAGTAAAATAACCATTTCTAAACATCCCAAAACACCCTTTGATCCGACGGTTTTAAAATGAAGATGCTAAATGAACCAGACCCGTAAGTGCCTGTATTGTTTATCTATCATGAACACCGCCGCCGACATCATTAGCAACACCACCATTTCAGTTGCATAGAGAAAAATAAATTTCTTATCAAGATAACCAGCTACATGAAATGAATTCAACTACATTAGAATCAACAGTAGGTAAACCGAATTTATATTATGCTATCTTAGAAATGAATTCAATAAACATCCAAAATCAATTACCGGAGAGTTGAATTTCAAACACCAACTATAGAGATTGACGGGAAAAAGTTAAAGCTTAGAAAAAAAAAATTGATGTTGACTTTTCTACTGTGTTTCAAGATGGGTATGTTAGGCTAGGATTTAAGACTAATTAGAAAAACCCTTGCCACAAAAGTGATTCAAGTCAGAAAAAAACTGAGAACTAGATTAGATTTTTTTTTCTGTTTCTTTACCACCACCACCACCACCACTATAATCTTCATCATCACAATCTTCCTCTAATTCATTTTACGTTTCTTACGACTTCCTCTTAAGTCTTGGTGAAGATCTTTTCTTCATGATCAATCATCTTTTTCACCGTCAAAATCATCATATATAGTTACGCGACTATGGAATTTTTTCGGGTTTCATTTTTAGTTCCGAGTTCCACCGAGAAATAAAACTTCAATGAAAAAGTAAAATTAGGGTTATCAATTGATGTAAAGGCAACCCCAATTTTTTTAATCAATTTATAGGAGTTTGTTACGGAATTTGGGGTATGGATCTGATTAATTGCAGAAGAAAGTTTTTGGGACGAACCTAATTTAACGATAGGGGACTTAAAGTATGAGGGGTAAGCTTGTAAATTTATATATTTTTTATAATAAAAGTTAAATTAAATTAAATTAATATTAGTCAAACACAGAGTTAGACGGTTGTAGGTGTAAATTATCCACAGAACCAGGTGGCAACATCCTAAGCTATGACACACCCAGAAACGAAGAAGCGCGAAGCATGGAATGAAGACCAACCAGCGCGAGATTTAAGGAGCCACGTGGATCGGGCGTAATTGCTCTACAACTATCGGACAAGACTTGACCCAGGCTCCTGACAAAGCTGACAAGACAAGACACGGCGGGTCAAACGAGGAGCTGTGGTCAAATGGATAAGAAGATACACGTCACATCGGCCAACTAAGAAGGGCGACACACAATACAGGCGACATCGTGCCAAGAGAACACCCGAAGAGGTCGGCTCGGACAATAGACAGGCGAAGGAATCAAGATACATCGGCCACATGCATAGAAGAAGGGACGACACAAGCAGGCCCGATCACAGAACTTCAAAATAGATGTAACATGACCAACACCCTAACATTGGTTGTATGAAACCTCTCCTATAAATAGAGTAACTTGTATCCAGGAAGAGGTAGGTTAGAATTGGGAGAGAGAGGGAGGATAGATTTCACCAAGTAAGGGGAGAGTAAGAAGGAGTTAGTCGTGTAAGAAGTTTGGTCAAAAGCAACACCTTTGTAACACTTTGAAGTTATAAGATTCACCCTTTCACCCCCGTGGACGTAGGTAATCATACCGAACCACGTATATCTTGTGTTCATTGTTGAGTGTTTACTTTCATTTGAATGAGTAGGAGTTTTATATCCTTTGGATGTAGTTTGTAGTAAAATACATCTACATTCTGGCGCCGACTAAGGGGACTCGACTAAGATCTCCGGATACCTTTCCCTGACGACCTTCAGAGACGATCAAAAGCTCCTAAATACACGTTAGTGTGTCGTAGTTGAAGCTAGGATGAACTATGTTGATCGAAGTGAGGTTGTTTTGAGACGATTGCAGCGTGTAGAGTTACGACGATGTAGCGCCTTCAAAAGTGAGGATTACCCACAGTTTGATCGGCGGAGAATCTCCATAAGCTCACCGGTGACTAACAGTTCGGGTTAGAAGCTAAGGGGAGAATCTGCTGATAGGACGACTGTTTGTTTTCGATAGTTGAATGATTTTTAGTTAAGTGAGTTGCCCTCCAGCTACGGTATAAAGTTGGGTGCTCGGATTTACCAAAGGTTTGCGTTCTAAATGTTACCTCGTGCGTTAAGCTGTCAACTATAGGGAGTTTCTTGTCGGTGATGTAGCATAAGTCATCGGAAAGATCATGATCAGATCTCGAGGAAGTAAAGTTTGCACGTACTTGATTTGATCCTTGGGGTTATGTGCCGTACCTTTTAATCGTCACGTGCATAAGTTTAATGATTTGGAGCATATAGAATAAAGGACAAGCTAACTTAAATGCATAGGACGGGTACTGAAAGCGACGTCGTACGGAGTAACAGCGGCAAAGAAGTAGGGTCTACCACAGTTTCAGCATAAGGCCAAACTAGGGTAGATAGGCAGAACCCACCTGACAAATGGAATAGTAGTAATTGGGAAGTCAGTCGAACTTTTTCCTCTTTTTCTTGAAATTTTTGTCTGTGATAATAGGTCAAAGTAAGGTGTTTTTTGTATTTGCTAACGTAGGTAGGGGCGATACTCGTCCAACTACGCGACATAACCGATGGCTACTACTTCAGGAACGAGAAGTATATTGAGGAATCGTACATCAAATAGCAGCAGCATGCAGGCAGGGGTAACAAGGCCGAGGCAAGAAGACAGTCGACAACCACTGCCTGAGGAATCTCATGCAGCTGCACGGGGAATGCCAATTGTCGATGAGGAGGTGGATCTGGGGCGAGATGATAACACCCTACCCTTGGACCAGGTTATCTTGACCCAGAGAAGAGTTGACCAAGTTGACGGACTAACGGCGGATCGGACGACGATGAGGAAGCACTTGCAGCACAAGCCCAGAGACAAAGAGTGAGGCAGCAAGTTGAGTACCAGGAAGCCTTAAGGAGAGAACAAGAGCGTCTCAGGCAGATTCAACTGGGGCGAGGAGCAGCCAGCAACATCGGCCCAACACCCGTTCACGCGGTCGGCCATGTAACCCACCCGATACTACCCCCACCACCCACAGCCGCACCATTACAGCCTCGGCCACACCATCCCAATGGACACTCAAGCACTTACCCGACACTCTTATCCATTCTAGAAAGTCAAAGAAGGCAAGAAGCGGCACTAAGAGAGCTCCAACAACGGAACCTCGCCTTAAAATATGATAACTATCAGTTGAGGAATCAGCGAACCAGATCAAGAGGCTCGTCTAGCCGAGGAACATCGAGGCATCATGACCGATCAGGTCACTCACCACCTATGATGGGACCAAGCAACCCTAATCAGCCCGGCCAATCATGTAAACCACCATTGCCTCCGGTGCTCCCCACGCAAATATACGGGCCACCCGAGGACTCGTCCACTGACGATGACAGACGAGGAAGATACGGGCGACAGGATCGAGAAACAGAGGCTAAACTTAAGGAATTAGAGGCAAAAATCAAAGAGCTCTCGGGCGGAAGCGAAGAGAACAAGTTGGCAGAGATCATGTGTGAAGCCGAGAAGACACCTTTTTCTCAAGAACTCGAACAAATGCCGTTCCCGCCCAAGTGTACTTTACCTACATTCCCTTCTAGATTTGACGGAACAGGGGATGCGACCGAGCATCTAAAGATGTACACCATGTTATTGATACAATGGAGGAACAACCCGGTAGTTATGTGTAAATTCTTTCAAGCTAGCTTGGAGGGCGAGGCACGGGATTGGTTTTATTCGCTCACACCTGGGTCGATAAACGGGTATGATGCGCTAGTTCAAGCCTTCCTAGAGACCTACATGCACAACAGTCGACCTAGGCCAAGAATGAACAAGTTGTTTACCCTCGCCCGAAGATTCAGGGAGCCCTTAAGAACCCTGACCGATAGGTGGAGGAAACTATGTACTGAAATTGGGAAGGTGCCGGTGGATCAGGCCATCTTTGGGTTTGAAAACGCGTTAGGGAGATCGGACCCCATCTGGATAGCCATGTTCTCCGAGAAACCGAAAACCTTGAAGGAGAAGAGAAAAATGCAAGAGCATTACATCGCTTTGGAAGAAATTCAGGCCGAGTCAAGGGATAGAGGAATACAAAAAGCTAGTACTGAAGCTGGTATTGAAGCCAAAACTATTTCGGACGATCCTATGAGGCGTCCAGAAAATAGGTCGGACCCTCCCCCGAGGGGGAGCGAGAAAAGAGAATGGATGGCCAAAGGGAAGAAGCCGAGACAGGAATCCCGATCGTATACCCCTCTCAATGCTTCTTTGGAGGAGGTATTTAAGGAAGTCGAGAAGAGAAATGACATCAACTACCCAGCGTCAAGGGGGGTTCAGTTCCAAGAGACCAGGGATCACCCCAAATATTGTCACTACCATCAGTATAGGGGCCACTCCACTAATAACTGCCGAGAAGTAAAGGATATCGTTCAGCATCTCATCCGAGACGGGTATCTAAGGCAGTTCGTTCGACACCCATCTCAGCCGACAAAAACACCCGATATACCGGTTCATCAAGTCCGTATTGATAGAACGACTCAGTTCGTGAGTACCATTTCACACTCAGCTGTTCAAGGTTATGCTCTTGTCCCGGTAATCACCTCTAGGATCCACAAAAGGGACCGCGATGGTAAATAAATATTTAGTGTAGCCAAGGCTTCGCCCATGGAACCTTGGATGGTGCAACCCATTTCGTTCTCGGCTAAGGATGTCCCATCCAATGGGCAAGCACATGGAGACCCCTTAGTCATCACTTTACTGATTGAGGATTGAGGCGTAAGGAGAATCCTGGTGGATAGTGGAAGTTCAGTCGAGGTGTTATTCTACGATACGTTTAGGAGGATGAAGCTATCGGACGACATCCTCGTCCCGTCAACATATCGCATCTACGGCTTCAATGGTACTGTAACTATTCCCAAGGGCGAAGTAACCTTAAGGGTTTCGAACGGTGGAGGCTACCTCGATACACTAACCACCTTTTGTGTGGTCGACGTCGCCTCACCTTATGAAGCGATCATCGGGCGTCCATAGATCGCTGGGATTAAGGGGGTAGCATCGGCATACCATCAGAGGTTAAGATTTCCGACTTGCAAGGTAATATCTGAAGTTGTGGGCGAATCCCAGGCAGCACGACAGTGCATGAAGGTTGATGTAGAAATTAATGAAAAACGGCGAGCTCGGCAAAAGAAAGAGAAGAACAAAGCAAAGGAAGTTCAGAAGACAAGAAAATTGGAAGAAGTGATTTCACAAGTTGTAATGGCATATGAGACCCAGGGGCAAGCAAGAGAAGAACAAAGCAAAGACGCTTTATAGCAACCAAAGGAAGCGGCTCTATTCTGGGAAGCCAAATCCAATTTCTAGGTGGTTGAGCCGACTCGGGAAGTAAATTTGGGGACGATAGAGGCGCCAAAAATAGTAAGGATCGGGACACTGCTATCGGACGAACAAGCAAGTCAACTCACAACGATGTTAAGGGAAAACTTAGACACATTTTCCTGGGAAGTACGTGATTTAGAGGGAATTGACCCGAAGGTTTGCTGCCATCACCTAAAGATCGATCCGAAGTTCAAATCAGTGAGGCAAAAAATGAGGCGCATCGCGCCAGAATTACAGGCAGCAGTCGAGGCCGAGCTAAAGAAGCTACAAGAATCCGGAATAATCAGGAAATCCCATTACCCAAAATGGATATCTAACATGGTCGTGGTACCGAAAAAGAAAGGAGGAGTCGGAATATGTATTGATTTTAGCGACTTGAACAAAGCCTGCCCGAAGGACAGTTTCCCCCTCCCCAGCATAGATCAATTAGTAGAATCAATAGTCGGATACGAGGCAATGACCTTAATGGATGGATACATGGGATATAACCAAATACCTTTGGCACCCGAAGACCAGGAGCATACTTCCTTCTTTACATCAAGGGGATTGTACTGTTACACCAAGATTCCATCCAGACTTAGAAATGTTGGGGATACATACCAGAGATTGGTAGGAGACATGTTTGAAGACAAGATCCACAACACCATAGAAGTTTATGTGGATGACATGTTATTTAAGAGTCGCCGAGCTAAGAACCACGTCCGAGACCTTCGGGAGATTTTTCAGACAATGAGGAAACACAAGATGAAGATTAACCCCGCCAAGTACGACTTTTGGGTCACATCAGGGAAATTCTTAGGGTATATCATCACCCCTAGAGGAATAGAAGCGGATCCCTAGAAGGTCCGGGCAGTCCTTGAAATGCCATCTCTCGCGACGGTAAAAGACGTGCAAAAACTAAATGGTTGCATAGAAGCATTGGGGAGATTTGTATCACGGTCATCGGAAAAATGCAAGGCCTTTTACAACATTCTGAAGAAAGGAGAAAAATTCCAATGGAAGGACGCCAGAGAAGAGGCCTTTCAAAATATCAAGTTACACCTAGCTAGCCTCCCGGTTCTTCAGAGGCCCGAGCTGTCAGAAATTCTCACCCTATACTTAGGGGCGACACCCTATGCCATTAGTGTAGTGCTAGTAAAATCAGAGGGAAATGTGGAGAAGCCAGTATATTTCACTAGTAAAACATTGAGTCCGGCCGAGAGAAACTATACAAGAATGGAGCATATGGTACTCGCGCTAGCTTTTGCTGCTTCTAAGCTCCGAACATATTTTCAAGCTCACCGAATACGGGTGCTCACCAAATCGCCTATCGAAGCAGTTTTGGATAGTTCTGGACGATCAGGAAGAATCTCCAAATGGGGAGCCTTAATCAAGCAATATGATGTGGTGTACGAGACAAGAACCGCGATCAAAGGACAAGTAGTGGCCGATTTCTTGGCAGATTTCCCCCTTAGTGATGAGGACGAGGTAGAAGATATACCGGGGATGATGGAGGAACAAGAGGAACCAGCGGACCTATTAGCCGCCAATAGTCCTACACGCTGGGAGGTCTTCGTCGATGGGGCATCGAACAAGGAAGGATCAGGCCTCAGGCTAGTATTTACCACGCCGAAGGGGAGGAAGATCGTGCATTCATTCAGACTAGAATTCAAGGCAAACAACAATGTCACCGAGTATGAAGCGGTGATCCATGCTTTAAGAATAATTATGGAAATGGGGCTGCAAGAGGTCCGCTTGACTAGTGACTCACAACTAGTGATCCAGCATATTACGGGCCAATACGCTACACACGATCCAGTGCTACAAAAGTATTGGGAGCTCGCCCAATTCTACATCAAGAAAATACCCAACATTAGATTCCACCACATTTGCCGAAAAGATAGCAAACACTCGGACGCTCTATCATACATCGCCTCACATCTAGTGGACCCGAGCATCGAAGGCATACGTGTTATGAGGCTTCTTACCCCTTCTATCCCGGAAACACCAGACGTACGGGTCGACGTGGCCATTAGCACAGTCGAGAGATACAAAAAAGGCGACTGGAGAAAGACGATACATCAGTACTTAGAGATGGGTGAGCTACCCAAGGGCCGGCCCGAGATAAACAAAATCAAAAGCAAGTCGGGTGCTTACGAGTTAAGGGAAGGGATCTTATATAGGAAATCTTACCTAGGACCACTCCTACGATGCTTGAGTAAATAAAAGGGCCACATAATCCTACACGAATTATACTATGGAGCGGCTGGAAATCACAGCTCGGGCAGAAGCTTGTCGGCCAAGGCAAAAACAATGGGCTACTTTTGGGTATACATGAACGAAGATGCAAAGAAAATGGCGAAAGCTTGTGAATAATGTCAGCGTTATGGGAAGAAAATCCATGCTCTAGGAGTACCTTTAAACTCAGTCATAATCCCATGGCCCTTTTCCAAGTGGGGCGTAGACATTGTCGGGCCATTACATATAGGAACAGGGCAAAGGAAGTATCTGATCGTGGCCACTGATTACTTTACCAAATGGGTAGAGGCGGCACCACTAAGGCACATTCGGGACAAAGATGTCTTTAAGTTTATTTGGGAACATATCATTTGCCGCTTTGGGGTCCCTGCAGCAATCGTCTCTGATAATGGAAAACAACTACAGGTCGAGAACATTGATCTCCTATTCAACACTTACAACATCAGAAAGAGTAAAGCTACCCCGATTTACCCCCAGAGTAATAGCCAAGCCGAGATTACTAACAAAACCATCGCCGATAACATGAAGAAGAAACTAGATGGGGAATATGGTAATTGGTGTGAGGAGTTATATAATGTTCTGTGGGCATACATAACCACGCGGAGGGAGGCTACGGGATTCTCTCCGTTTATGCTCACTTATGGAACCGAGGCAATTCTACCAACGGAAGGAATGATCCCCACTACAAGAACCGAGGCTTGGAGCAAAACGTCTCGTCCGGTATAATTTTGGCAAAGCTCGATGGTCTGGAAGAAACAAGGGAGATGGCACTACAAAAGATGGAAAACTACCAAAGGAGGTTACAGCGAGAATACAACAAGCGAGTTCGACCAAGAGAATTTAACCCCGGGGAACAAGTATTAAAGTTTTTGGCCGAATGGGAACGAGACAAAAATGGCGGAAAATTAGCACCGAAGTGGGATGGGCCGTATATAATTGTGTTAAAGGAAGGCGAGGGGTCGTATCGTCTACTGCGACTCAATGGAACAAAAGAGCCCAAACCGTGGAACATCAAGTACTTGAAACTCTACCACCCCTGAAGGGCGACGCGCATAAAAAAGGTAAGCATACATGTTTTCTATGTCTTTGAAATCGTGAGGGGTATGAGGTAGGGCATGAGCGACTAATGGTCATTCGTACTCGGGGAAAATCCAGTGTGAAAGTGCCGAGGTGACTTACACTCGAATGGGCATTCGTACTCGGGGCAAAGCCAGTGTGGAAGTGCCAAGGTGCCTTACAGTCTCCTGGCTATTCGTACTCGGGGCAGTGGAAGTGTGCAAGTGCCGAGGTAGCCTAAGGGTTCTGGTGGTTGGAAACCAGTTCCAAAGGTTGTTGAGACGCGAGGTCTCCTCAGTTAGGTGGACTACTTACATTTGAAAGGTCGCCCCCATCGCAGGTGGCCGTGTCCACTTGCCCGAGACTGGTTGGTCGATAACCACTCGGGAATATCGGGCCTAGAACTAAGTTGACTGGTACCCTTCCACTGAATCCAAGAGATATCCCGATCAGGACATGGCATTGGGCCCGACGACCCTCCTTGTTGGGTGTGTTCGACAGAAAAGGTTAAAATATTAACTCACTTAAACAACAATTGCAGGAACGATAGGAGAAACAAAGCTAATTCGATAAGCGTCATGCATCTATGAAGAAAGTACGAAAAGTGTCACGCAACCGTACGAAACGAAAAGTTTAGAGGAAATAAAACAAACAAACAGTGCATCAGAAATAAAAAGGGGAGAAGTGTTCAAAGCGATTTACAACCCGATAGAAAGGGAAACTTAGTGGTGCAGCACTACAAAAAGAGACTTCAAGCCTTGGAAGGAGCAGTGACGGCCTTCTTCTGCGCGACCTTGCACCGCTTCTTCTTCACCCACTCCTCAATACCCGATTGAACCTTCTCGTCTATCTCCTCTACATGGGCGACGCGTTCATCCTCGAGTTGTTGGGTAATCTGAGAGGCGTTTTCCTCGGCTTCGACTAGCTTGGAACCCAGATCGGCCTCGACCTGCTTCAAATGTCAGACCTCCAAATCCAATTCACGAGAACGTTGTTGCTTGCCTACAAGAATAAAATAAATATGGATTATTCATTATGGTCTAAAGGTCCCTCAAGACATAATCTAAGCCTAAGTAACTGCTTCAACACGGATGCAAGTGACTCTACGGATGCAAGTAACTGCTTCAACACGAGACCTGAAAGAGCTGGTAACACAGATGCAAGTGACTTTACGGATTTAGACAATTCATCCTCGGCCTTAGACAATTTCAGGGTTAGCTCATTATAGCGTTGCTCATTGAACTCGTTATTAGGACAGTACTTCTTATGCTCAATCCAATCATCCATTAAACGATTGTGCGACACCTGGACCACAGCAAGCTGCGATCTACTCTACTCTAGCTCATCCCTCACTTTATCAAACTCACTCACTCGGCCTAGAAGATCACTATTAGCTCGCTCCACCACATCTTTATCTCTTAATATTCGTCAGCGGTCCTCATGCAGATCCCGGTTCTGCAATTGAAGAGCGTCTACCCGTTTCTCTAAATTCGTGGCTAGAGAAGCTCTCTCGGAAGCAAGACGTTGAAAATATCCCAAGTGAGTCCGTAAATTGTCCATCTCTACATGGTCATACTTAAACTGACGATATCGTTCTAGCTCGCCCTCAAGTTTCGTGATGTCCTCGGCCTGACGGTCTATTTTGTCGTCTTTGTTGGCCATCCGCCGACGGATATTCTCCACTAAATCCTTTTCGATATCCCATTTTTTCTTCAGGATCCTAAACTCCGAAGAATCATCTACACCTATACTAGCTACCTCATCTAGTAGAAGGATACCTGACTCAGGATACTGGCACGATAATCTCAATCAACACAAGTTAAGGTTTCAAGAAAAATAATCTACCTTGAGCATCGACAAGTTTGATCTCCAGCTCGTTCGCGCGACTCTTCTCATTCTGCAGTTGAAGTTGGAGAGATTCTATCAACTGCTTGTCTCTACGGCGATTGGCGGCATCTAAACGCACACGGTTCAGGATCTGACACAAGTAAACAAGACTCAATTATAGGTAACAATGAGAACAAAAATACGAAGTGGGGCATCACCATGCTGTCACTAATTGCTCACCACAGTGTCAAGCGTCAGGGTGATATCACCATACAGGGGAACTGCATTCAGCATCTCTTCATCAGCATACGCTCCAAATTCGGGGGAAGTGAGCGCACCCAGAGAGTTCATAATAGGACCAGAGACAGTGAAGGAAGTTTCAGCGCTAGAAGACGACCCCTCAGTAATCCGGGGCACACGAGGAAGCTCTACCGGTACATCAATAACAATTTTCTCCGCGTCGGGCATCTCCAGGGGCTCCTGCTGGTCGCCCATCCCTTGCTCATCGTCCTTGCCACCCGAGACATCATCACCAAATAACTCATCTTCATCGGGAATCTCAATCACTGTCTTACCCTTTGATGGGGGATTAGAAACATGCTTACCTCTGAGGGGATTATGCCTAAGAGGGTGAGGGTCAACCTCGTCAACATCATCATCATCGTACCTAGGATGTTTCTGCACAAGGTGTCTCGTCAGAACATGTGAAGGCAAAAAACAGGGGAAAGTACATGTACTTATAAGAAAACCATTGTATTTGTTACCTTCCCCTGGCCTTCCTCAACCCTTGTGCCAGCACCTCTTTTCCTAGACGATACGGCACCCTTAGTGGAATCGCCTTGAGATTTTTAAACAACAACAAATGACCAGTTGACGCCCGAAGCTAACAATATAGCAAACAACAGTAAAGGAGAAAATGTATACCTTATCAGCCTTGTCGTCATTAACCACCCAAAAAGGATAGGGCTCGGTGGGAAAAGTAGGCTATGGGAAGCTACCATGAAGAATGGGACCTCGGAATAGAAGTGGAACTCGGGGATAAATCGGGTCATTAGAATGGCGGGCTTGCTTGTTGGAACCATGGCCGATGGGATCGGCATCCAACATCATCCTTTCTACACCATCGGGCATGGTTCTGACCCGATGAGGACTAGCAGCAAAACCGGAAAGGTCGCCTAAGGTTGAAGTCCAGCTCGGTAGTTGACAAGGAAATTGGCAACGGTATATTCTGGAGCGTCCTCGGGCTTGTAAGTCGACTACTTGGCAGTAGAACCGTGACCGTCTCGGTGATCCCTCCATTCGTTCATAATTCGGAATGTATTTCCAGTCCATTGAGCCAAAGCACGAGAGGGCTTGAGCTGGGAAAGAATCTCGTAATAAAAAGGGCTATCAGGGTTGTACAGGGGAAGACGAAGGCCTAGATCCAGTTGGCCTTGAGTGATGACTACGCAATCAGCCGACTGCTCGTTCTTCTTCATATCGAACTTCTTCAAGAGACTGTTTTGGCCCGAGAGTAGGGTAACTTCGTAGTCTCCAAGGTCGTACTTTTCCTTCAGCTGTTGAATGAACTCCTCATCGGAAAGATCCATCACCCTTCTCTCGGACCTGCACGAAACAGAAGGAGAACCATCAGGAAAGATAGATCTCATGGCGCGATTATCGTATTTAAAAGGACTATCAAACGAAAACAGTGAAGCAAGAGAAAAAGCATCAAACTCGGAAAAAACGTCATCAACAGACCTTCTCTCAGTCATAGAGGGAGAAGAAGCCATTAACGGAAAAAACGCAGAACTTGGTTTTCGATGAAGAGAGGTGGGACGACGAGAAGGTAACCGCAGCTACTATAGCAATCGGTGAGAAAGAAATAAAGGAAGAAAATCAAGAAAACAAGGGTTTCCAAAAGCAAAGACTAATGAAGGAATCTGGGAGAAAAGATTGCAGCGGCGGAAAACAGAAAGAGAAGTGGTGAAGAAGAAGAAAGAGAAAAAGAAGCGGGTTATTTAAAGGAGAAGAGTTGTAACCGACGCCGACGGTTACAGGTAATAAAGTAGGGTTAGTGGGGCACTGCATGGAGGGATGTGCGGCATGAACGAGGACATGTGCGGTTGGGACGAATTTCTTCCACTCGTGTCTTTTACAAGAGCGAAAGAAGGGGCATAAATGTAGGTGTAAATTATCCACAGAACCAGGTGGCAACATCCTAAGCTATGACACACCCAGAAATGAAGAAGCGCGAAGCATGGAATGAAGACCAACCAACGCGAGATTTAAGGAGCCACGTGGATCGGGCGTAATTGCTCTACAACTATCGGACAAGACTTGACCCAGGCTCCTGACAAAGCTGACAAGACAAGACACGACGGGTCAAACGAGGAGTTGTGGTCAAATGGATAAGAAGATACACATCACATCGGCCAACTAAGAAGGGCGACACACAATACAGGCGACATCGTGCCAAGAGAACACCCGAAGAGGTCGGCTCGGACAATAGACAGGCGAAGGAATCAAGATACATCGGCCACATGCATAGAAGAAGGGACGACACAAGCAGGCCCGATCACAGAACTTCAAAATAGATGTAACATGACCAACACCCTAACATTGGTTGTATGAAACCTTTCCTATAAATAGAGTAACTTGTATCCAGGAAGAGGTAGGTTAGAATTGGGAGAGAGAGGGAGGATAGATTTCACCAAGTAAGAGGAGAGTAATAAGGAGTTAGTCGTGTAAGAAGTTTGGTCAAAAGCAACACCTTTGTAACACTTTGAAGTTATAAGATTCACCCTTTCACCCCCGTGGACATAGGTAATCATACCGAACCACGTATATCTTGTGTTCATTGTTGAGTGTTTACTTTCATTTGCATGAGTAGGAGTTTTATATCCTTTGGATGTAGTTTGTAGTAAAATACATCTACAACGGTCAACGTTGGGTCAAGGTACCAACCATTAATATTTTAAATATTGGGTACCAAAGCTAGGTGTTGGACATTTGCTGGGTACCAAATGCTAAATAACCCTTTTTTTTATATAATTGCAAGACTAAAGGTTCTCAAGGTTGTATATATAGGTGTACATGGGAAAAAGATGTATTAGATTTTTCACGGCGCTCTAAAGGCTATTTTTTTTAATAAGTGCAAGACTCAAGGTTATTATTCATTGATCCAAATTAGGGATTTGATGATGCATTCATGTTTGCATACTCTCTTCTGTTAATAAGCTTATTAAATTTGTGTGGTATGAATTGTAAGATGGACTGCTAAAGAGGATATTCATTTAACTCCTTTTAGGTACTTACCCATCCAGGACATAAGACGTCCAACACTGAGTAGCTATGTCTGAAGGTGAAATAATAAAATATCAGTTATTGTTTTTTTTTTAATGTCAATATTAGATCTTGCACTATATATGCTAATTAAAACGTGCATGAAGTTAATATTTAGATTCTATTTACCAACACTCAATGATTCACACTTTTGATATTGCAAATTCTTTTGGTAGCTTCCCCGGCTGGTGCACCCAATTGGATATTAAAAAAAATGGTGACTAATAAAAGAGAAGGAAGCTCATAGATCGAGGTTTTCCCTCCTCTTCACGTTATCATTAGTAGCTATGTGGAACTTAATCACTTCCATAAGCCAGTAAACTATATTTGTTTGTAATATTTTACTCTAAAAGTTTTATTAGTGGAAAGTGGGAACATAAATCTATTATATATGGCTGGATGGTTTTTGTCCATAAATATTACTCCCTCCGTTTCAAAAAGACAGTTCACTTTGACTTTGTCAATATATTAAGGAAACCATAGTAGTTTGCATGTCTACCCTTAATTACTTGCCTAATTTATTTCAATAAAACTGTTAGTAATAAAAACTACCAAAAATTGTTATGGGATTGTAAATAGGAAATACAAAAAGGAATGAAGGATATATTTGTTTCCTTAATTACAAAATTTCATTAATATTTTAATTGGGTCCTATTAAAAAACATTTTATAAATATAAAAACTTAAGGGTATATTAGAGAGTTCATTGGAAAAATATGACTATAAACAGAAGCTGGACATAATTTTGTAACAGACCAAAATGGAATTGAGGACGGTCTTTTTGAAACAAAGGGAGTATTAGTCGATAAAATCATTCTAATAAAGTAATGAAGCTCTGCCTTATATGTGTTCCAAGCTCTGGGAAGTGTCTATTAGAACCTTTTTCTGCGTTAGAGAAATAGAAATGGTACAACTGTTCAACTACATTAATATACATGTTCTTTAGATTTTTTATCTGGACGGAGGATGTAGATGTTTTCATAATACCATCGAATGCACTATAAAGTCCAAAACTTCATATACACCAACATATTTGTAGTTACTTGACTGATCCGAGTATGGTAGTTTTTTGATGTATGTAAAAGTTGTCTCCAGTTAGAATCTTATGTCATCTTTAATTAAGCACAAGTAATCTTTTATTAAATAAATTCCATGCTGGTGGAGTTGGATGGTCGTGATCATATCCAGATTGATATGGTCAGTCCGGATGCTCAATCGGGCTAGTATAACACACCAAGAGTGGCTCAATCGGGCTAGTATAACACACCGAGAGTTGCAGCTTGTACAGGTATTTCGTACATGCTTTCATTATAATGCTTGGAGATTCGTGTTGCTCTGCTGAGAGCAACACTTAGTCGTCATGCCGCATTGATAATGAGTACAGGAAATACAAGGCTGGTTGTGCATTAATTAATAATGCTGTAAATTCACAGGGCATATGGGATTGTTGCTACATGCTCTAACCTGGATGAATTTCGTGTATTTTATTCACAGAATGGGATTGTTGCCACATGCTCTATTCTATGTGAATTAGTAAAGTTAAGGAGTATCCATCACTTATTAATGGCCTTATCTTTTACAAGATGTTAGCGCATAATTTTTTGGATTTTACAATCTTAGCCTTAAATGAAAATCCACCATCAACATTAAGTCCCCTGCCTAGAACATAATGGTTACACTATTGTGGGGTAGGCATGAGATGGTGACCAATTTGTACACTGAAATGACAAAGCTAAAGTGAATACATTTACCGAATAGGTCGACATCTTGCCCTGGAACTGGTTAGTCCTGATTAAGGTTTTGTAGGAAGAAGGACTTGATCAAGTGAGTTTCTTTGGTTTCCTTTGTACATATATGGACAGAGCTTGGCCCCTTCCTTGGGTCAGGTGTACTCCCTTTTGTCATACAGCAGCTTTCCTCAGATATATCCGATAAACATCGTCGATTGATATCCCGAATTAGTGGCCTTTATACGTGGTAAGTAAAGACTTCTTTTTTCCTGGGATTCTGTCGACTTGCGAGATTATAAAGAGTCATATCACGTAATCGTTTCTTCTATATCTCAGGTACTGCTCCATATTTATCTGATCTTATGATTGACTGATTGATTGATTATTTTTTTATAACTTCTTCCTCTTTGCAGTTTATCATGGAAGCGGTGGACGACCGTTCTGTTACTTCTCCGGAAAGAAGCTTCGAAGTTAACAAGCCCGAAACCTATGCACACGAAGAAGTAATAGCTAAGATCGATCTTCCACTCCGCGAAGTCGGCCGTTCTATACAGGGGATGTCTATTTTGCACCTGCGTATTGCCAGGGGACGTATCGGTGCCCTTTCAGCTGCGATTGACATGGAGGAGCGGTGGAGGCGCGAGGAAGCGTTGCAGGCACCAGTAAGCGCAAGGACAGAGAGATTTGCAACGCTGTTGAAGAGGCGGAGGGTTGAGCATAGACGACCTCCAAATGAAGATAAGTGCGATTACCCAATCCAGGACGGCGTGATAATTCTTGATTCTGACACAGACGAACCTGAGCGTTTGAAAGCAGTCGGCCCGACTTCTGATGTTGTTGTGGCCTTTGATGCTCCTGCTGATGATGTTGGAATGGAGTGCGTTGCTGTGAAATTGTCAGATGCAAAAGCCGAGGCAGATCCGAAGGGAGGAAAATCAACAGGCCTCGAAGAAGAACTTATCGGTGGTGTAGGCGCGGTCGACCCTCTTGACGACTAAAACCTCTTTTCTTATTTTTCCTCTTTCCAAGTATATTCCGTAATTTGTGAACATCTTCCTTGTACTCAGTGGCAGCTGATCCCAAGATTTTCATCTATTATATGATTAATTGAATAAAGGTTTTACTTTTGCGACTGAACTTTCTCAGGTGCAAGGGTGCGCCTTCACATGTAATTCTTTGTGATAAAAGAAATAATGCCATAATGGAATACCACAGACCTGTGTTATTGATGCAAGATATTCCTGGACTTGCTGGGGGTGAGTGATTCAAAGCTCCTTCCCTTGCCGCACACATATTTCCCCTCAACTCTTTTCAGGATGTTTTTGCTTAGGGTTTCTTTCCTGACCTGCTCTAGTAGGTTGGTTTAGGCTGGATTTTGTATCTTTAGGGATAAAGAGGCTCTCAAATGGAAATAATACTTCAATTAATTTGAAAATTGAAAATTGAAACTCTAACTATGAATGCAAGTATTGCAATAATTTTCTAGAGGAATTACAAATATGATGTGAAATTGTAAGGAAAAATACGCTGGAGGAAGTAGCACAGCATCTTAAAGCGCGTAGGATGCTGGAAAGTGATAGCACAACGTTTTAAGTATGGTAGGGTTTGAGCCACTGCGAGTGAATCGTTACGCCTTCTAGCTTGTCAGCGTTGATGAGTTTGCAGTAGCCTCTTAGGATGACATATGCTACCAGTTGCGGCTCATCCTCCTTCTCAGTGGGTGAATTAGGTGAGGTAGACATTTTCACCGTAATGCTTTCGACCTTGAACGCCATTGTCTTCGTTACTAGGTCTCCAATTTTGAATGGATTTGGGCGTGTAGACATCAGGGTCTTGGTTTTGTCGTCTTTGATCGAGACAGCTTCTAGACTCCTGATAAACTGTTTAAAGGGGTTGGCCTCCCATTCGCATCTCTTAGTCAAGGTTTTTTTTTTTTGCTAGATCCAGTCCCCAGGACTTATCAAAATGAGGGGCGGTTGATTGTAAATAGGGTTGTGTGATGAGACTTACTTGAGATCGGAACCTTTCAACGTATGCTTACATGATATCTCCGGAAAGTTGTGTCACATTGACAAGTTGTTGGTTCGACAACAAACAGTCGTCAGGTCCAGCAGGCGTGTTGGAGATTCTTTCAGGTATCGAAGTCGGTAGAGGACAGACTCCTAGCATTGCCTTGTTGTTGTGCATCCAAGGGCGTCCTAGGATCATGTCATAGTTGGGATTATCTTTGACTATGTAGAACTTTGCTTGTGTCGAGGCATCACCCAATTTGACTTCAAGATCAATGTATCCATATGCATCTCTGAGTTCTCCTTCTAGATCCTTAACCACAGTTGGGTGACGAGTAGCCTCCTGCTTCGGAATCTTTGCCGCTCTCAATGTCTTGACAGTAATGATGTTAAATTCGGAGGCCGTATCAATCAACGCGCTATAAAACTCAACGTTTATCAAATGAGTGACGGTTAGGAGTCCCCAGTTTCCTTTGCTCGCATCTTTCGAAAGGAAAAGAGCGGGGTTCTGACTGCTTCTGGATACAAACCCCTGCCTGATACAACGCGGTTGAGAGCCGTAAATATGTCTTGATGCTGTCCCTTGGAGAAATACAAGATTTAACACAAGTTCTCCATCATAGATTGTACAGTCTTACGAACAGAATCCCCAGAAATCATACAGTTCCTGATAGGAAGATGATCTCTATGAACACCTTCATTTCCAAGTTGGAGTTCTCCTGTCTCTATCTTTTCCCTGAAGATTTGTTTTAGCCTGTTACAATCTTTGGTTGGATGGTGAACGAATCTATGGTAGCAGCAGTATTTAGGGTCCGCCATGTATTTCTCAGTTGGAGGATTTCTGATAGGAGGCATCTTGATGGATTCATCTTGGATCCACGCTTCTAAGAGTTCTATCACTTGATTCATGGGGAAAGGAAAACATGTATCTTCGGTGTCTTGTGCAGGAGTTTTTTCCGCTCCTTTCCGAGATGAAGTCTTGTGTGCTGGGATGCCCGCTTGGTTTGTTGTTCCGTCGCTGAAGCTTTCCTTTTTTTCTCCTCCGCCCACTACACTCACAGAAGGACCAGTGTTGTATTGCTTGTTTGTGAGACGCCTGCTTCCTCGAATTTCACGTGAATCTTCACTTCGAACAACTCTGGTTCTTTCTAGCAATGCTGATGTGGTTGTTGCTGAATGTTTGGAAGATTCATGGAGTTCAGAGAACGTTTGAAAGCCCAGATTTTCTAATAGAGCGTGGTATATGGGTATCATCCTATTGATGCACAACTCCACCAATTGTCGTTCGGTGACATTCGGGTCATGACAATCCAGTGCTTGGGTTCTGAACCTCTTAATGAAGTTGTTGGGATGCTCATTATTTCGCTGAAGAATTCTTCCCAGATCTGAAAAAGTGATATGTTCAGACACGAAGAAATGCTTTCTGTAAAAAGCACTGACCATCTCGTTCCAATTGGATATGTTGTTAGGTGCGATGTTGTTGTACCAGGTGTACGCCCTTCCCGTAAGTGACTTTGAAAATTCTTTTAGGCGGAGAAATGATTGTATTCATGCTCCCCTAAAGATTCTAAGAATTGAGAGACGTGTTCACGAGCATTACCAGTACCATCGTAGAGGGAGGATTGGGGAGAGGTGTAACCTCTGGGAAGAGGAATTCGTTGCACATCTTGAGGGTACGGCGGCTGATGCTGGTGTACATCCATTCGGTCCCCCTTGCCTCGATTTTTGAGAAGTCATTCCAGATCCTCGTGTGTGATGAAGTTGGACGGCTGGTTCCTTTCTCTTGGGAGTTCAGGAGAAATGCGAGTTTCCTCATCCGTGTGGGCCAGGATGGAAACGTCTCCCCCGGGTTTTCGTGAACCTTGTGGTAATCGTTCAGTAAAAGTTTTGAGGAAAGTGAGTACCTCTTTCTGAGTTGCGGCCATATCTGGTTGAGGCTTAGCAAGAACTTCTTGTTTCTCTATCAAGTCTGCAATGGTAATGGGAGGTGGTCCTCCTCTTCTCCTTCTGGCTCCTCGTCCTGATGAAGGAGTGAAAGTTGTTGCTCTGGTGACCACCGGAGGCGTTACACTTGAGGAGATGCCGTGATTAGCGGCTGCTCTGGCTCTGGTGATGGGGGGTGTTACACTTACTGGAATATTTCCTGATACGCTGGTGTTGATGGTAGAAGTGACGGCTCCTTGAGATGTATTGACCACGGTAGCTCCACTGACAGGTACATCGACACCGGGAGTGTTATCCACACTAGTTCCATCATAATTGATAGCTGATCCAGACCTGAGTTCCACCATCTTGAAATAAATTGTTGATTGAATTAGTTCTAAGATCTACCCTTTTGAAATTGATAAAATTGAATCGGATTTCGAAGAAATTGACTTTACAACCGAGAGATTAATCTCCCAATGTGGTCACCAATTGTTTATGGGTGAAAACTATTCCTGTTGATTTTAGTAATTTGGGGTGTGTGGATGAGGAATGAATCTAAACCTTAAACAAATGCACTGCACGGTGAGTGATTGTAGATTCGAGATATCAATATGTGCAAGTCCGGCCTAAACCAAGAAATGGCCGTTACAGACTTATTTCGGTCACAAAGTGAAGGAGATGGGGTTGATCTTTGGGAGGGAATCGAAGAAGGTGTTGAGATTGTGAAGGTGTTGGCTATGTATGACTTGAATCAGAAAGATGAACTGGCTTGCAGGATGTAAGCTATCGGTTCCGGTGTTTGAATATGATTATATCAACACTTGCCTCTGTTATCTCGTCTTGTTCCGTTCTTGTTGAAAAATAGGGCATAGAACCTATTTATACAAGTCTTTTAGCCTAACCTTCGTATCTCATGGGAAGTGCAGAAAGTGGAGTGATGGAGTAGTGGAGTAGTGTGTTGGTGTCACACGACCAGACTTGCCCACTTCTCCCATCATCACTAACCGTCCATGTCTTCCTGACACGTTCTTGTGATGGAGCGTTGTGCGATGCATGTTTTAAACCGCCAGACCAATACCCCCGTATGTATCCCCCAGTTTGTGACATGATTGATGTCTTGAACGTGTGGATCGTAGGACCCACAGAAAGTAGCATGTAATGCTACGTTATTTAGGAAATTGATACTTGTGAAGTATCGTGTGTATACTATGCAGGTACCGCATCGAGTATATTCAGCATGTATGAAGCATCGATGTTTCAGAGTCTCAAAGTAGTCTCATATCCAGACTACTTCATGTGATGATCTGGAGGTTGCGCAAGCAAATCCTTTCTTGACCGACCACATGGTGTGGTAGAGTAGTGGATTATGATCACTATGACTCCGCACTGACCAATTAACTCCTGACCAGGGTTGTATAACCAAGCCGGTGAAGTTGGACGGACGAGATGACTTTTGAGACACTCATCTGTGACCGTTGATGAAATTAGGGTTTTAGGAAAAAATGCGCAAACACCACTTTCCAGCTTGGTCGAATCCAAGCTTGGGACATGGTTTTGGTATGGCCGGCCGGTCATGTATGCTGACGGAATGCCGGTACACATATTCATACCTCACTGTCCCATGGAAGTGTGATATGGGCCACTCAATTTATCCGGCGAAGTTGAGTGGCAGAGATCAATTTGCGACAGTAAACTGGTGCTGCAAAAGCCGCACACTGTACCAACTTCGGGCGGGCGTTCCAAGACGACCAGGCTTGGTCGGTCTTGGCCGATTGCTCCAGCGTGTAGGTGGTAGGCTAGTATTCACGCCTATGCCTTACCGTCCCATGAAAACATGATTTAAGCCACTCAATTCGTCCGGCAAAATCGAGTGGTTGAGATTAGTTTGCAATTTGGAAGGAGCGACCACGCATGTTGGAGGCGCGCGAACCGTGGAGAAAATGAGAGTTCGGTCTTGGCCGATTGGGTGTAGAGATAGGTGGGCCCGCAGTGATCGTGTTGATACTTACCAGACCTGATTAGCATATTCCTGGACCCTTCGTCCGATCAGGAGAAAATGGACGCTTATGATCGCGACATAAACCCTAATCAGGGTATTTCCGACTGTGTGTTGTACCTAGTTTGGAGCGCACGAACTAGGATGACCAACTATAGTTGGTCCTGACCGATCGGTCAGGTATATAGGTAGGCCCACGTTGATTGTGTTGACATACTCCGTGACCTTTGAATCTACATCTGCACCCTCTATTTATACCTGCGAAGATGGATGGTTGAGACTGTTTTGTGACACATGTAATGTGCCGCAAACCCTAATTTAGGGTTCTCTGTCCATACTGCTATGGTTTGGACGTTTTGGAAAGCTAGGCAAATCTTTTGGGGAGGATGACCATGCGGGGTCCGCATTGGTTCGGCAGCGGATATTCCATACCTTCTTGGGGGTTATGGAGTCGATCTGGGCCATCCAATCATGTTGGTGGAGTTGGATGGTCGTGATCATATCCAGACTGATACGGTCAGTCCGGATGCTCAATCGGGCTAGTATAACATACCGAGAGTAGCTCAATCGGGCTATTATAACACACCGAGAGTTGCAGCCTGTACGGGTATTTCGTACATGCTTTCATTATAATACTTGGATATTCGTGTTGCTCTGCTGAGATCAACACTTAGTTGTCATGCCGCACTGATAATGAGTACAGGAAATACAAGGCTGGTTGCGCATTAATTAATAATGCTGTAAATTCACAGGGCATATGGGATTGTTGCTACATGCTCCAACCTAGATGAATTTCGTGTATTTTATTCACAAAATGGGATTGTTGCCACATGCTCCATTCTAGGTGAATTAGTAAAGTGAAGGAGTATCCATCACTTATTAATGGCCTTATCTTTTACAAGATGTTAGCGCATAATTTTTTGGCTTTTACAATCTTAGCCAGAAATGAAAATCCACCATCAACACCTGACAGTGGCCTTTAGACAGATATGGGAAACACCGTTCACCTTAGTCAACATCTAAAAACCATCTACGTTTTTCTCTATATCCATCTTCTTAATCTATTCATGTGATTTGTTGATTCCGGATATTGATGTCCATAGTGCGACTATCTGAGTATAGCTCTGTCACTTATACATAAATTTTAGTATGTGAGTGCAAACTCGTGTACAACAATTGTAATTTCGCATCAGGGTACTTCCTCCTGTAGTCAATGAGAGTATGCCAACCAAGGAGATTCTTTAGTTCCTCCCAAGGATCTGCATAGATGGATAGGGTCTGGAGTAAAGGTTTTGTGGGTATATCTTTAGTAAACCCTCTCGAGACTATGACTCGGCCACTAGGGCCACCTAAGGGTTCAAAGGCTTGTTGCACATGTTAAGTGCAATCGCGATGCCTGCGTCAGTGAGTTAGGATTTTATTTTCTAGATTTTCATTTTTGCTCGAGGATTAACAAATAATAAGTTTGGGGGTATTTGATAGACACATTTTTGTGTCTTATTTGTCTCGATTCTATATATTAATAGTTCTCATTTTTGTACTTATTATGGTGTTTTATGTGTGTGGGTATTTTTGGGCAATAAACATTTTAGGAAAAATCAACTCGAAAAGTTGATAAAGGCACCCAGAGGACACTGGTATTCGGAGTCTCACTTTAAAGGGCACCCAAATTACTAAGGGGAACCCAAATCACTATTGACACCCAGTAGCAGGATAAGGGGCACCTTCTTCCCAAATTCAAATTTCAGATAAGGCGGGAAAATGTGTTCTTCATGTACATAATTTAGGGTTTGATTTCTGATCGATTTGGAGAGATTCAATTGCTCGATTCTACTGGGCTAGGCTTGAATGGACAAAATAGGGGATGTTTTGGTGTTCGTCTCAACTAACTTGGACCATATCATTGGGTATTTGAAGAAAGAGAGTCTCGGGTTTTGTTGATTTTACCAGCGAGATTTTCAGGCGTGATTTAAAGCGAGTTTATCTCGGGGTTCTTCATGGGTATGGATTGATATGGTCTGATTATGACTAAACATGCTGGGTAGATGGATTTCTTATGTAAAAAAAAGAAGAATTCTTAAAATAGGGAAGAGTAATATTCACAGGATTTTCTATCTTATATTTGGAAGTTACGTATGAAATAGGAGAAGATATATTATGTTAGGCCTGGTTACTGGATTTGGAGAGTTTCAAAGAATCCAGGAGACGTGTAGAGAAGATACAGAGAAGGGGAAAATCACGTAACTTGGAACAAAGGAAAAGAAAAATATTCCGAAGATTTCTTAGAT
Source organism: Papaver bracteatum (assembly GCA_023529315.1). Classification (NCBI taxonomy): domain Eukaryota; kingdom Viridiplantae; phylum Streptophyta; class Magnoliopsida; order Ranunculales; family Papaveraceae; genus Papaver; species Papaver bracteatum. The sequence goes on from JAJJWX010004531.1 coordinate 3,953,521, forward strand.
AATTGATCGGTCCGTGGTATATAAATATAGATGGTTCGAGTCATAGGAGAGGAATCGAAAGTTGGGGGGCAGTTAGTGAAGTTGCAGAGATTGAAAGAAGAAGTTGCAGAGAAGCTTGCTGCTGTTCCAGGGAGGAAGAAGAAGAACAGTGAAAACTACAGAAGAAAACAGTCGCAGAAACCGTTACATAATCTTTCAAATCCAATACCTTTTGTAACAATTACGTTTGAGTTCGCAACACTTGTGCTAGGGTTTCTATGTAACAGTGGGTTTTGTAACAATTATATTTGTTACAAACACACTACTTTAAATTTTTATTTCAATAAAACACCTTTTTGAGCCATGAATCAATATTTTGAGTGTGTTTCTACCATGACGAGCTAATTCCCTCGCAACGAAGGCAATGGATGAAGCTACTTACGCATGATTGATGGGTAACTATTTTATTTTCTCTAGTTTTATTTAATCACTGCTTCTGCAGAGTTTTAAATTGTTTGCATGGTTTTCCTAATTATTTGTCATTCAATTTGATAGGTTATGCTTTGTTAAATATATTGATAATATATGCTTAAGGTTTACAAGTAATTAATACTTGAGAATCTGTCTGATCTTAGTGAGTTAGGATAAAAAAAAAGGACTTAAAAGTTGACTAAAGTTTTTTAATCCTTATCTTTCAATCTTGAGTAGTAGTGGAATCCAGAGTCTTGGTTATTTCTAAACCCTGATATCACTTTCAATTTAGTTTTCTTTATCATAAGAATTAAAAATTAAATTCTGAAATCAAAATCTTCACAAGTCTTGAACGAACTTTTCTTATCACTTTAAAACTACATCATGAAACTCTAAAATCTTGCAGGCATATTCAAGGTCAGTATACTCACAAGATGGATACGCATTCCCAATTATCTTGCGGAATATAATGTAGAAGTACGAATCTATAATTCTGATGTTGGGTCAGGAATTTATACATATATAAAATATCTAGAGTTCAACTGGGTGAAGCCCTAGTACATATAATTATAGATATGTCTCTGATGCAGGTTCATGGGCTAATTTTACAAGTTTTTCTCTTGTCAAAAAACCACTATCAACATTAAGTCCCCTGCTTAGCACTTAACAATATTGTTTCGTGGTAAGCACTAGATGGTGACGATGACTCCAAAGAATTTCTGAAATTTAAGACTCAGTTGAAGAGTAGTTACTTGGCTTTATCTTCTCCAGGCAATGTCCTTGGCGCAGACTTGGGATTTAGGATTAAACTCTTTTGTGAGCAAGTAATAGACTCCGGTGCTCAATATTTGATTATATAGTGACATGCACTAGTGATAATGTCAGTGAAGTAGCAATGTGATGGACATCTATAAGATGAAGCCTGAAGTCATAGCCCGTTGTAACATGACTGGAGATAGCAAAAGCCATCATGAGGATTTGATGATAGACTGAAGCTCTGGATGAGTCTGGCAATGGACTCCAATATTTTCTTTTGAGGTAGATTTGAGTATGACAACCTTCAAAGCATAGAAGATCCATAGGCTTTGTTTCATATCAACCACAAGCACTAAGTAGTAGTGAATGGTAGCAGCAACATCACAAGTTGAGATAAAAATTGTCATAGAGGTGAATCTTTGGTGACAGAGGGTTGGTGACATCTTCTAATATTATGAGATATTTTAAGAGATGGCGTATCACCCTAGATGATGGTCTCTTTGAGTAGGTGGGAACCTGTAGGTGGATGAGGTCTATATGAATCCGAGTTTATCAAATCCAGTATGGAAACCCTTACTTGTACGACATTCTATCTAGGAGCCTTAGAATCTTGATACGATGTCAATATCTGATGTTGGACCCCAAATTTTGAAGATATCATGTGCAAAAAGAATCACCTGATTCAAAGCTTGTATGTTTAGTTAACCATGCGTGCACATTAGTCTACAGATTTCATCATAGAAACCATATCTTTCAGCCCGTGTATCCGTGACACTATTTCTCATTGATTGTTGTTAATTTCTAAGTTATGGAATGCGGATGCAATAATAGGGGTAGAAATGACGAGTAGGATAGATGGTGATTAGGTGTTGGCGCAGTGCGGCTGGATTCTTGATGATGCTAACTCTGCGAATGATATCTCTACTTCATGGGAAGCTCTGGCATGACACATCCTTTGCTATGTAGAGAGATCTAGCGCTAAAGATGTTGAGAAGTGAAGAACTCATAAGATATGAATACTCATGATGATCGGGGAAAGGTTAAAGGCTTGATGAATTTGAAGGCTTCATGGAAGTGAATAATTCAAGGCGTCATGGATCTTCAAAATGATGTAACGCTCCGATAAATACGTGCATGAGGACCCAAGTTAAGGTTAGGACTTCACGTTAAGAGATCCCTTGGATGATTTTGAAAAGACGAGGGTACCCAAATACACCACAATCTTTAAAATACCCACCTATAAGTCCTCTTACCGAAAGTGATCATCTATGGACAAAGTCAAGACAGTGCAACAAATTGGTATTCACACTTTGTGTGATTATCTATGGATACAAGATCGAGACAGTACGACTACCAAAGTGTGATACTTGATAATAGGTTCGGACTTAACCAAACTCTATAGGATCACTATCAATTATATCAAAGTTAAGGTTTGTATATTTTACTTTTAATTATAATAAAACAATTATAATTGCGGAAATAAAAAAGTAAAAGACATAACAAGATTTTGTTAACGAGAGGAAACTGCAAATGCAGAAAAACCCCGGGACCTAGTGCAGAATTGAATACTCTCAGAATTAAGCCACTATACAAAATCTAAACCAACTTCATATAGTTAAGACCAAGCAACTATCCCTAGTTCACTTAGTTTCCTCAGTATCCCTGCGCTTACGACTTTGATGAGTGCACGCACTGGAACAATTCCTTTGGATCATATTTCAAACAGTAAAGGGACAACAAATCAGTTTGGTACCAACTCTTTTGATTCTTTCAATATATAAAGATATCTCAAGTCATACGCAAAGGCTCTTCTGTTTAATCTAATAAACTCTTTTTCCTGGTTAGATCAATCTATCCAATAACTACAAAAGTATTCAAGTTTAGATTCGCAATAAATCGATATAGATTACAACAAGAAACTATAAAGTGATGCCGATCTCACGCAACTAATCAATCGAATAAATCCGATTCTAGTTGAATCCCAGAAGATCAAGGTTTGCGCACACCCAAAGATATGAGAACCAAATTGAAAATGCGGCGGGGGGGGGGGTCTAAAAACCTCACCCAATATTTCGATTAGGAATCTGTATGGACTAACTCGAATATACTTTTAAGAGAATCCACTAGACAATCAGACTTAATCTTAATAAAATGTATATCAATGAGTTAATATCTCTATCTCTCGATTTGATATATACTCAAACAAATATAAATCTGTGAGTCTTTATCAAATGCAAGAGATATAAACTTGGATGGTACCAAAGACCAATATCCAAGGATCAATCAATTTCCAATCAACAACCAAAGGTTGGATTTCACAATTGATCGATATAACGCACAACCTATGATATTTCAACTATATGAAAAACCACAAATACAGAAAAACCCCAGGACCTAGTCCAGATTGAACACCACACTGTATTAAGCCGCTACAGAAACTAGCCTACTACAAACAAACTTCGGTCTGGACTGTAGTTGAACCCTAATCAATCTCACACTGTTTCAAGGTACAGTTGCGCTCCTTATGTCTCTGATCTCAGCAGGATGTTACGTACTTGATTCTCTTAGATGATCTCACCCAAGACTAAGAGTTGCTACGACCCAAAGTCGAAAACTTGAATAAACAAATCTGTGTCACACAGAAAAGTCTACAATAATAGATAAATCTGTCTCCCACAGATAAACCTATGAGTTTGTTCTGTATTTTGATAGAAATCAAGGTGAACAGGAACTAATCAATAACCCGGACTTATATTCCCGAAGAACAGCCTAGAATTATCAATCACCTCACAATAATCTTAATCGTATGGTAGCGAAACAAGATATTGCGGAATCACAAACGATGAGACGAAGATGTTTGTGATTTTTTTTTATCTTGCCCTATCGGAGATATAATCTCAGGTCAATCTTTCAGTTGAAATCATATGATATAAAATGGCAAGATCAGATCGCTCAACTACAAGAGAAGTAGTTTCGTATGGCTTCACAATCCCAATAAAGTCTTTAAGTCGTTAACTTACAGGGTCTCGAGAAGAAACCTAAGGTTAAAGGAGAATCGATTCTAGCTAAACCAACTAGTATCACACAGGAGGTGTGGGGATTAGTTTTTTCAGTTGCTAGAGTTCTCCTTTATATAGTTTTTAAATCAGGGTTTGCAATCTATGTTAGCTTAGTAATAAAGCATTCAATATTCACCGTTAGATGAAAAACCTGATTCAACCAAGCTAATATCTTTCAACCGTTAGATCGAAACTTAGCTTGTCACACACAAATGAAATGTATTTCATTTAGGTTTGAGTAACCATACCTAAATTTGTACACTTAGTTGGTTCACAAATAGTTAACCAATGGTTAGCCATATGAGCACTTTCATATTAACCGTATTCATGTTTCTCATAACTAGTTCAAATGACTTCAAAAGAACTAGTTGAAGAGTTGTTCAATTGCTTAAGCCTTTATAGATAGACATAATTGAAACAAAATCGGTTTGATTCATTTGAATCAATTCATGAACAATATAGCCACGGTTTGCAAATATTGTATTCCTTATAATTTATTATTTTAAGTTCATAAACTACCGATTTGAGAAATAACCAGCTTGGGTACGCGTACGGGTATGCGTACCTTAGCTAACGGATTTGAGTGTCCAAACTCAGCAGAATTTTTCGGGTAGAAAAGTTCCGCTAGTATGCGTACCTAAGGTGACTGGTTTATGAGTTCGTAAACTCCAAACTCAGCAAAAATTTCCGAGAGGAAAGTTCTGCCAGTACGCATACCCAAGCTGTCTCCTTTACCAATACCGTATGCACACATATGCACAAACTTGGTTTCCAGCACATGTATTTATATACTAATGTGAGAACACACTATATATGCTTATATCCATAGATGGTAATCTCAACTCTACATTTCAATCATTTAAACATTCTTCTATAATGTTATAACAGTCGTTATTCACAACTATCGTCATCAAAGCCATTTTCAAGATTGAAATGTCATCATGAACTTCGTCACGGATAAAGATGAAAAATGGTTAAATCGAAAGCTTACCAACACATATTTCGAGAAATAGATAGACGAGTAAACTCGGATCGAAATAGCAAATGTGTATGTATGAAAACTATCATACTTATACGACTTTTGTCTCAAGAGTAGGAGATAGAGTCGATAGACTTTTGATTGATAGATAAGTTCAAGTCTCCACATACCTTTTAGTCGGATGAAGTTTCACTGGTTCCTTGAGTAGTTCTTCGTCTTCGTAAGATCATCTCCATGGAGTCTGGAGCTCCACTACACTTAACTATCCTAGTCCGAGACTTAGCTATAAGTAGACTAGAAATCAAGACATATAGTTTTGACAACTAAATTTTACAAACAAGCTTGAGATAGCAACGCTTGCGAGTTCGACCGAGAAATGCTCTAACAATCTCCCCCTTTATCAATTTTAGTGAAAAAACTATCAATACATATGGATTACAAAATATATAAAACTTTGTAGCTTCTCGTCCACATGCTTGATCTCCTTGGTGATTCAACATTACTCGAAAACTTTATCTTTTCCAAGTACTCCCATGATTCCATAGATGTTCAGTTTAGCATCATAGTTGTTGAAGATCCGTAGCCATAACAATGAGAAAACAAAATCTCTCGATCATTGGTATACAATGTCATAATATTATTACACAATATCAAAGTTCAATTGTATCACAACTTCGACAACAATACTATGGTGATATGTATTCCCCCTTAGTCAATACTTTCATCTCAACATAAAAACCACTCCCCCTTACATAATGATCCGAAAACCATATGAATTTGTAGTGTGAACTACATATTAATTCTCCCCATTTTTGTCAATAAAATTGGAAAAGGTACGAAAACGAGATCCTAATGAAATTTTCACAGAGACGCTTCAAGACCAAAGAAAAGTACATAACAACTTTGTTTAGATGCAATCATAAAGCCGAAGCTAAATGCATTCATCAAGGAGTTTATAAAGATACAAGATAACTCCTAAAATATTCCACAGCCGCACTCCCCACAAAGATATGGAAATTAAGCGCAAGTTCAAAATAACTCTCCCCCATTTGATGTCATTCCCGAAAGAACACCAAGAGCGACCTTATTTTTACAAGCAAAGAAGGATTTCTTTGGACACCAAAAACCACAAAAATGATTTTGTATCCAAAATTCTTAATTAAACTAATCGCATGAGAACCCATGATTAATTTAATCGGAATACACAACCAAAATAACCACAAATGAATCTATGATTAGTCTAGTTGGAAATGCTCACATAAGAAGACTTATGGAGCCGCAAAGTATATACATAATATGTGGATCATGGAAGATCAATACTGCGGAATATACAAAGATTCATTCTATTTTAATCAATATTTGCATAACGACATATAATAGACATAATCTTTGTAGACAAAAGATTTTAACCCATCTTCCATCAATAAATGACATAATAGGCTTAACATTTGTTTGTCAAAAGTTCATCGATCTTGTATCAATACATGCATATCGACATATGAAAGAGATAACTTTTGACATCGTATGGGATAATAATAGTTCAAGGACGCAAACACACATATCCCATAACATATTACAATATATAAAACCATAAAGATTAATACTGCAAAAATCATCTACCAAATCAACTTTAGAATTTAAGAAAATAAATCCAAAAACATTGCAAGATGAAAACGTTGGACATAGCTATGTGTACTCACAATAATGGCTATTCCAAACCCTAGTTATCCTTCTTAAACAAAAACAAGAATAAAAATTCTTTTAAAAAGTTTCCTAGACATAAAATAAAACATCTACTAGAAACCGATCACAATCTAAATCAAAGTTCATGTTTGGAAGCTTCACGAGTTTCGAGACCTTTGAGCTTGTGAATCATAATATCAACTGCGTCTTCGGAGAAGATATCCTCATTGAGAAGTTCTTTAGAATGTGACTTTATGAGACCAAGGTCAGTAGTAACCTTTTTCAACTCAATTCTAACCACATCAAGATCCTCCATTGTATCAACAAGTTGCAGTTTTACTTCCTCAAAGTATTTAAGAAAGTCACAAACTACTTCAGCAGAAACCATATCCTCATTTTCAACATCTTGGTGTGAAAAGGCATCGTAGCATGAGGCATTAGGTGCACCATATTCTACAAGAGTTCTTTTATTCCTCCCTTTTGATTCGAAACTGAAACCTTTCTCAAGAAATCCCTTTGCAAAATCACCATAGCGATATGAAGAAGATGACATTCTTGATAACCCAAAATATAACCTAGAGTATGCGTACGTGACTTACGTAACTCAATAGGTCGGGTACTTAAAGGTTTCTTAGGGAAGGAATTTGTTAGGGTTTCCTTAATTGATTCGCGCTAGTCACACGGGTAACCTGTACGAGTTCAATCTCGATCCAAAAGAAGGACAAGAGTCGTACGCACACGACCTTGATGAAAACTCTTGCACTATGAAGAAATCATAATGACTCCAAAAATCTATGTCTCATAAGAGAGGAAATTTTAGAGTACATAAACAATCAAAAAGAATACAAATTTTGACCACAACAAAAACAAATACTTGTGCACGCATTTTTGCAAAGATACTCATGCTAAAGACGATAAGAAAATAGCTTGAGAATCCGAAAACACCAATGTCAACAAGTATACCTGAGCATATCTCTCAACCAGGATTTTTGTGTGAGATACTTCAACCTTGTGATCAATTGGCACAAGTATGAGACTTTAGCTCATCAAATTAATATTGTTTTTGGTTAAACCCATTTCTTCTGTACTTTGGAAGAAGACTTATATGATGTGAAAAATTATCATAAAATTTACTATCATCATAATATGACACATAGTAAGGATTTTTACCTGAAGAGTGTTGTCTAGATGGAGTACACAATTTTTTGATGATTTCCTTATATCCCTCAATAATCAATTTTAGGTTGTCATCCATATGCTCATGTCTGCATTCTTCACTTGATATATGATTCACATCAGGATTAACATTATCTCCATTTCTGATAGGAGGGAGAACATGAGTTCTTCTTGGACGATATTTGTCAAAAGGTTTATTATGCTTCTGTGCATTTGAGGAACTCATTGAATTGACCTTCTAGGTAGGAAACACGGGTTGTGTACTAAAACCAATTGGTTTAGACATACGAATGTCAGTTACACCTTTAAGAATTAAATATAAGGTGTGTTGAAGTTGAATCAACGATTTGTTTTTCAACTTGGGTTTCCTTTTTTTCACTATATGACTTTTTGAATCACAAAAAAGGCACACTTTCTGATCACCGGAGTGATTAGAGATTTTAGACCTAACATTATCGTTTGGAGATTTCTTTCTTCCAATTGATGTGTGAATCCCCTGCACATTAGTTTGAGTGGGAAGAGAATCTAAAATTACTTTAGAAACTAGAGCTCTTTCAGTTTTAATAGAAATAGATGGTATAGTAGACTTTTCTGAACATCCTTTAATGGAGAGTTTACTCAAGATATGTTCAACATCTAAAGTATTATTTTTTAGTTTTTCCTCAAGTAAGATATGAGTTGATCGAACTTCAGGATTTTCCTCATAAGAAGCCTTTTTACTGGAGCCACAGTATTTTACTATACCAAGAAGGACATTGACATGTTTTTTTAACTGTTTGAATCTATCATCTTGAATTCTAACAAGATTTAGAATTAGTTTACTCTCTCTAGCTATTTTCTCTTGAATAACAGAGTCAAATTCATTAGAAAAACACATGTCAGTGTTAGTTTGTTTCGTTTGAACACTAGGTTTGTCTATAATAGAGATTGATGGATCTTTCTCTAGTTTCGTCTATAAGAGTATGAACAAGATTATAGGTGTGACTAGAAACCTTTTGAGTCATGAGTTGATCAGAACTCTTATATCGACCTAGATATTCCATGGAATATAAAAACATCTTTTGATGTGATTGGTTTTCAGATTCTGATCTGGACAGAAGATCATCAACAAAATAGCATGATCAGAAGCCATTTGTTAGAGTGCAATTAAGCTGATATTTGTCCCTTTCAAAGAGATAATCCTTGTCACAATAAATGACAATTTTTCTTGACTAAATATTAGTCATAGGATTATCTTTTGAAACACATCTCTTCTGATTCTTGTAAGTGGTTAAACTATTAGAATCCATATGTTGTTTATTAGTTAAGAGATTCTGAGAGATAGAATAATATATCCTTGTCTTAACTAATAAATCTTTTCCGACTTTAGGATTATTGTCAGAATTCTCAGATTCAGTTTCAAGAGAAAAACCAACTGTATTTTCATCTTGACATAGATTAGATGTGATTATCATCATGTCAGGAGGTTCATGAGTTTCAAGATTTTCTTGAGACACAGATTTTTCATGAGACCTGGTTTTTATCAAAGAGTCTTTGATAATCCTCTTGACAGATGGATAATATATATTATCTTTTAGATTATATTTTTCAACAGGCTTTATGAAAAATTTAATCTCATCACTGTCATTTGAATCTAACTTGTGTGTCACAAGTATTTGTTTTCTTATTAGCACATCATGGTTAATATTTTCTGAGTTGTGTTCAACCAGTGAACTAACAATATTGAGTTATTTATCAGGATCGGAAAACAATTTGGATTTCTGAAGTATATCATCTTCTTGATCTACGTTAACTAAATCAGACATATATTCAATTTTTATAGGTTGGATCGCACCAAACACAGATTGTTAGATCTTTTCGTGTTTGCCTGTACTGATACCAATTGAAAAGACGAGGGTACCCAAATGCACCATAATCTTTGAAATATCCACCTATAAGTCCTCTTACCAAAAGTGATTGTCTATGGACAAAGTAGAGACAGTGCAACAAATCGATATTCACACTTTGTGTGATTGTCTATGGATACAAGATCGAGATAATATGACTACCAAAGTGTGATACTTGATAATAGGTTCGAACTTAACCAAACTCTATAGGAACACTATCAAGTATATCGGATTAACATTTGTGTATTTTACTTTTGATTATAATTATAATAAAACAATTATAATGCGGAAATAAAAAAGTAAAAGATACAACAAGATTTTGTTAACGAGAAAACTGCAAATGCAAAAAAACCTCGGGACCTAGTCCAGAATTGAATACTCTCAGAATTAAGCCGCTATACAAAATCTAAACCAACTTCGTATAGTTGAGACCAAACAACTACCCCTAGTTCACTTAGTTTCCTCAGTATCCCTACGCTTCCGACTTCGATGAGTACACGCACTGGAATAATTCCTTTGGATCGTATTCCAAACAGTAAAGGAACAACAAATCTGTTTGGTAACAACTCTTTCGATTCTTTAAAGATAAAGATATCTCAAGTCATACGCAAAAGCTCTTCTATTTAATCTAATAAACTCATTTGCCTGGTTAGATCAATCTATCCAATAACTATAAAAGTAGTCAAGTTTAGATTCGCAATCAATCGATATAGGTTCCAATAAGAAACTATAAAGTGATTCCGATCTCACGTGACTAATCAATCGAATAAATCCGATTCTAGTTGGATCCCAGCCGATCAAGGTTTGTGCACACCCAAAGATATGAGAACTAAATAATAAATCTTATTTGTTTTCAAATCTTCTTTAATCTTCAATAAACACATGCGCAACACCACTTGAATCTCTTGTGATCAATTACACACAGAAAGGAGTCTGTTAACAATGGATTATCACAAGATATCTTTAGATCTACAAACAGTTCTAAAGATCCCGTCGATACTTCGATCTAGTTTGAGTGAATCTTATATCAGAAGAGAAGATTCTCAAGAATAAACAAATTAGGTGCAATCAAAGTTTCAACAACCGTTAGTCAATCAAATCAATCGAAAACTAATAACACTGCAATTATCATGTTTCCCACCAATGGTACTCGTAGAGCTTCTTGATCCCATAGAAGTCTTTAAACGAGCGGTCGTAAGAGATTTCGCCTAATTAGGGTACTTTCTGGCTCCACCAAAAAAAAAGGGTATATTAATTATATGTCCCTACTTTTGACACCCAATAAATATATCCTTATTCAAAAATAAATATGTCCCTACTTTTTTATAACCTTATCCATTTAATATTAGATTACCTTAATACCCTCACCCATGTAATATTTTTCTTTATTTCAAAATGAAACAAATTTTTTCCTCTACCACTTCACCACCACCACTAGCACCACCACCACCACCATTAAACAACCATTCCACCACCACCTACCAACCGCCACCACCACTAATATTTCACCACCACTCCTTAAGCACCACTGGTCCTCCACCACCACTACTAGTCTATTGCCGCCGCCACCACTAGTTCGTCGTCGCTGCCACCACCACCGTTGCCATCTCCGCCGGAACCGCCGCCACCACCGTCGTTGGTTCAGATATTTTTGTATCAACAAAAAGTAGTTGATCCATTTCAGTTGGATCAAACAGTGGATGTTTATCCATTGCAGTTGAATCAACAGTAGAAGTTTATCCATTGCAGTTGGATTAACAATGGATATTTATCCATGCTGATGGAAAAATGCTACCACTTCATGAGCTGCAATTTCAGATCCACCAACAAAACCATCAACAATAGAAGTTTATCTAGTTTATCCAAGAAAAAAGGATCAACATTAGAAGTTGATCCGATTTTAGTGGTTCAACAATGGAAGTTGATCCATGTAAAATTGGATCAATAATGATAGTTGATCCATGTAAAATGGAGTGAACTTGGCATGAGTCGAACACGCATCATCTGATATGGAGTCAGTCATGCTACCATTGCTCCACAAGTTTAGTATTGGAACAAATTTACATGATTTAAACTACAAAAGCATGATTTCAAAGGATCAACAACAGTAGTTGATCCCATATAGATGGATCAACAACATATAGTTGATCCAAAATATATGGATCAACAACCATAGTTGATCCAATATCACTGCCTGCTTCAACCCAAATAACCACCATATTTCATTACCTGTAGCTTCATAAACACCAACAGCTCCAAGACCAGCTTCAAAACCAATCTCAGTTGAATCAAAAATGGATGTTTATCCATTTCAGTTGGATCAACAGTGGATGTTTATCCATTGCAGTTGGATCAACAACCATAGTTGATCCAATATCACTACCTGCATCAACCCAGATAACCACCATATTTCATTCAGCAACAGGCTTCAATCTCGGTAACAATAACTTATACCAACACTGCCACCAACAAAATCACACATCTCCAGCACCACCACCACCACCACCAAACAACCAAAACCAAAATCCAACACCAATTTTATCATTCTAACCAAAACTACCTCGATCTACATCACCAGTACCGAAAGAAACATACCTCAATTTGCATTACTGTCATCAGCTCATCCTTCTTTCACTCCATTCCATAATCGACCCTTTAATTCACAGGAAAACCCTAAATCATCAAAACTCGTTTATCCATTATCTTCAATTACATCAGCAACTCATTTATTCGAACTCATCTCTTTAATTACAACAGCAACACCTTCATCCTATTGAATCTCCATCTCTTCTTGATTTCAATTCAATCATCAATTATTCAACAACAACAGTAAAACCTAGATTCAAACTGTTAATTCCTTCTCAATCTTATTCGTCTTCAAACACAACCAGCAGAATCTGATCTTCCTTTTCTAGAGACCGACAGTATCATCTATCTATAATTGTAACGTAAAATCAGATCTCGATATATTTGAATCTGATTTCAAATTCAGTTTATAGAAGAATAAGAAGAAGAAAGTGGTTGTAGTTGCAGAGGTGGTGGTGGAGATGTTGTTGATGATAGTTCGATTAAATCTGAATCCATTAGCGGCGGAGAAGGTGGTCGTAGTTGCAGAGGTGGTGGTGGAGCTTCTTTTCTGATTTTAAGTTACGATGTTGCGGCGGAGAAGATGGTAAAGGTGGTGAAGTGACGGACTAGAAACTAAGAAGAATAAAATGAATATGGTTACGATGAATATGTTGCTGGTGGTGGTGAAACGATTGAGATGTTGCTGGTGGTGGTGGAGCGATGGAAATAGAGGAAAAAATTGGAGACGTCGCTGTTAATTAGAAAAGAAGAAGAAGAAGTAGGTAGATAGATAGATAGGAGGGCAAATTTGGAAGAAATAAAAACCTTATTGGACCCCTGATGGGCTTATGAATGAAGAGGGACATATTTATTGTGTGATAAGGATATTTGTATAGACCATGAAAAGTAGGGACAATAATTCAATTACCACAAAAAAAAAAAATTGCATGGCTTTTAGGATAGTTTGCTAGAAATGCAAACTTAGGTGTTTATAGACCAAGGATGTTTGGAAACCAAGGAATTTCCAAAACCGAAAATGTTCTCAAGATATACAATGAATAACAAAATCCGGTTTTCCTAATTCCAATATAAATACTTGTCCAATTTTTTTGAAATCTCTCAATAGAAAATGTTAGAGCATAGCTCGGTTGAACCTACCAAGCATTGGTATGTCAAGTTTAATTATCATATTTTAGTGAATCAAAACTCATTTAAATAGTTGCTTGATTATATACTAGAGTCAACTTCGTATAGGTTAGCTTGAAAGTGTTAGGATATGTGACTTACAAGTATTACATGAAGACTTGAAGAATGTGAAGAAGTATGAAACTACAATGACAATATCATCCTTCCTCTTGAGGTTAGTAATATTTGACTTGAAATGTTTCATTCCCTAACGTATCTTTTAAGTCGTGCATATTGAAAACATAACTACGAAGCTATGTATGATACTCTAGTTAGACATAGAATTAAGGAATACAATACGAGGTTTATTACTTAACCATTAAACTTTGTATATAAGACATCGACATGATCATATGAATGATGTTGTGATTATGTATGGGTATGAGTGAAGACTCCATCTTAGGAAACAATGTTTTACATTCGTTTAAAGGAAGTAAGTTCATAAACTTGTTTTGTGAGTCGAAAGAGAAATCACTAGGATTATTGGTATTGTTATTCATTGCAAATCTATTTTGAATTATCAATATGTGTGTTTAGTATAACCGCTCATAAATTTGTTTATGTATCTTGGTAAAACTATTCACAATGCCTGACTTATGTGTTGGTATGATCGATGCCTTGTAAATAGCAAATATAATCTAGTCATTGGGGAAACGATCCTAGTAAGAGGTGCAACAAATTTATAAGAGGGAATCGATCCTTTTAAGAGGTGCAACACATTTTTAGTAGATGAGGGAACCGATCCTATGAACATGTGCAACAAGTTTGTAGTTTTGGGGGAACCGATCCTATGGACATGTGTAACCGAATACAAGTAATTACCATAAGTTGTGGGGAACCGATCCTAGTACCTATTCAACCGAATTTTGGTAACTAGTGTGACTATACATAGTACTCACATGGAGGTAGAACCGAACTTGTTTTGGTAGAACCGTGAAACCCATGATTGGTGATTTGATAGGATAATCAATCACATAGTTCTTGGAATTCAGACAAACCAATTCTAAACTTGTATAGAAGTGTGGCAAATCATTTCCAAGATTGTAAGTATGAAAAAGGACTTGCAAAGTAAAGATGTCAACATACTTTGAACATGTGCAGTAACTCTTATCATTAATTGTTCAAAGATATTCCTTAATAGCTAAAGGAGAATCCCAGGATCGAAATAAATTGAGAATCTTTTATTTAAGGTTTCTTAGTTTTTATAATGCTATTTATTTTCCACCAAATAAATGCATATCTTTAGAAAATAATATTTACTAATGTGCATTTACTGATTATAGATTTTTCTATTGGGATTTTGGTCAATATTTGAACAGTGCATTTCCAGGAATTATGAAAGCCGATTTTGTGTTTATTGCATATCTTTGAGAATATTCGGTTTTGGAAATTCCTTGGTGTCCAAACTTCCTTGTCTATAAATATTGAAGTTTGCATTTCGAGCAAACTAATCCTCAGAGCCAGCAAAACTACTTAGTTGTGTTGTTACTGGTGGAGCGCCTATTTGGAGAGGAAAGTAACCTAATTAGGCGAAATCTCTTACGGCCGCTCAGTTTAAAGACTTCTTTGGGATTGAGAAGCTCTATTAGTACCGTTGGTGGGAAACTAGATAATTGCAGTTTATTGTTATTTTTTGATTGATTTGATTTACTAACAGTTGTTGAACTTTGATTGCACCTAGTTTGTTTATGCTTGAGAATCTTCTCTTCTGATATAAGATTCACTCAAACTATATCGAAGTTTCGATGGGGATCTTTAGACTGTTTGTAGATCTAAATACGTCTTGTGATAATCCAACGTTAACAGACTTCGTTCTATATGTGATTGATCACAAGAGATTCAAGTTGATTGTGTGCAGGTGCTGATTGAAGATTTGAAGACAAGAAGATTTTTTGGGTTCATAATCTTTAGTGTGCACAATACTTGTTTCGGCTGGAAAGGGATCCAACTATAATCGGTTTATATTTGTGATAGATTGGATTGATTAGTTGAGTAGATCGGCATCAATACACTTCTTTTTGATTAATAGTATTAATTGCATAGTCTAACAATTACTTCGATAGTTGTTGAGAGATTGGTCTAAGGACCCGACAAAGGAGTTTATTGGTTAAACGGAGGAGCCTTTTCCAAACTCATATCACGTTGTTTGAAAAGTGTTGTTACCGAACATATTTGTTGTTCCTTTACTGTTTGGAATACGAACCAAAGGATTTGTTCCAAGCATATGACTTATTACAAGTTGGAGGCGTGGTCTCAACTATACGAAGTTGGTTTGATTTTGTATAGAGGCTTAAATCTGAGAGTATTCAATTCTGGACTAGGTCCCGGGGTTTTTCTGCATTTGTAGTTTCCTCATTAACAAAATCTTGTTGTGTCTTTTACTTTTCTATTTCCGTAATTATAATTGTTTTATTATAATTAGAAGTAAAATACACAAACGTTAATTCTTATTTTACTTGATACACAATCCCTAGAGTTTGGTTAAGTCCGAACCTATTATCAAGTAAACATACTTCATTATTTTATTGTCTCGATCTCGTATCCATATACGATCACACGAAGTGTAAACCGATTGGTTATATTGTCTCGACTCAGTCCATAGACAATTACTTTCAGAAAAGGACTTATAGGTGGAAATTTTTTAGATTGAGGTATATTTGGGTACCCTCATCTTTTTAATTGGTATTAGAGCATGAAAAGATGAAAATATCTAATAATCTGTGTTTGGTGCGATCCAACCTATAAGAAATGAATTCAATTTCTCATTAATCGACTTCGATTAACGTACCGCCAAGATTTGACGGATCAAACTATCTATGGTAGAAATCTGCTATGAGATCTTTTCTTCAATCACGAGACTTTAATACATGGCTATTAGTCGTCGATGGTTATGATCTCCCGAAAGTAGCAAATTCATAAACTGAGTTTAAACGCTTAGTAGATTACTCAACAGAAGAAAAGGCTTTTGCTAAGAAAAATTCAGATGGTTTGAATGCTATTGTGCATGCTATAAGTCGTATCTACAATATCATATATCAACATGCCTAACTTCGAAAGAAGCTTAGGATAATCTTCAGATCGTAGTCGAAGGAAACACTTCAGAGAAAGAAGATAGACTTCAAACTATATTATCCGACTGGGAAAACATTCGAATGGATGAGAACGACACTTTTGAAGAGTTTTACCTCAAACTCTCTGAGATAATTAATGCTTCTTTCTCTCTTGGAAAGACTATCTCTGAAAAAGACATAGTATGCAAAATTCTCATATCGTTTCCATGAAAATACGATTCTAAGAAACATGCAATCATTGAAACAAATGATCTTTCAACACTCTCACGAAGGACACTCGTTGGAAAGTTAAAGATCTTTGATCATGAATCACAGTCTATTCAAACTATTTTTTTATTTCTTGAGTGCTAATTTTGTCAATCATGAGGGTGACGTCTATAGATGAAAACCACCTTCTTGTAGTTTGATTTGCAGTTATCACCATTCTCTCTCTCTCTCTCGCCAACAACAGGTCTATAGAAACACATCATCATCAACAAGGGAGCGACATCAAAATCTATAAGGAAATTAAAGACGTTTAAGGTTTACAAGCAATAATACGAGTAAGAGCAAATTTCATATCCAAGTAAAGCAACATACAATGAGCAAATTTTTATATACATGTTGAAGAATTACACATAAGGAGCGGAATTCTATATCCAAGTATGAAGACTTATTTAAAAGAGCTAATAAAATCAAAATATGAGAGTGAATGAAGTTTATGATACGAAGATAATACAAGTTGTGAAGAATCAAGAGGTAAAGTACTTCACCATGGCCATTTTCATTGTTACTTTTGTATTATTTTTTCTAATCATCAAAAAAAAAAATGGCGAGAAAAATTTGTTATTTTGTTTTTATTTATTTAGTAAGGCCATGGAGAAGGAAAATATATAAAGAAGTTTCAATCAACAAGGAATTTGAGGAAAACAGTTACAAATTGTCAAAGTTTTATGAAGTTCAAGAGTTTATCATCAACAGTTGAAGACCGAAGACCAAGAAGATGAGCTGAAGATTACGTTTCTATTGGATGTTGTGAGAGTGGTGTTATCATCATTGAAATCGGATGTGAAGGTAGTAAGTACTCTCATCCTCACAATAATGGTTGATTTCCTTTCTTATAGATCATCATAAAAAGTCTTTTTATTTCCCACGATCTTGTGGGGTCTCCAGAAATAATTCAGAAGGTTTCCTTCCCACCATTCAACGTGTGTAGGATTTCTATCTTTATTCCTACCTGCACACATGTGAGACCCATAAAAAAGTCGTCTTATTGAGTGAAATTATCATAAAATCCTTTTAAGTGTGGCAGAAGTCGAGGCGAAATGCTTATTGATCGCTCTCAAACACGCATTCTGTCATTATGGTGTGGTTATTTCTCACTCAACATTTAAAAATGAGAATATGTTCTTTGGTATTTATAACTTCTTATTACTAGCATGCATAAACTCTATGTCCTCATAGCTCTTTGGATGCTTGGGACACTAGAACGCTTTGAAGTTGGAGTAGGTTTTGTGGGTATATCTCTTGTAATCCCTCACGAGACTATAACTCGTCCACTAGGGACACCTAGGGGTTTAAAAGCATGTTGCATTAGCTAAGTGCATCCGTATCCTTGGGGACATGGAGTTGTTGTATTTTAGGTAGTTTGCTCGAGGACTAGCAAAAGCTAAGTGTGGGGGAATTTGATAAGTGCTTAATTTACATGTTTAGAATGTCAATTCCATACTTGTTTTAGCTATAATTCTTGCATATTACTTGTTATTATGATTATTTTCTAGTTTATATGTCATATTAGGTGAATCATTCGAAAAGGAGCTACAAAGTGCTTGAATGAACAAGGAAGTGGAGTCTATCAATGAAGGAAGGACAAAGTCCTAATTCAACTCATTCAAATCTAGGAGTTCTTAATACCATATTGAAGAGAACGAGAATACGAAAAGAACGCATAAAGAATGAGGTCATTCCGAGTTTAGACGAAGAAGTTATAGGAGAAACAAAGTTGATACTTGAAGTTACAGAGAGAGGTTCGGCTCAAAATTCATCAGCTCGAATCAGCCGAACCTGGTGCTTAAAAATCAAGATTGTCGAAGAGTATACAGGAGGATGTTCGGCTCAAAAGCAATTTTATCAAGTGAGCCGAACCTTACACTCGCCTGGAGTAAAATTCACTTGTCGAATTCATCCGGGAAAGGTCGACAAGTTATGAGCCGAACCTGACAACTTCCTAGGACATATTTGGACGCGAAATTGGCTTCTAACTCAAGGAAACACGGTCCCTGGAGGATTCTAAAGCCTAGCTTTGAGATTTATATATAAGAATACATCCAGAGCCTTAAGATCATATACCATACCTTGGGAGACACAATTCTACCTCTCATATTACATCTTCTACATCAAAACCTAGGGTTTACACCTTTAGGGGGAACCCATTCTTCTTGCAATTATGTGTAACTAAACCTTTATTGATTGAGGATGAATTCAATCTTCTAGCGTGAAGCTTTATTATTATACAAATCTATTCAGAGTTTTATCATCTTATCGTTTGTTTTCACTATAATTAGGGTTTATGATTGATTTCTAGATTGTTCAAGTGTACATTTGTATATTATATTGTTCATTCTATTGCTAGTAAAATGTGAGGATATCCGTGTAATTGTTGAATAATCCTTACACAAGTAGAGAACATGAGACCTAACAGAGGGATTCTGTGGAGAAATTGTGTGTGAAGATAACACTAGTAAGTGGACCTTGAGATAAGAGTCTAACTGATAGGATCAACCTAAGTTCACATAACTTAAAGCTTCCAGTTGGGTTACACCTAGAGTGCGCTACTACTTGGTGGTTTAGTTGGATAGAACTTGATATGCGAGCACTTCGATATCTGCTTACATAAGGAGATTTGGGGATAGCACTATGCTAGTTGCTTTCCTACGGTTGGTGATGAATGGTTCTAACGAAGAAATATAAGTATACTAATCTAGTTATTGCTTGGTAACGGCTAAGGATTCCTTGATCATGTTTTTATTATTTGTTTCTTTTTATTTACTTTAAACCAATCCCCCTTTGTTTATCTTATTTTGCTATCTAAATAACATATCAATTACACAGTTTTTTGTGGGAACGATCTCTTACTACCGCTATATTACCAGTTAATTAGTGGGAAATATCTTAATTAATTTGTTGTGGTTACGACACACATCACAATACAACAACAAAGTATGTTTACTTGATAAATGGTTCGGACTTAACTAAACACAATAGGATTACTATCAAGTAAATAAGAATTAACGTTTGTGTATTTTACTTCTAATTATAATAAAATAATTATAATTGCGAAAATAGAAAAGTAAAAGACACATCAAGATTTTGTTAACGATGAAACCGTAAATGCAGAAAAACCTCAGGACCCTGTCCAGAATTGAATACTATTAGGATTAAGCCGCTATACAAAATCAAACCAACTTCGTATAGTTGAGACCATGCAACTAAACATATAGTTCAATTAGTTACGTATGTATCCCTGCGCCTCCAACTTGTAAATAAGTCACGCACTTAGAAAAATTGCTTTGGTTCGTAATTCGTATTCCAAACAGTAAATGAACAACAAATATGTTCGGTAACAACTCTTTTCAACCAAGTGATATGAGTTCGACAAAAAGCTCTTCCGTTTATCCCAATAAATTCCTTTGTCGGGTCCTTAGATCTATCCAATAACAACTACCAAAGTAATTGTCAAGATTTTGCAATCAATACTTTAAATCACAAATAATTGTATTGATGCCGATATACTCAACTAATCAATCCAATCTATCACAAGGATAAACCGATTATAGTTGGATCCTATTTACTCGAAACAAGTATTGTGCACACCAAAGATTATGAACCCAAATCAGAAATCTTCAAAGTCTCTTCTTAGATCTTCAATAAACACCTGCATATAATCAACTTGAATCTCTTGTGATCAATCACACAAAGAACGGAGTCTGTTAACAATGGATTATCAAAAGACGTCTTTAGATCTACAAATAGTCTAAACATCCCCGTCGAAACTTCGATCTAGTTTGAATGAATCTTATATCAGAAGAGAAGATTCTCAAGCATAAACAAACTAGGTGCAATTAAAGTTCAACAACCGTTATTCAATCAAATCAATCGAAAACTAATAATAAACCGTAATTATCTAGTTTCCCACCAACGGTACTAATAGAGCTTCTAAATCCCAAAGAAGTCTTTTAACTGAGCGGCCGTAAGAGATTTCGCCTAATTAGGTTACTTTCCTCTCCGAATAGGCGGCTCCACCAGTAACAACATAACTAGGTAGTTTTGTTGTCTCTGAGGATGATATTTATAAACCAAGGAAGTTTGGACACCAAGGAATTTCCAAAACAGAAATAATTCTAAAGATATGTAATATATTCCAAATACGGTTTCCATAATTCCTGGAAATGCTTTGGCCAAATAATTACCGAAAATCTCTTAGAAAATCTCCAACTAGTAAATGCACATTACTAATTTTTATTTTCCAAATATAAAATTAAAAACCTTAATTAAAAGATTCTCAATTTATTTTCGATCCGGGATTCTCTTTTAGCTATTAATGAATATCTTTGAATAATAAAAGATAATCGTTACTGCATATGTTCAAAGTATGTCGACATGTTTACTTTATAAGTCCTCTTTCATACTTACACTCTTGGAATAAATTTGCCACACTTCCAAACAAGTTTAGAATTGGTTAGTTTGTATTCCAAGAACTATGTGATTGATTATCCTATCAAATCACCAATCATGGGTTTCACGGTTCTACCAAAACAAGTTTCGGTTCTACCTCCATGTGGAACCTGGAATTAGTCACACTATATTTCCAAAATTCGGTTGACTAGGTACTAGGATCGGTTCCCACATATATATGGTATCTAACTTGTATTTGTTGCACATATCCATAGGATCGGTTCCCAATGTCTAAAAACGTGTTGCACATGTTCATAGGATCGGTTCTCAATATCTAGAAACTTTATGCACCTCATACAAGGATCGATTCCTCTTTTGTGATCGGTTGCACCTTTTACTAGGATCGTTCCCCTTTACCTAGAGTTGGTCATACCAAAAACACTAAATCGATCATACCATCTCAGGTGATTACTTAAGATCGGTTTCACTAATAAAAGTCATACCAATACAAAAGTCAGGACTTTTGAATAGTTTTACCAAGAACATAAACAAGTCATGAGCGGTTATACTAATCACACATATTGGTAGTTCAAAAGATATGCAATGAATAACAATACCAATAAGCCTAGCGATTTCCCTTTCGATTCACAAAACAAGTTCATGAATTTACTTCCTTTAAATGAATATAAAACATTGTTTCCTAGGATGAAATCTTCACCTTATACCCATACATAATCACAATAGCATTCAAACTATTATGTCGATGTCCTATATACGAAGTTCAAAAGATAAGCGTTATACTTCGTATTATATTCCTTAGTACTACGTCTAACTAGAGTATAATCATTCATAGCTTCGCAGTTATGTTTTAAATATATGCATGACTTGAAAGATACGTTAGGGAATGAAACAGTTCAAGTCAAATATTACTAACCTCAAGGGGAAGGATGATGTTGTCGTTGTAGCTCCGTACTTCTTCACATTCATCAAGTCTTCACGTAATACTTGTAATGTCTCATATCCTAATACTTTCAAGCTAACATATACGAAGTTGAATCTAGTACATAATCAAGCGACTCTTTAAATGAGTTTTGATTCACTAAAATATGAAAACCAAACTTGACATACCAACGCTTGGTGGTTTCAACCGAGCTATGCTCTAACAACAAGTCATACCAAATCATAAGTCAGGCATTGTGATTAGTTATACCAAGATACATAAAAAAAGTTACGATCGGTTCTACCAACTCACACATATTGGTAATCCAAAGATATGAAATGAATAGTCGTACCAATAATCCTAGCGATTTCCTTTTCGATTCATAAAAAAAGTTCATGAATGTACTTCCTTTAAACAAATATAAAACATTATTTCCTAGGTTAAAATATTCACCATAACCTATTCACTTAATCATATAAATATATACAAGATTATGTCGATGTCATATCTACGAAGTTCAAAAGATAAGCGTTATATTTGTAGTCTAATTCCCTAATACTATGATCATACTGAAAAAGCGGGGGTCTAACAACCTCACCTAATATTTCGATTAGCAATCTATATGGACAACTCCGAGTTGTTTTCTACATAATCAACTAGACTCAATCAATAGAAAATACTCAAGGAGTTATTATCTCAATATCTCAATTTGATTTACTCAAGCAAATGTGATTCTCGAGTCTAATCAAAGAGAGATAACTTGGATGGTACCAAAGACTAATATCAAAGTGTCAATCAATTTAAATCAACAACTAATAAGGTTGGATATTTTAATTGATTGAACAATGCACAACCTGTATTATTTCAATTATATAACAAAATATAATGCGGAAAAGAAATAACACAGATACCAGAATTTTGTTAACGAGGAAACTGCAAATGTAGAAAACCCCGGGACCTAGTCCAGATTAAACATACACTGTATTAAGCCGCTACAGACACTAGCCCACTCAAAATTAACTTAGGTCTGGACTGTTGTTGAACCCCAATCAATCTCACACTGATCCAAGGTACAGTTATGCTCCTACGCCTCTGATCCCAGCAGGATACTGCGCACTTGATTCCCTTAGCTGATCTCACCCACAACCAAGAGTTGATACGACCCAAAGTCGAAGACTTTAGCAAACAAATCTGTCTCATACAGAAAAGTCTATAAGATAGATAAATATGTCTCCCACGAATAAACCTATGAGTTTTGTTCTGTCTTTTGATAAATCAAGGTGAACATGAACCAATCAATAAAACCAGAATTATATTCCCGAAGAACAACTCAGTTTTATCAATCACCTCACAATAGTCTTAATCGACGCAGCGAAAAAAGATATCGTGGAATCACAAATGATGAGACGAAGATATTTGTGATTACTTTTATATCTTGCCTATCGGAGATAGAAATCTCAAGCCAATTATTACAATTGTACTCGTACGATAGAAATAGAAAGATCAGATCACACAACTACAAGAAAAGTAGTATCGGTATGGCTTCACAATCCCAATGAAGTCTTTAAGTCGTTAACCTGGTTTTAGAAAAAGAAAACCAAAGGTTAAATGAGAATCAACTCTAGCTTAGCAAACTATTATCACACAAAATATGTGGGGATTAGGTTTCCCAGTTGCTAGAGTTCTCCCTTATATAGTCTTTCAAATCAGGGTTTGCAATAAATGTTAGCTTAGTAACAAAGTATTCAATATTCACCGTTAGATGAAAACCTGATTAGATACAAGATAATATCACTCAACCGTTAGATCAAAAACTTAGCTTGCCATACACACATGTACTTGACGATTTTAGGTTTGAGTAACCGTACCCAAACGTGTACAATAGTTGGTTCAATATTAGTCAACTAAATGGTTAGCCAAATGATAACTTTTATATCAACCATATTCTTCTTCACCATAACTAGTCCAAATGACTCAAATGAATTAGTTAGAGAGTTGTTCAATTGCTATGAGATATTATGTGCTACACAAGACACAATTGAAGCAAAAACGATGTGATTCACTCGAATAAATTCATGAACTATAAAGCCACCGTTTATAATAGCATTCCTTAGATAATTTAGATAAGTTCACGAACATCGTTTTTAGACATAACCACTCAAGTTCGCGGACTGGGTTCGCGGACTCAAGTAGCCGGTGGAGTTCACAAACTATAGCAGAAATTCTCGGGTACGAGAACTTCCGTCAGTTCATGGACTGAAACCGAGCTACAACTCCAGCAGAAATTCTTGGGTTCAAGAACTACGCACGTTCGTGGACTGGATTGACTGCTCAAGTTCCGGTTTTCACTTGATCAAAAAAATTCACAAACTTCGGTTCAAGTGCTAAGGACTTATACATATATGTGTTACCACAACAATGTTTATATCCCCCAGTGGTTATATTGTCTAAACTCCCATTTCAATCATTGAAACATTCTCAGAGGAAGTCATTTAGTTGTTATTCACAAACTAGTTTTCGTCAGAGCAATTTCCAAAGTGATTGAACCATAACATGACTTTCGTCACTAGGCAAAGATGAATTTGGCTAAAGTGAAAGCTTTACCAACACACATTTCGAGAAATAGATAAGCGAGAAATACTCAGCTCGAAATGTCACATGTGTATACTCTTAGTCTATATAGTAAAATGACTTTTGTCTCAAGATAGGGTATAGAGTAGATAGACTTTTGAGTGATAGATAAGTTCAAGTCTCCACATAACTTTTAGTCGATGAAGATCCACTGGTTCCTTGAGTATTCTTTCGTCTTGTATGATGATTTCCATGGAGTTCTTGAGCTCAACTACACTTTCTATCCTAGTTCGAGACCTTAGCTATAGTAGACTAGAAATCAAGAATTTATAGTTTTGATCACTAACATTGACAAACATGCTTGAGATAGCAACGCATGCGAGTTCGACCGAGCAATTCTCTAACAATCTCCCCCTTTGTCAATTTTAGTGGCAAAACTATTAATACACATGGAATACAAAAATATATATAAATAAACTTTGTAGCTCTTATTCCACATGTCTAATCATCAAAAATACTCGAAATCTTCGTCACTTCCAAGTAGTCCAATGATCCCAAAGGTTGTAAGTTTAGCATAATCGTTGTTGAAAATCCGTAGCTATAACAATGAGAAAAGTATCGGTTCTCAATCATTGTTATACAGTGTCATAGTATTATCACACAACGTCAAAGTCCAATTGCATCAAAACTTCAACAACAATACTATGGTGATACTTCACTCCCCCTTAGTCAATACTCCATCTCACATGGAAACCACTCCCCCTTATATAATGATTCGAAAACCATATGTATTTGTAGTGTGAACTACATATTAATTCTCCCCCATTTTGTCAATAAAATTGGCAAAGGTACAAGAACGGGATCCTAATGAAATTTCCATAAGAGACATTTCATGACCAAATGTAAATGTGTATCATCTTGTTTAGATGGCCGAAGCTAAGTGCATTCATCAAGGAGTTTATAAAGATGCAAAATAACCCTTTTAATATTCCACAGCCGCACTCCTCACAAATATTTGGCAATTAAGCACAAGTTCAAAAGAACTCTTCCCCATAATATGTCATTCCCTAGGAACAACAAGAGCGACCTTAATTTCAAAAAGAAAAGAAGGATTTCTTTAGACTCAACAAATTACATACAAGTATGAATTTGGAATCTAAGAAGAAATATTTAATCAAATTAACCAAAGCGAACCTAGATTAATTTGACTAAATATGCTCAACACAAGTAAACTTATGGAAACTTAATAAATCAATTAGATTAATCACAAGAAGACTCGTAAATAATCTAATTGTCATACTCAACCAAACTAATTACAAGAGTAATCAATTTAATTGTCCATACTCGACATAAAAGCATTCTATGGAGCAATGACTAAGTTAATCATGAAAAACCAACCCAGTCAAAAGAGATGCTCAACATAAGAAATTTATGGAGTGTTAACTAAATAACCATACTAGATGATTGATTTAGTTTATTTGGGCTCAACATAAGAGATTATGGAACCCCGACTAAGATTATCATAAGCCATGACAACCTTAACCGTACATACTCAACATAAGAAAACTTATGGAATACAAACTAAATAACCACACAAGTTGATTAATTTAGTTCTTAATGCTCAACATATAGCATCTCATGGAACAACCAACCATGCCAATAAGGAATCGACTTATTTGTATCGTGCTCAACATAAGATACACAATGGAGCCTTCACAGTAATAATAATATGGATCAATAAAGCTCTATATTGTGGATAAAACAAGGATCCATTCTATGTTTCCATCACCATTTGCACAATGACATACAATAGACATAATCCTTGAATCACAAAAGATTTTAACCTATCTTACATCAAAGATTGCCAATATAGGCTTAACTTTTGTGTTTGTCAAAAGTCTATTCATCCTTTTATCAATATTTGCATATCAATTCATGAACGACTTTACTTTTGAAAAAATATGGGACAATAAAATTCACGGACGTAAACACACATATCCCATAAAAATATTGCAATATATAAACCCATAAAGATTAATACTGCAACCATCATCTTCCAAACAAGCTTAGAATTTTTAAACCAAAAAATCTAAAAACAAGAAGATAAAAACATTGGATATAGCTATGTGTAATCACAATAATGGCTATTCCAAAACACTAGTTATTCTTCTAAACAAAAGAGAAACAGTAGAATATTTACTAGACATTAAGAACTTGATTTGCAACTAAAGATTGAACAATAGTAAGTTATTCAGATTTTTCTTTAGTTCGTTCTTTAGAAACTCAAGATTCATTGTTGCTATTCCAAGATGTTCACGAACGACTTCAAAATCACGAAGAAGGTTTCCTACCAATTGTGAGGATATCTGAACTGGTAGGTTGTTTTCATGATCAATTGCCTGATGACAGATTATGACAACAGGGTCTTCATGAAACTCAATAGTCTTCTTCTTCATGATCACCTCTTTTGTGCTTTTCTCCATTGTGCTAAAAATCCAGTATACTCTTTTTATCCTTATGGAATATAGTGTCAATAATGACATATATATAAGGAGGTTCATATGAAACCCTAGGCACAAGGCTGTCCGTGCGGTTCTTTGTGAACGTACACAAGAAGTTATGGATGACCAAAACGTGGAGGGCCAATCAAGGAGAGGGGGAAACGTTCAACAAGGAATTTTCATTCAAAATAATAAAACAACCTTCGAAGAAGAAAAAATCGAAATAAGTTTTTGAGATAACAATACATACACCTTCGACAGCTTTCTCAAGACAAAACTTTCTTGAGAACACAGATCATCCTTATTATCACATAAGAAGGATGCTTCAGAAAGCAGTCATGGTGTTTTAGGATGAGAACTTTGCTCATTATAGTTGACTTATCCTTTAGAGCAATGCAGAGACGAGTCATTCAACAAAAATGAAAAACTTATACTAGAAGAGGGACTAGGAGATGAGTTAGCCACTTTCCATATTTTTGGGATGCTCCATTTGAGTCTGTTTATACTTGTCTTAAGCTCTGAGACTCGTGGGAACAAAACAGATTGGCTGCAGCTGGATGGACGTCCGTGGAAGCAAAGGGGTTGGATGGCCGTGTACTCGAGCAAAAAAGTTTCCACAACCTAGAGCTTTGGTGGGATGGGATGATAAATAGCCACATCCACAAACATAGGTGGTAACAGAGGTGGCCAAGGGTACAAACCTTGGCAGGAAGGAGGAGTGGTGGCTACGGCCACGAACCTTGAAAGGAAGGAGGTGTGGTGACTATGGGCACGAACCTTGGAAGGGATAGGCATGGTGGATACATCCACTAACCCTGGCAACAAGCAAGGCTTTTCTTGGACATTATGTCCCAAAAGGAACGATTTCTACCTTTAATATAACTCACGTACAATACGTGAGTTAATTTCTTCTTCTCCTTTTTTTTTTTGCCCTTTTTTATTTCGGCGAAGAAACTCCTTCCTGATTCTCTGTCTGTGGAAGCTCGCCTATTATTGCTTGCTCGATTGTAAGTGTGACCTTGGTGTATTGACTTGATGAAAATTTCAGATTTGTGTCTTCTTGCTAAAATAGCCACAAAATCTCCATATGAAGTCAGAATGAGGTGGTTTACCTCATATTCTTTAGATAAGAGGAAGATCTAACCTCTTCAATAAAAAAACCTTGATTCAGAGTCCGTTTGGTGTGTTAAAAGGACCCGACACCGAGAATTCAGAACTTTCCAGGAAGAATTCTGTAAGTTTTCAGCTGTCACGTTGTCGAGAGTTTTTGCTTTCATTTATAGATCATTCATCGGATTAATATGCCCTTTTAGTATGTTGTAAAAAACTTCCATACGAATCATTTAGTATATAGATCACTCCAATATTCTTTACCAATTAGCGCAAGTTTCAATTCTTCCATATGGTAGTCTAAAAACGTTTCTGACTGAGTTCTTGCAAAACGTCCCGTAACCCTTATAAACTACATGCCATGTCATAAAAAACTTTTTAATGAATGTTTAAGTTGATATTGGACATGTTTTATGAATTTTATTGTTTGTAATTGGATCTCCATGCTTGTGTTAGAGCACTGCTCGGTCAAACTCGCAAACGTTGCTATCTCAAGCTTGTTGTAAAGTTTAGTTTCCAAAACTATAAGTCTTGAATTGTAGTCTACTTATAGATAAGTCTTGGACTACTCATATCCCGTGAATTTCTGCTGGAGTTTGTGAACTGAAAACAAACTCGAACCGGGTACTTAAGTATGCGTACCGGTATGCATACTTGAGTGGGTTATTTTATAAAAACGGTTTATTCGTGAACTAAGACATATATAAACTAAGGAATGAATATTTGAAAACCGTAGCTATAATGTTCATTAATCGATTCGAGTGAATCAAAATCATTTTTGCATCGATTGTGTCTTGTATACTTCTATGAGATCTAAGCAATTGAACAACTCTCTAACTAGTTCTTTTGAATCATTTGAACTAGTTTTGGTGAAGATAAATAAGGTTGATATTAAAGTGCTCATATCGCTAACCATTGGTTAACTACTGTTGAACCAACTAGGTGTACACGTTTAGGTACGGTTACACTAATCTAAATGAATGTACATTTCGTTTGTGTATAATAAGCTAAGTTCGATCTAACAGTTGAAAGATATTAGCTTGAAGACTATATAAAGGAGAACTCTAGAAACTGGGAAACCTAATACCCACACCTCCTGTGTGATACTAGTTATATAAGCTAGAGTCGATTCTCCTTTAACCTTAGGTTTCTACCGAGACCCTGTAGGTTAACGACTTAAAGATTCCATTGGGATTGTAAAGCCAGACCCAACTATTTTCTCTGTAGTTGCGTGATCTGATCTTGCTATTTCTATAGAGATTGAGTGCAATCGTAAGATTGGCTTGAGATTAATTTCTCCGATAGGCAAGATAGAAAAGTAGACACAAACATCTTAGTTGTGGGTGAGATTATCTAAGGGAATTAAGTGCGTAGTATCCTGCTGGGATCAGAGACGTAAGGATCGTAACTGTACCTTGGATCAGTGTGAGATTGATTGGGGTTCAACTACAGTCCAGACCGAAGTTAGTTTGTAGTAGGCTAGTGTCTGTAGTGGCTTAATACAATATGTGTTCAATCTGGACTAGGTCCAGAGGTTTTTCTGTATTTGCGGTTTCCTCGTTAACAAAACTTCTGATGTCTGTGTTATTTTTTTTTCGCATTATATTTTGTTATATAATTGAAATATCACAGGTTGTACGTTTGTATCGATCAATTGGTAAATCCAGCCTTTGGTTGTTGATTAAAATTGATTGATCCTTAAACATTGGTCTTTGGTACCGTTCAAGTTATTTCTCTTGTATTTAATCAAACTCGCAGAATTCTATTTGTTTGAGTTGGGATTGAATCAAGAAATTGAGATATAACTCTTTGATATACTTTTATTAAGATTAAGTCTGACTGTCTAGTTGATTATTTTAAAAGTATATTGGAAATGGTCCATACAGATTATTAAGTTAAATATTGGGTGAAGTTACCCCCGCTTTTTCAATTGGTATCAGAGCAGGAAAACACGTTAAAGACCTTATAAGTCTATGTTTGTAAGCGATCCGACTCTATGGCCAAAAGTGTTATCTCTATAAACATAACACCAGTCTTTGATGGCTCAAATTACTTATAGTGGAAAATTATTATGCGTGCATTCCTTCAAGCACGTGATTTTTAATCATGGGTTTATGTAGTTAATGGCTATGATGCTCCTGTTGTGGAAGTAGGAGATGCAACCGTACCTAAAGATATTGGTGCATATGACGCTGCTGAGATACTTGCTGCAAAGCAAAATTCCGACGGTTTGAATGCCATCATACATTCCATTACCCCAGATCTTCAACACCATGTGATTACATGCACTCGGTCTAAAGATGCTTGGGATATATTAGAAACTGTATTTGAAGGGAATACCAGTGAAAAGGAAGTTAGGCTTCAAAACCTAAATTCCAATTGGGAAAACCTTCATATGGCAGATGAAGATTCATTTGATGAGTTTAATCACAAAGTGTCTTAAATTGTTAATGCATCTTTTGCATTGGGTAAGACTATTCCTGAAAAGGACATTGTGATGAAAATTTTCAGATCGCTGCCATATAGATATGATTCTAAGAAGAATTCCATCGTTGAAGGAAATAACCTTGCAACTCTTTCCAGAAATACTCTAATTGGAAAGTTACAAATTCTTGATCTTGATCAAAACACAATCAGAACATCTGTGTTCTATGCCGTGACCAACGCAAGTGAAACCTCTAACTTGTCTTGGGCTGATGAATGTTGTTTCTATCATGTTGATTTTGATAAATCATTGACATCATAAAAGATCAAAGATTTTGAGAAAATAAATAAACGCCTCTCTCCAGTTAATGCTTCAGATGATTCAATGCAAGAAAAATTTCCCCTAGGTGTCAACATCGTGGATGCGTATGATGTGTGCAATGAACCTTCAGCTCTTGCAGCAGAAACCTCCACCCAATCAATTTTTGATTCAGAACTTGAGCCTACCATAGAGATTTGTGAATTCTTGAATAAAAGTAGAGAGATTCACCAAGAAAATCTTCAACTAAGAGCTTCGTTGAAGAAACTTGAATCATCGCTCCAGGTGAAAAATATTGAGATAGATTGTCTTAATGATGAATTCACCAGAACCGCGTCTCTGAAGGAAAAAGAGATTAATACTCTTAAGAATGACCTGCGAAGGTTATCAGGAAGTTCTGACAAAATCTCAGCAATGTTATTCGGTCAAAAGTCCTTTGGAAACACAAATGGTTTGGGGTTTAAAGGAAAAACTGTAAATACAAACAACTCTCTTGTTCCGACTAATTCTAGAACAGTGTACGTTGAATGTTGCGATAAACATGAGGCATTTCAACAAAACAAAAAAACTTTATTGATTTGTTCGTTTTTTGGAAATGCAAATCATGTTCAAAGTATGTGTTGGAGATTCAAGAGGAACAACAAAAGAATTTCCAAACTACAGGAAAACATGCAAAGGATGAATCTGGAGTTAGATAATCAACAAGGTTTTTCAAAAAAATCCAGAAATTCTAGATTCAGACGAGGTAAGAAATCTTCTTGTGCAACAAACCTTGATAAGTCACTATGTGGAAAAATAGGTGAGCATTCGGCTCACTTTGTCGCTGTCTAATACCAGTAACGTCCGCATAATCATTTTTAACTTGAGAAAATGAGGTTTGCATCAATGTGGCTCAAGTTGTTGATTTTTGCATCGTTTAGGGTCCTAAATGCATAATAAATCACATGAGACAACTTGTCTACTCTTTGACCCAAAATGGCTCCAACTGCATAGTCACTTTCATCACATATTAATTCAAATGGAAAACTCCAATCTGGTGACTTGATAATTGGTGCAGTTCTTAACAACTCTTTAAATCTACCAAAGGAATCCTTGCACTCCTTGTTAAATTAAAAAATAACCTCTTTTTGCAATAATTTTCACATCGGCATTGAGATTTTGGAGAAATCCTTGATAAACCGCCTGTAAAAACCTGCATGACCAAGAAAAGAACGAAAGTTCCTCACCGAAGTGGGATATTCTAAGTTTCTTATTAAGTTTATCTTTGCTTTGTCAACTTCAAGCCCTCGAGAAGACACAATGTGACCGAGCACTATGCCATGGTTTACTATAAAGTGACATTTCTCCTAATTTAAAACAAGATTAGTGTCCATGCATCTTTTAAGCACAAGTTCAAGATTTTGTAAACAAATATCAAATAAATCACCATAAACACTAAAATCATTCATAAATACCTTAATAATACGCTCCACATAGTCAGAAAATATACTGACCATACACCTGTGAAAAGTTGCAGGTGCATTGCAAAGACCAAACGACATCCGTCTATAGGAAAACGTGCCAAAAGGATAAGTGAAAATAGTCTTCTCTTGATCCTCCGATGCAATAATAATCTGATTATAGCCTTAATAACCATCCAATAAAGCAATAATGTGAGTGTCCCGCTAACCTCTCTAACATCTGATCAATGAAAGTAAAAGTAAAGTAATCCTTTCGGGTTGTTGTATTAAGCTTTATGTAGTCTATGCACACTCTCCACCCTGTTTGAACTCTTATATGAACAATTTCATCATTTTGATTTCTAACAACAGTGACACCTGATTTCTTAGGAACCACCTGAACTGGACTAAACCATTTGCTGTCAGAAATTGGGTAAATCACCTCCACACTTAGTAATTTGAGGATCTCTTTATTCACGACCTCCATCATTGGGGGGTTAAGCCTACCATGAGCATCAATTACTGGCTTGAAATCATCTTCCATTAGGATTCTATGCATGCACATGGATGGACTTATGCCTTTGATATCAGCAATTGTCCAACCAATATCCGTTTTGTGCTCTTTCAGAACCCTAAGTAGACTCTAATCTTGTATTAGGGCGAGGTTATTTGCAATAATCACCGGAAGTTATTCTTTATCACCCAAGTACGCGTACTTTAGGTGGTATAGAAGGGACTTCAATTCTAGTTTTGGTGCCTGCACAATAGAAGGTAACAGAACCTCATTAGTTACGGGTAAAGAAATATAATAAATATTACCCGGTTTAGCTTCTTGTAATGTTGTTAAAGTACCACACATCTCCACTACCTCTTTAGATAAGTTAAAGGCTAAGTTCGGCTATCCATAAACGTCCATATTAATACTATTTCGTAACACAACTCCAAGTTCACCTTCACTATTCAAATCAAATATTTGTTGCGCTAACGAACCAATAACATCAATGGAGAAAGCTGAGTGAACATCACTATGATAGCGCATGGTTTCAAAAATATTGAACTGTATGATCTCCTTATCAAATTCCATAGTGAGTGCATCACTATCAACATCAATCTTCGTCTTTGCAGTCTTCATGAATGGTCTACCAAGAAGTAACGAAGTAGATGAACAATTATCTCCATTGTGCATATCTACAATGTAGATATTAACCAAAAAGATTAACTGATTCACTTGAACTAACATGTCCTCCACTACTCCTTTAGGATATATATTGGACTTGTTAGCCAATTGAATAGTGATCTTTGCCTCTTTTAAAGGTTCAAGATTTAAGGAATCATAAACATCGACTGACATGACACTTATGGAAGCTCCCAAATCAAGCAAAGCACGCTCAAATCGTCGGTTACCAATGGTAACGGGAACCATGAAACCGCCAGGATCTTCACACTTTGTAGGCATCTTCTTAAGTAACATAGCTGAAGCACTTTCGGCTACCTGAGTAATCCTATTATCAATCAACCTATCCTTCCTTGTACACAAATCCTTCAAAACCTTAGCATACATGGGTACCGTTCTGATGTCCTGAATAAATGGAATGTTGATGTGTATCTTGCTGAAAATATCCATGATTTCTTTGTCTTGAGCTTTCTTCTTTGACTTGGAAAAACGACAAGGGAAAGGAGGTGGTATAGTAAAAGTGGGAACCGTTTCCTTAGGTTAGCCGTTTGAGGTTGGCTTTTCCTTTGAGACGGTTTCTGCCTCTACTTCCTTTTAAATATCGTCATTTGGTACACGTATTGATCCTATATCCATATTAGAACCTTGTTGTTGCGGATCCTCAACTTGTCTTCCACATCTTAATGTTACTGCATTGACGTGCTCTCTTAGGTTTACAAAAAGTTGTGATGAAAACTTTTTTGAAGCTTGTGCCTTCAGTAAATTCACATCAGTTGCTATTTTCCCCATTTGTAATTGTAAATCTTTGACAGTAGCATCGTTCTTTTGTGGATAATGTGTGTTCTGTTGTAATATTGCATCTTGTTTCTGCATCATAGATTTCATCATATCTTCTAAAATTGAGCTTTGATTTTGCTGTTGATGTTGGGGTTGGAATTGTGATTGTTTAAAACCACCTTGTTTTCCGAAAAATGGGTTGGAAACTGCAGCTTGCTTGTTTACATAACTGAAATTCGGATGATCTTTCCAGCCAGGATTATAAGTATTAGAGTATGGATCATACCTTTTCCTCTGATTCGGAAACACAACATTCACATGTTCGGCCTCTTCTTCGTAAGTAGGAATGATCACAGCCGCCATTTGTTGCATCATCTTCTCCATATTACCCATTCTTTCCTCTAAGTGTGAAGAAGAACTGACTTCGTTGACCCTCCTAGCCATCGATGTGCCTCTTGTATTAAATTGGTGTGTGTTTGCAGCCATGTTCTCGATCTTTTCCGTGGCTTCATCAATGGTTTTATTGGTTAATGCACCACTACTAGCCGCATCTATGAGAATTCTCTCTGATTAAAGCATCCCATCATAAAAATACTGCACTATGAGTTGCTCACTTATTTGGTGGTGTGGACAACTAGATAATTACTTCTTATACCGTTCCCAGTAATCATAAATAGTTTCACCAACAACTTTCTCAATTTCACTTATTGCTTTACGAATAGTTGTTGCTTTGGAAGCGGGAAAGTACTTTTCTAAAAACACTTTCTGCATATCATTCCATGATGTAATACTTCCTCGTGGAAGGTTGTAAAACCATTCTTCCGCAGAATCTGTCAAAGAAAATGGAAAAGCTGTAAGTAAAGCTCTGCCTTTATTAGTTCCAGTTGGTTTCAAACTTGTCAACCTATGCTAAAATAGTTGCAAGTGTTTATTCGGATCATATCTAGGTAACCTTTTAAACTTCGGTAACCAATGTATCAACTGGGATTTAAGTTCAATAAAATCATCTAAGTTGATGCAAAGCTTTTGTTGATCAAACGATAGAGATGTTAGATCTTTGAGCGTCATATTGGGAGGAGGAGGAGGAGGTGGTGGTCCGTCTACCATCCCTTCTGAAGAAGGTTCTTGTTGTAACTGTTGACGTGCTTGAAGTACCGTTCCTTTACGGGTTTGAATTCTGCACCTCAGATAATCCCAATCTTTCGGTGCCAGAGATTAAATACCTGAAACCACAAATCTAAAAAAAATTAAAAACTAAAAAGAGAATTTAAAAATAAGAATAAAACTAATAAAAATAACAATTAAAGCTACCGATTGCTCCCCGGCAGCGGCGTCAAAATTTGATGATTGTCGTAAGTGCATTCAAATTAAAAATCTTATTTCCACACAATTAACTGGTAATATAATGGAAGTAAGGATCGTTCCCACGAAGAGCAATGAGTTTTAGTTGTCAAAGTGTCACAAAAGGGGTTTTTGTTTTAGATTGTGAACAAAATAGATAATCAAAGCTAATAAAATTGTATTGTAATCAATATAGAGAGATATGATCGAGGAATCCTTCTTCGTATATAAACCGTCAATGAGTTATTATAATTGCATACTCGTCGTTAATCATAGATTATCACCAACCGTAGAATAACAACTAAATCAGTGCTATCCCCTAAATTCCTTATATCACTGGATACAGAAGTTCTCGCCTACCAGATTTTATTCAACGAACCACAAATTAATAGATCACTCAAGGTGTAATCCAATCGAATGCTTTATCTTTTGTGAATTTATAGGTTGATCCTACTAGTTATACTCTTAGATCAAGGTCCACTTTTTAGTGTTGTTTATACACACAATCGCTCCACAGAATCCCTCTGCAAGGTTTTGTGTTCTCTACTTGTGTACAAGTTATTCGAGAATTACTTATCTCTTAATTCAATATTAGCAATAGACTGAATCAAAAAATCAATTTAGTTGGTCACCTAAACAATATATCTATCAATCAATCATAAATATTCATATAATATAAACAAATGATAATCATATGAAGAACTTCAAAGTAGATTAATATAATAACTCAAATCTTGTTTACAACTTAGAATTCATCCTCAATCAATAGGTGTTTAGCTACTCATAGATGTAGAAACATCCATGATATACATATAAGAAGAGTTTAGAGATATCATGACAATTGAGAATCGCTCCGAAACCCTAGCTTTGATATTTTTCCTCTTCAAGACTTACAATTTCGTGACCTAATGATGATATGTTTTACATAACCTAATACCTTTTTATAGGTTTACATTGATTGGTCTTCACATATTTAGTTCGGTTCAAGAACCCGACCCAAAATAACGAAATAACATTCCCAAACGTGCCCTTAGGCCTTCCAAGGAGTTTATACACGTTTTCCTACCTGTTAAGCACGCGTACCTCAAATTCCAGCAGAAATTTTTGGAACTAGGGTATGCGTACCCTAGTGTCTTCGGTATTCAATAAAAACTCGCTTTAGCCACAACTTCTTCGTTCGAACTCAGAATGACCTCATTCTTTTTGAATTATTTTTATATTTCAATTATCTTCAATATGGTGATGAGAAACACTTAATTTGAATGCGTTAATCTCGGTATTTGGCTTGAGTCTTGATTTTGAGCGTTTTGCTCCTTTTCGTTGCACTTCTTCCATTTCTCTTGGACTTGGGCACTTGGATACTTGGAATACTTGGAATACTTCTATTCTTAGCTCTTTTCATCACTTTGTATCTCTTTTTTGGATGATTCACATAATAGAGACAAATAAGAGAAAACAAGAGTAATAATACGAAAACTTGCAAGAATAATAGTTAAAACAAGTATGGAATGGACACTAAAATCATATGAATTATGAACTTATGAATGATTGGAATACTATGACACTGTGTAACAATGATTGAGAGATATTGTTTTCTCATTATTATGGCTACTGATCTTCAACAACGATGATGCTGCATTGAATATCTTTGGAAACATTGGAGTGCTTGGAAGTGACGAAGATTTCGAGTAATGTTGAAGAACCAAGGAGATCATGCATGTGGAAGAGAAGTTTCAAAGTTTATTTATTTTGTATTCCATATGTATTGATAGTTTTGTCACTAAAATTGACAAAGGGGGAGATTGTTAGAGCACTGCTCGATCGAACTCGCAAGCGTTGCTATCTCAAGCTTGTTGTCAAGTTTAGTTTCCAAAACTATAAGTCTTGATTTATAATCTACTTATAAATAAGTCTTGGATTAGGATAGAAAGTGCAGTTGAGCTCTATAATCCACGACGTTCATCATGCAAATACGAAGAACTACTCAGGGAACTGGTGGATCTTCATCGACAAAAAGGTATGTGGAGACTTGAACTTATCTATCACTCAAAAGTCTATCTACTCTATCTCCAATCTTGAGATAAAAGTCATATTCCTATATAGACTTCGATTATACACATTTTCTATTTCGAGCCTAGTTTATCTCGCCTATCTATTTCTCGAAATATGTGTTGGTAAGCTTTCGCTTTGGCCAAGTTCATCTTTACAAGTGACGAAAGTCATGTTGAATATTTCAATATCTTGAACATTGCTTTGATGAAAAATAGTGTGTGAATAACCTCTATTTAACATCCTTTAAGAATGTTTCAATGATTGAAATGAGAGTTTAGGATATATAACCTTGA
Organism: Papaver bracteatum; assembly: GCA_023529315.1. Lineage (NCBI taxonomy): Eukaryota > Viridiplantae > Streptophyta > Magnoliopsida > Ranunculales > Papaveraceae > Papaver > Papaver bracteatum. The sequence continues at coordinate 3,991,928 of JAJJWX010004531.1, forward strand.
ATGGATATAAACATTGTATGTGAACTCATACTTGTGCAAGTCCAAAATCCTTGAACTAAAGTATGCGTACTTTAATGATTCAGGATGTCCGAAAGCTAAGTCTGCGTACCCGTCCACGTACTTCCGGAAGTTCACATCCCATGAATTTCTGCTGTAGTTTGTGAACTGAAAACAAACTCAAACCAGGTACTTAAGTATGCGTATCGGTATGCATACTTGAGTGGGTTATTTTCTAAAAACGGTTTATTCATGAACTAAGACATATATAAACTAAGGAATGCATATTTGTAAACCATGGCTATAATTTTCATGAATCGATTTAGTGAATCAAAATCATTTTTGCTTCGATTTTGTCTTGTGTAATTCTATGAGATCTAAGCAATTGAACAACTCTCTAACTAGTTCTTTTGAGTCATTTGAACTAGTTATGGTGAAGATCAATAAGGTTGATATGAAAGTGCTCATATGGCTAACCATTGGTTAAATATTGTTGATCCAACTGGGTGTATACATTTAGGTACAGTTATACAAACCTAAATGAATGTGCATTTCATTTGTGTATAACAATCTAAGTTCGATCTAACGGTTGAAAGATATTAGATTGAATCTAATCAGGTTTTCATCTAACGGTGAATATTGAATGCTTTGTTACCAAGGTAACTTAGATTGCAAACCATGATTTGAAGACTATATAAATGAGAAATATATCAACTGGGAAACCTAATCCCCACACCTCCTGTGTGATACTAGTTGTATAAGCTAGAGTCGATTCTCCTTTAACCTTAGTTTTTTACCGAGACCATGTAGGTTAACGTCTTAAAGACTTCATTGGGATTGTGAAGCCAGACCCAACTATTTTCTTTGTAGTTACGTGGTCTGATCTTGTTGTTTCTATCGTGATTGAGTGAAATTGTAAGATTGGATTGAGATTAATTTCTCCGATAGGCAAGATATAAAAGAAGTCACAAACATCTTCGTCTCATCGTTTGTGATTCCACAATATCTTGTTTCGTTAGTCGATTAAGATTATTGTGAGGTGATTGATAATTCTAGGTTGTTCTTCGGGAATATAAGTCCGGCTTATTGATTGGTTCCTGTTTACCTTGATTTATTAAAAGACAGAACAAAACTCGTAGGTATTTATGTGGGAGACAGATTTATCTATTCTTGTAGACTTTTATGTGTGATACAGATTTGTTTATTAAAATCTTTGACTTTGGGTCGTAACAACTCTTAGTTGTGGGTGAGATTAGCTAAGGCAATCAAATGCGTAGTATCCTGCTGGGATCAGAGACGTAAGGAGTGCAACTGTACCTTGGATTAGTGTGAGATTGATTGGGGTTCAACTACAGTCCAGACCGAAGTTAGTTTGTAGTAGGCTAGTGTTTGTAGTGACTTAATATAATGTGTGTTCAATCTGGACTAGGTCCCGGGGTTTTTCTGTATTTGCGGTTTCCTCGTTAACAAAACTTCTGGTGTCTGTGTTATTTCTTTTCCGAATTATATTTTGTTATATAATTAAAATATCACATGTGTGCGTTTGTATCGATTAATTGGTAAATCCAGCCTTTGGTTGTTGATTGAAATTGATTGATCATTGAACATTGGTCTTTGGTACCGTTCAAGTTATTTCTCTTGTATTCAATCAAACTCGCAGATTTCTATTTGTTTGAGTTGGGATTGAATCAAGAAATTGAGATATAACTCTTTGATATACTTTTATTAAGATTAAGTTTGACTGTCTAGTTGATTCTCTTAAACGTATATTGGACTTGGTCCATACAGATTGATAAGCGAAATATTGGGTGAGGTTGTTAGACCCCCGTTTTTTAGCTTGATCCATTTTTTGTTAATTATGACGCTTTTATGATTTTCAGCGGGGGTACGACCCAAATGAAGACATGAGGGAGTCTTGGAAATTATCGTGGGTGACGTTGTTGATGAGATGTATCTCCTTGTGAGTTATATTTTGATGTGTTAGCACCAACAATAGACTTGGAGGTGTTCCTGGATGTCTCTTCTGAAGTTGGCGTTGTTCTGGTAACATCTGGTCCATGAGTGCCTTCAGATATGCGAGGTTCTCCTTCTTGGTGGTAGTTATGCCTGCTTTTGTTTCAGAAAGAGATTCTTGTCTTTTCATATATTTTGTGTGTCTTGGTGATGTTTGGCTACGCATGGCGCCTACAATGGCATGAAAGAGGAATTTTGGTATTTTCGGCGAAAGCGTTTCGAAGAATGATCTATGTTGTTCCACCGTTGGTGTTACCGAAATTGAGACTGGTTGTTGAACATGAATTGAGATTAATGACTAAATTAGATCTAAGATCCGCCCTTTTTTTTTAAATGGTTGAAGAACTGATTTTGTGACAGAGAGGTTGATCTCCGGATGTGGTCACCAATTGTTAATACCCAAAAATTACTCTTAGGTAAAATAATGTACTGTCGAAGTACTTTCTTTAGGTTCAAAAATCAAAATCATACAAAACTAGCCTAAACCAAGTAGTTGGACGTTTACGTTTTGCTTCGGTTACAAAGAGAGAAAATGGGTTGATCTTAGGGGAAGGAAAGCAAAGAAAGTTTAGGAAATTAGTGGTGATTGAATTGTAAGGTGTGAGGTTGTCGAACTATGAAAGAAGAAGAGCTTTAGAGTGGTAAGCTTGTTCTGTGTTCTGAATAGACAAAGTAGGCTATTTATAGTTGTAAGAAACACTCATTGTTTCCTCGTAAGTAGTGGAGAGATGGAGATAATGGGCTAATGGTATGATTATGCCCATTATAGTAGGAAAGTTTCTGGAAACCCGTAAACCATTACTCCATTACTTGGACACTTCCTTTAACTGTTCTCAACTGTTACCACTACTTGTAACTTCCTTATCATGGGGTGATGCCACTCCGCACGTTGTTGTAAACCACCAGACCAATACCCATGAATAATTCCACCATGTAACGTGTTTCGATTTCTCTTAGGAATTAGTAAAGTCATGGACTGTCTCTTGTCTTGTCCAGGTTGTCACGATGTACTTAGATGAATAATAGCCTAATCTAGCCATACTTTGTCGAAGTGACATAGCTTGAATAGACAACTCAGTTATAAGGTTATGTGTGACTAATAAGAAGTTTGTCGTAAGATGGCATTGTAAACAGGCCCATAGCCACTTAATATGCTCATGGCGTATTTGTGGCATGTTAGTAGCATATGGCGTATTTTGTGGCATATAGCATATTTGTGGCATATCTGATTATGCTAGCCATAATAATACGCAAAGGTGTCGTAGCAATAGCCATGGCCTAGGAGGCACGCCCAATTTGGCTAAGGCAGAAACTTGGCCAAAATCACTTGAAAAGTTTGGTGGCACGGGACACCAATTGATAGCCATCCAAGTCGTGGCGCGGGGAATGGCCTAGACAATAATAGCTAGCCAGGTTGTGGCGCAACCTAGTTAATAGATAGCCAAATAATGGTGCGGGGCACGACATAATTGATAGCTAGATGAGTCATGGCGTGGGGCACGACCTAGTTGGCAGCTAGCCGAGTCCTGGTACGGGGCTTGGCCTAATTGATAGCTAGCTGTGTCATGGCACGGGGCACGACTTAGTTGGAAACTAGCAGAGTCGTGGCGGGGCACGACCTAATTGGCATGAACATGGGACGTTAGGATATTTAACCACATTGGTTAGTGGCTGCGGCCACGAACATTGTTTTGGCCAAGTAATTAGGTGGTCGTGGCCATGACATAGATGGGCCGAGAAGTTTGGTGGTTGTGGCCATGCATTGGCTATCTGATAGCTGGTGGTCACGGCCACGGATATTATCCTAGCCAAGGAATTGATTGCCATGGACACGGGCATTAGTTTGTGACCACGACTAGATAATAAGACACAACCATATCATCTTAGATATGGAGCATGTCCAGGTTATCCTGGCTATGAGGCGCAACTATGTTGGCTATGTAGCCATGGTTGTATAACGTTGCCATTAGGTGACATGGATATAAACACGGCTATGCTAGCCATGGAGGCCTAGATATAAGGCGCGGCATGGTGGTCTGGCTATGAGGCACGACAATGTTGGCATCGACACTCTATTTGTAGCATACGAAACATATTCAAGGAATTCAGCCGTGGAAGTTATGCGACTCGAAGTAATGTTTAATATGATTTCGTATTAAATAGTATGCTTCTAATAGTACTTTTATTCAAAATGGCATAGTAGCTCATTCTGAATATTTATAAATTGTACCATAAATATACACTGATTAATACATGACAATTTGTATGGCCGTGCATAAAATAATGAGAGTTCATCTGAGGTGAAGCTATAAAATCTTGTAGGCATATTCAAGGTCAGTATAGCCATTAGATGGATATGCATTCCTAATTATCTTGAGGAATATAATTTAGAAGTACGAATCTATAATTCTGATACCGGGACAAGAATTTATATATATTTATAAACATATACAAAATACCAAGAGTTCAGCTGGGTGAAGCCCTAGTGTAATATCCTATATTTTTATTTACCGTTTTGGATCGGGTTATACCCGAATTAGTTAAAATTTTGGCTTAGGTTGTTATTACTTGGTCTTAGCCTAGGTGGGTTGATTGAACTAGAAAGTCTACAAGTTCTGTTGGAAATATAATAGCTAATAAATAATAGAGTAAATATTTTGATTAATAGAAAATGAAAAGACAAATAAAAAGAAATATAAATATGATGTTGTTGCAGGGATTTAGCCCATGGATGTGCGGGCCAATATAGTAGCTATGGACTTATTTCTATTGTGTATATAAAAGACTATATCTATGTAACATATACTTCCTCTAATGAATGAAATCTCCTTCTCTGCTTGACTCTTTATCTTTTCCATCCACTGCAATACGTTATCATGCACGAAGCTATACCGCAGAGCTAGATTGAATCGAATATTTTTTTTTAAATATGGATGATTGACATCAATCGTCGTAAATCTAATGTTGAAAACGTTGGAATCAAATCAGATAAGTTGGATCTATTTTTTATTTTTATTTTATTTTATTTTTTATTTTCGGCTAAAATTCAAAATAAATATAATTATATCTTTGCAAATCCAATGGTCAATTGATTGATTACATTTTTTTAATATAAATTTTTATATGTTTAATACTGTGATTCATCATGTCACAGTCCGTGTGAATTCTCTGAAAGTGAATTCTCTGAAAATGTTTCGTTCACTCTCTGAGGAAAATGTAAACCCAACCAGTCTCTGTTCCGACTCGTCCCAACCAGTCATGTTCCGACTCAGTTCCAGATGTGTCTCGTTCATTCTTGTTCCCACTCAGTTCCAGATGTGTCCCGTTCAGTCTTGTTCCGACTCAGTTCCAGATATATCCCGTTCAGTCATGTTTCGACTAGTTCCAGATCAGATGTGGCCCATTTTATCCTGGTTTGGGACTGTGCCGCGGCCAAGGACGTTCTGGTTTTGGCTATGTACAGTAGGAACCAATGAATGAAGTATGTAACTAAAACTAATGTGGGTTTTTACTAGGGCTGTCAATGGGCACCCATTACCCGGAACCGGAACCGGACCCGGGCGAATATGGTCCGGTTTCGGGTCCTAAAATTGGACACATTAACAAGTTCGGACCCGACGGGTAATTACCCGATTGGATCCGAATCTTAACGGGTCCGAACGAGTAATACCCGACGGGTACCCGGTTATTCATTCTTTTATCCCTCTTTTTAGCCAAATTACAAGTATTTTGCTAGTTTGACTTTGATTTTTTTTTCATTACATTTAATCTTTATTTAGTACATTAATAAAGAAATAATAACAAAATTTTTATTAAAATAAGTTTGATTCAAGCCAAAAAGGACAAATATATCAAGTTTTTGAACTTTTATGTGTGTTTTTTAATACCCAACAGGTACCCGGAACCGATGGGTACCCGGGGTTTTAAACGAGTCCGGTTCTGGGTCCACTAATTTAGGAACCAGACCCGACTTTTATAAGTAGGGTCCGGGTCCAATGATACCCGGAAGGACCCGGACCCATTGACATCCCTAGTTTTTACATTGAATACCTGATGGGCTTATTTTATTTTTTTAGAACAAGCCTAGTTATGTTAATTTTTTGTTCTTAAGATAATTCCATATCGTATAAAAGGTCGATTTAAATTATGAGTGCTGATCTCGATCATTAAGAATTTTGGTCTTAATGTTATTTTGTTCTCTTGGATATGAGGCTATAGTTAAATGGTGTCTTTTGTTCAATTGGTTGTACCAATGATTCAATTGGATATGAGGCTATAGTTAAATGGTGTCTTTTGTTCAATTGGTTGTACCAATGTATTCATTTGAAATTTAGAAATACTTAAGCACCGTTATTTTCTCCCTAAATTTGAATGTTCTGTGGGATGTAATTCATTTGCTCGACTATTAATGAGTTGGTATTTTCAAAGGATACGTTGGAAATAAAATCACATGTATTTGAATTTTTGTGGAAGAACTCACAAAAGGTGATATGAGTTAGAAAATTTCCATTTCTCTACTTCATCCATGATACTAACGAACCAGTATATGCTGAAGTATAACAACAAGAAAACTATCTTTAGTAATATATTCAACCTAAAGTATGTGGATGACATGTGTACTGAGATTCTCTTGGCCTGTTGAGATAATGAATATTCACAAATTAAGCTAAATGTAGGAAAAATTGAAAATTGAAAGAGAACCCAGAAGTAACGAGGGTTAGACGTACCGACTCATATAAAGCATGTGAAATGGGATATATATATATATATCATGAGACAAAGATGTATTTTCCCCAAGTAGTAATGACACCAAAGTACAAGTATCAGCTGAATATGGGATGAAGCTAAAAGGTAACTCTATCTCCCATCATAAATGAAAGAATTGGAAATGCACCTGGTCATAGATGTTGGTATATACAATGTAATGTGTGTATCATAATAACAACCAATTTTCACATCAACTTTAATGACAACAAGAATTTTGTCTAGCCAATTGACTATTTATTTGAACTAGATTCAATATCTTTACTTATGGAATGAAAAGTACATTATTCCCAAGAGACATAAATTCTCTAAAGCACTTGAGACATATCCGGATGAAAAATATAGCACCCCCCCTGAAACGTAACATATATTCAATCTAAAGTACTTGAGTTAGAATCTCCCTTTTGTTACTAATAAGGCCACACCACTTATTTAATGTCTCAAGACTCAAAGTCGAACAAATAGTGGATTCCCTCCCACCAGCTTAAGGAATTTAAACTAGATGTTGAATTATTTCCTTATAAAATGACTACGAGGACTGGATCATCGAGTGCAGCACTGCTCAAAATTTGTTTTCAAAATAGAACAAATACGTCATTGTTGATGGTTTTTTTTAGTTCAGGGTCAAAATCGTAAAACCCTGCATTTAATGCGCTTTCATCCTGTAAAGGAACAAAAGCTATTTGAAAGTGATGGGTGTTCTTTACTTATATATGTATTGAGTAATTAGACATATTTATGAAATTTATCAGAATGGTGCATCAATCCCAGATATTCTATAAAATTCAACCTATTGCATTAGTTATTAATGCATTGACCTGCCTGGTATTTTCCTATGTTATGTTCTCAGCCGAACTCTGATTATTGACATGACATGACGATGGAGTGTTTACTCTCAGCAGAGTAGCATGAATCTACCGAAGTGCCAGTATTAAGATCTGCATGAAAATACCCACAAGGGCTACATCACTCACTGACAAAGAGAATCTCATATCAACGCGCTTTTGAGTCAGCTCAATCGCGCTTGAATTCTGATCGGTGACTCATAATGCATATTTCTAGATCATATTGTTATCTTTTGTCACATCCTAAGTGCTTTATTGGTTTAATTTTGTGTCAAATTGTGCATTTTGCACTCTCGCGACGTTAATAATTATATTTGGTAAATACTAATAATTTATGTTTGTCTGGGTCTGTAGGTGAACTAGGAGACGTGTGGTCAGTAGAAGAACTAAAAAGACTGTAAATGTAGCAACACGATGTGCGGAATCTGTGAGCAAAAGCAAAAATATGCATCCGTACTGTTGGACTTGCCTAAGTTAATGGAGCAAACAAATGGCTAAGAAATGGGTCAAAGTAAAATCCTAGCACGTGGGAAAATAGGAATGGAAGACAAATTCATTGTGCATAGTTTTTCAGTGAAATAAAAGTCACCCGACCCCATTCAACTTCCCAATTTCTTCTTCTCCCTGTCAAATCCATACCTCCACCATCATCACCCGACAACCAGCTCCACTTCCCTCTCAACATCTCTACTATCAAACCACCAGCACCTCCTATCTCTCTTTCAAGCTGTCAAACCCATACCCTACTTCCATCTTTCTCTAAATCAATCAGATGTTCATTTCGTACCCTAATTTTTATACCCATTTCACTTCTAGCCCTAGGATTTGAACTGTACAACAATAGGTCGGCTAATTGGTTTCTAAGGAGACAGAATTGACAAGTGAATTGCCTGATTTTCATCTCTTCACAACTCCAACAAAGTCAGGCGGCGTAATACAAGTAGCAGGCGTAATAAGCTAGGTCTGAATTTTTTGTTTCTTCAAACATCAGCAGCAATAACAGACTAGAGAATAGGATGGCAGTTCAGTGGTGAGTGATAAGGAAATTAAATCCCTAATTTTGTGGTTGTACTTTATGGAAAATGGGATTGAAAATTGGGAGAAGTATTGTATAAATTGGGAGAAGGGTTGTAGATAAAAACTCAAGCACGGAGTAGCCGGTGCAATCTGTTGTTGTTAGGTTTAGGTTTTATCTCAATTTTACTCATGTTCTAAAATTCTCTGCTAGGGCAGAGATGAAACCCCTTTTATAAATAGAATTTGCTTGGTTGATTTACTTGTTCTTCATGGATTTTTGAATGAATATCATGATTTAATCTCTGAATAATAACAAATTACTTTCACCTTGTATGTGATGCATCCATGGTAGTTAGGATAATTCATTGTGAAGTATTCAAGCCTATATAAATTGATTCAGTTCAATCTGTGATTATCTAGGCCTTAGAAAGATAGGTAATTCTAGGGATTGACATATTTTGCTGAGGTTAAGTCATTCATATGTACAAGTGATTATATCACATCTTCAAGGTAGTTTGAGGCTAGCATCTCTATAGCTCCTTGATTGAAAATAGAACTAGTATATCAACTAGGAAATTTCTATTCTTTTAGGGGGTGGATTCAAAGCCCTAGTTTATTTTTCATTGCTTTTTAATCTTATTGCTCTAGTATAATCATAAATTTCGTGTCGTATCGACACAACAAACCCACTTTTGTTACATTGTGATATAAATCAGTTTAGTCTTCCTCTAGATTCAAATATACACCCACCTTGTCCCCGTGGATCGACCTGTGCTTGCCCTGGGTCGCATATTGACACTGTGCACTTGCAGTTATCATTGTAGGTACTCTTTATTATCCTACCAAATTCTTTAAGGAAAAACTAGACTATTAATATCAGTCTCAGAAACGATCACGGCTACACAGTTTGGCCGCGTAATTCAAAAAACCTAGACCACTCCTGGAATAACTAGGTAATTACTACATTGACAGCCTGTGATCCCACCAACATCCCAACTAACCGGACTTTGCTTCAATGCGTCCCAGCGTTGTCGAACGCTAACCCTAAACAGGGTGATCGCGTTATTGAAGGAAGCTTGAATGAGCTGATATGTCTAAAACAGTCTCAAAAATGTCGCAACCGTTCAGCTTTGCCAGCCTAGTTGGACGACTTAGATTTTCCTACAAACGATTAAGGAAGTGCCGGCATGTTCATTAGCTGCTCAATTTCCCCCCTTGACAATAGACTTGCATGTGGCAAGCCCATAGGGCGTTCAACCGTTTTCCCAAACCTGAGCAAACACGCTGTATTCGACAACCTGAATTGGGTCGCGGCAGTATACAACTGTCGCAAATCGACCGTGTCCATCCAACTTGGCTAGCCTAATTGGACGGCGTATATTGCATCTCATACGATCTAAGAAACACCAAAGTGTTCGTTGGCGGCCCAACTCCTTCCTTAGTCGATCAACGTACTCACGACAAACTCTTAATGCATCAAGTCGTTCGATTGAACTAGGGAAGACGTGGACGTTTTTCAAACCTAATCGGTGTTTGCGAAAACACATTACTGCCGCAAATTGATCACGACCATCCATCTTCTCCAGCTGATTTGAGTGGCTTGGATTTAATTTTAGACGGCCCCGATGATGTCAACATGATCATTGTCGACCCACCTTCACACGTGACCGACCGGCTTGCTCGAGCTAACGACCGAGGCCTTGAATTTTCTCCCAAAAAGGGTTGGCCTCATGGCCCCCAAACCCTAAGTTGCGTCAGAAGCAGTTTGAAATTGCCGCAAATTGATCACGACCATCCAACTTCGCCATCCTGGTTGGATGGTGTAGATTTGTTTTCAGAAAACCAACAAAATAGCACTGTTATCACTGGAACCCCCTCTTCCGTGAGGAGCAATCGGCCAAGCCAGGGCTTTCTCATGTGGCCCCGAACGATCACTCAAAAAGTGGCCATTCACGCTACTTGTACGATTTAACAGTCATTAACTGCCGCAAAGTATTTCAACCACTTAACTTGGCTAGACAATTTTAGCGGTCCAGATCTAATATCGATCGACCGATAGGATTTTAGAATGAGTACCAGTCGCCACTCTCCTAAAAGTTCTGACTGGCCACTCCCTGGAATGCGTGCATAGCTCCTACAAACTCCCTGAAAGAGGACAGTCATGCTCCTTTTACGACGCTTAATTCGTGACTGATTCAATCGAGCTAACTACGACGCATCTAACACATCGATTATTTTTCAGCTGCTTGCTTTAAAGCGATGCTTCATGCACATCGATTATAAGCGATGTTTTATAAACATTGGTTTCATGAATAACTTAGCTGTTTAACCTAATAACACCATATGCTATTATTTGCGGCAAGTCCCACGACTTGACCCACTTACTCGAGACATCAAACATGTGACAAACTGGGGGATACTTACTGGGGTATTGGTGTGTCGGTTTACAGCATGTGGCGTGCAACACACCTATCACGAGAACATGTCAGGAAAAGATGGACGGTTAAACGCCGATGAGGGAAGTGGGCAAAGGCATGATCGTGTGACAATCACCATCCCTACATGACCCCACTACTCCATCACTTAACTTCCTACACTTATTACGAGATGAGGATTGTGCTCAAATGACTTGTATAAATAGGGTCTTCGACCTATTTTCAGAACATAAGTGTTATCAACACAAGTAGCCATAAATCATTTTCTGATACGAAAGTCATAAACAGCCATACCTTCAACATCCTGATCACAAACACCTTCTCTGCTTCCCTCCCTAAAATTAACCCTCCTCCTTCACCTTGTGATCGAATTAAATATGAAACGACCATTTCTTGGTTTAGGCCAGAGTTTTACAGATTGATTTCTCGAACCTAAAAGCATTCATGTGCAGTGCATTTGTTTAGGGTTTAGATTCATTTCTCATCAACACACCCCAAATTACAAAGAACATCAGAATCAGTTTTTACCCATAAACAACTGGCGACCACAAGGGGAGGTTAATCTCTCGGTTGCAAGATCAATTTTCAATTTTAATTTCAATTTTCTCAGAATTCAAAATGGTTGGTCTTAGGACAAATTCAACTCCAAACTCCGAGCGAGATCCTTCAAGTGGTGACGTTCATCTTTCCAGCGCTCCATCTGATCACACAGCCAGAGAAAATCCAACCCTGGAAGAATTGGCTCGAGTACAGGAGATACATATGAGAAACATGGAAGTGATGAAGGATACGATAGAGAACATACTCAACTTCCTCGTCAATCTCACATCATATTTAAGCGGATTCCTGCTCATGAAATTCCAACGATGAGGACTAACTCTTCAACCGATGACCGTCCTCAAATCAATAGCTTCACCACCAACCAACGACTAGTGGACCAGGAAGCGGCTTATTTAGTAGAAAGTCTGTGCGAACTTTTACACCTCTCGAAGGACCAGAGAGTGGAGAAGTTTGCTGTAATCAACCAAATAGCTCTAGATACACGTTCGGTTCCTTCGCGCAATCAAGCCTTAAAAACATCAGAGGTATCCATAAACAATATCACGTTTACTGAAGATGACATGATGATGAAAGAAGGTCACAACAGGTCCCTGCATGTTACCGCATGCATCAAGGGCTCAGAATTCAAGAGGTCTCTTATTTACATGGGAGCATCCTCGAATGTCATCACCCTTGAAACCCTAAAAACATCTAGCGTACGACCGGTAAAAATCATACGAAAACCTACCACGATGACGGAATTTGAGGGAAAACAAACCAGTACATACGAGTATGTAAATCTGAATATATTGGTAGGACTTTTTAATTCGAAGTGATAGAAAAAGAACCAGACTACCATATGTTACTAGGGAGACCATGGATTCATGATAATAAGATTGTTCATTTGATGTATCATCAATGCTTAAAAACCATGCTGAATGAAGAAGTTGTTCGCATCCCTGTGTCGTTATCTCCTTACGCACCAATTTTCGGCGTGGAGCTGTTTGAGCCGAAGGAGAATTCACAAGATTCATCGAGTAAAGTTTACTGCCCGCCGCTCCCCGCATGGACTTCGATCGAGGAGAAATACTGGCTCACATGACTGAGCATAGAAACCGATTCTTACGGTGCGCCATCAATAACAGGGCATACTAACTCTTCTTCATCAAACGAAGGATCAAAATGTCACCATACTAAGAGGGAAATGACCTTTATGGAAAGTCGTGACCAGAAAGGGAAAACCATATACCGTCGCCGTTGTTAGAAATTAGCAGGGGGACTATCACTCGGTCTCTCCGCCCAATGGAATGCAATAACAATGACAAGCTACAAGAGGAAGTACCGAATGCTCCATGACAATTACAGGATGACACTGACTCCACAACGGAAGAAACTCGAACTGATCAACATTGGGGATGAAAAATCTTCGAGACCTATATCCATCAGTTCGACCATGTGCATATGAACGCACGAAGCTCGTAAGCCTTATCAAGGAGTATCAAGACATATTCGCATGGACATATGAGGAAATGCCTGGCTTAGACAAAAAACTGGTCACCCCATCACCTACATATAAAAACCTGGATCCAAGCCGATCAAACAATATCCAAGGCAGTTCAGACACGACGTGGAGGAGCAAATCAAGACCGAGATTCAGAAGCTGTTGACTGCTGGCTTTATCAATCCCATTCACCATCCTACCTGGTTAGCCAACGTGGTTCATGTAAATAAGAAAAGCGTCTAGATTAGATGCTGTGTTGATTTCAGAGATCTGAACAAATGCTGCCCCAAGGACGATTTTCCCCTCCCTAACATTGACATTCTAGTAGATGCAACCAGTGGGCATGGCATGTTCTCTTTCATGGATGGATATAGCGGCTACAACCATATAAATATGTATGAACACGATACAAGTAAGATAGCTTTTCGAACTCCACTTGGAAAATTTTACTATACTGTGATGCCTTTTGGTTTAAAAAATACTGGTGCTACCTATCAATGCGCCATGACTGCGATTTTTCATGATATAATGCACAAGAAAGTCGAAGATTATGTAGATGACATAGTGGTCAAGTCAGAGACTTGAGTAGCCTATACAGACGTCCTACGGCAAGTGTTTGAAAGGTATCGCGAGTACAAATTGAAGATGAACCCTCTGAAATGCGCGTTCGGAGTCTTTTCCGGCAAATTTTTGGGATTCCAAGTCACCTCTGAAGGAATCAAGGTTGATCCAACCAAAACCCAAGCTATTCTCACGATGCCTCCTCCACAAACTGTGAAAGAACTCCAAAGATTCATGGGCAAGGTAAACTATATCCGACGTTTTATACCTAGTTTGGCCCAACTTATCGCTGAATTCACCCCCCCTATTGAAGAAGAGAGCAAACTTAATTTGGAGTACAAAGCAATAAGAAGCATTTTGAAAGATCCAACAAGTATTATCGTCACCCGCCGTTATGAAATCTCCCATGCATGGAAGAGCGTTATGCCTCTACCTCGCTTCTAGTAACACTGCTGTCGGGGCCCTCCTTGCTCAGGAAGATGATGAGGGGATTGAACATCCTATATACTACTTCAGTCGTACATTGATAGATGTTGAAATCAGATACCCCAAACAGAGAAAGCATGCTTATCCCTAGTTCACGCTGTGCAGAAATTCAGACATTATCTACTGTCGAACAAGGTGGTGTTAATATCCAGAACTGATCCTATCAAGTTCTTACTCTCAAAACCAGCCTTGATAGACATACCGTCCAAATGGCTGCTCCAAACGTCAGAGTTTGATATAATATTCGCTCTTCCAAGAGCTATCAAAGGGCAATCGGTGGAAGATCTTCTAGCAGCATTCCGAGGAGAAGGAACCACCGCACTGCATGAAGACCTTTCAGGAGAATTTTCTGAAATATCTTTTATCACAAAGAGGCGTGGCTATTATATTTTGAAGGTTCTGTTACCCCTAGCAATAATACTGTAGAAGCGGGTATAGTTCTAGTGTCTCCGACGGGCGAATTCTTTTCACATTATTTCAAGTTGGACTTTCAGTGCACCAACAATTTGGCAGAATATGAAGCTTTCCTCATAGGATTGTCACTAGCCAAACAAGCAGTAGCCACACACCTGGAAGTAAGAGGCGACTCTAAGTTGCTGGTCAATCAGATGAATGGGGTCTACTCACTCAAGGAGGTAACGCTGGCCCTCTATAGATCCGAGGCGCAAAAGCTATTGAACTACTTTGCTGATGCGACCATAACCCATATTGGCCGCAATAACAATAAACACACTGATTGCCTAGCCATATTGGCTTCAAAGCTGCAATTTGAAGGTTTGGAAGAAACTTTGATTGTGAGGAGACAGACTGTAGCGTCGAAATGGCTCGCACAATCTAAATATATTGAAACTGATGACTGGAGGTCCCCAATCATTCAAGAGCTAAACAGTTCGCTCTCCCAAGGAAAAGTCAGTCTCAAAACCCTGCAAAGCTTTTTCATGCTTCATGGAGTGTTTTACTACCGGAATCCAGATGGGTCCCTGTCAAGATGTTTTGGAGAATAGGAAGCACAACTACAACTTAACCACATTCATAATGAAATTTACGGATAAATGTTGGTAGTGACGCTTTACCGACGTCTCCAATGCCTTGGCTTCTCCTGGCCAGATATGGAGACTCAATCTCGAGAAAAGCTTGTTTAATAATTTAAACTTCGCTTTTACCTCCCTTCCTATCTTATTCTACGATAAAAGATGATGAAATTGGATAGTAAAAAGGGGTTAGCGCAATAGTGAAAGTTTGGGCTTAAATAGCGCCTCTAGACCAAGTATAACGACGGGCTTTTACCCTTTAAATGAAAGTCTTACCGTTGGCAGACGCTTATTTTGCTTGAAAGCCTGAAGCTAATTCAATCTCGTAAAGTTAACCAGCGCATGTGAATGTCACTCTCTTTATTCTAGGTTTTTGAGTCACCCCGGTCGGAAGAAGAAAGAAAATTCCCATAATCAAAGAGGCACTAAAGAAGAAAGGAAAGAATGAAAAAATGACTTTTGAATTGCGAGGTACCATTACGAGCTCAATATATACGAGTGTTATTCCGTGAAATAACTCGAATTTCAAATCATTCACTTGCTTCAACTACTCATGAGCTGTATGAGTCACTGAAACGACGGCAGGAGCCTATCTATCAATAGAGGTAGCAGCATCCCTTTTACAATATGAAGAAAGAAATCAGGGTCGAAAACAGACTTCTTCGATATATGAGTTTACTTGCAATTCTAGACTTACTCATTCCTTACCTTTACTCATGCTTTCAGGGCGCCCAGAAGAAAGCTAAAAAGAATAGAACCTCTGACACTATGAAGGGAATAAAACCATATCGAAGTCCGTCTTATACGACTTTGGTATGATGTCCTTCCAAGGTGGATTCACGTGACTTCCGTTCGAGGATGTAGTTGTAGATACGTTAGTGTCTTCTTAGTGGGTCCTTGGCTCCACCTCTTATCTCCTTCTAAGACATGCTGTTGTCGTCGCCCCGGGAAGGCAACCCGATTGGGAGTCAGAGGATCCATAGTACCTGCAGCCTCCAGGAATTGATATCAAAGGGTCTTGCTCCAATTTTCAAATAATGCCACACCAATTGGAGGTTTTTAATGTGAGCCACACGGGGGACTGGCGAGAGCCGTATGTCAATTACCTTCATGACGGAGTACCCCCTGCAAGCAAGAAGGATGCAGCCAAAATGAATCAACGAGCCAAGATATTCGTATTTCATGAAGGAATCTTGTACCGCAATTTTTTTGGGGGCGACCTATTACGGTGCCTGGACAAGGTGGGGATCCCGATTCTGGTGAAAGAAATGCATGAAGGAAAACATCAAGGGAAGAAGAAGTTATTTCTCCAGATACACGAGAAATACTACTGGCCAACCATGGAGGACGATGGTGCTGCTTTTGTTCAAAGATGCAATGAATGTCAAATTCACGGAAATCTTATTCATGCACCTTTTACTCATTTACACTCGGTGAGTAGGCCGTGGCCATTTTATAGATGGGGACTTTACATCATTGGGAAGATCAACCTACCATCGTCAAAACATCACGAGTATGTCATAACCGCAACAGAGTATTTTACCAAATGGGTTAAAGCCATTCCTCTATGAGGGACTACTGGAGCAACAATCACGGCGTTCATTAAGGAACGCATCATTTGTCGGTTTGGCATGCCTAAACATATCATTACTGATAATGGCATCCTTTCGCCAAAAAACAGGTAAGAGAGTTACTCGAAGAATATGGAATTAAGCAGGTCTTATGTTAGAGCATTGCTTGGTTGAACCCACCAAGCGTTGGTATGTCAAGTTTGGTTGTCATATTTTAGTGAACCAAAACTCATTTAAGAGTCACTTGATTTAACTGTACTAGAGTCAACTTCGTTTAGGTTACCTTGAAAGTATTAGGGTGAGATATTACAAGTATTGCGAAGACTTGAAGAAGTGAAGAAGAATGTAGCTACAACCACAACATCATCCTTCCACTTGAGGTTAGTGATATTTGACTTGAGCTGTTTCGTTCCCTAATGTGTCTTTCAAGTCGTGCATATTGAAAACATAAAACTGTGAAGCATGAACACTCTAGATAGACATAGTATTAAGGAATACAATATGAAGTTTCTTGCTTAACCATTAAACTTTGTATATAAGACATCGACATAATCGTATGAATGCTATTGTGATTATGTATGGGTATGAGGTGAGGATTTCATCCTAGGGAACAATGTTTACATGTGTTCTAAGGAAGTAAGTTCATGATATGTGTTGTGAACCGAAAATAAAATCTCCAGGCGTTATTGGGGCTGTTCTTCATTGCATATCTTATGAACGACCAATATGTGTGATTAGTATAACCGCTCATGACTTATTTGTGTTCTTGGTAAAACTATTCACATGAGGCCTGACTTATGTATTGGTATGACTTTTATTAGTAAAACCGATCTTAAGTAATCACCTGGGGTATGATCGGGTTGTGTATGTCTGAAGTTATTACTGGAAAGAGGAGAACCGATCCTAGTAAGAGGTGCAGTGCATCACAAGGGGAACCGATCCTTGTATGAGGTGCAACAAGGTTTATGAAAGAAAGGGGAACCGATCCTATGAATATGTGCAACACGTTTTTGGTAAGGGAGAACCAATCCTATGGACATGTGTAGTGCATACAAGTAAGATACCAAATATATGTGGGGAACTGATCCTAGTACCTAGTTAGCCGTATCTTTGGTAAGCTAGTGTAACTATGCATAGTACTCACATGGAGGTAGAACTGAAACTTGTTTTGGTAGAACCGTAAACCCATGAGTTGTGATTGAGTGTTAATTGATCAATCACGTAGTTCTTGAAAGTCAGATGAACCAATTCTAAAGTTGTTTGGAAGCGTGGTAAATCGGTTTCAAGTGAGCAAGTATGAAAAAGGAGTTGCAAGAGTAAGATGTCGACACACTTTGAACACGGTGCATTAATGCTTATTCTATACTTTTCAAAGATATTTCTTAATGGATAAGAATGAAGTAAATCCCAAGATCGAATTTAAATAAGTTAAGAATCTTTTTAATTAAGGGTTTTTAATTATATATGGAAAATAAGAATTACTAATGTGTATTTGATAATTAAAGATTTTCCAAGGAGATTTCGATCATGTATTTTTGGACAGTGCATTCACAGGAATTATGAAAGCCGAATTTGGTGGAGTAATGAAAAATATCTTGAGAATATTTTCGGTTTTGGAAATTTCTTGGTGTCCAAACTTCCTTGTCTATAAATACTTTGAGTTTGCATTTCTAGCAAACTAATCCTGCGTAACATAGACTTCCTCTTTTGTCTTTGTTACTGGTGAAGCCTCCTATCAGAGAGGAGAGTAATCTAATTAGGTGAAATCTCTTACAATCGCTCAATTTAAAGTCTTCTTTGGGATTGAGAAGATTTAGCGCGACCCGTTGATGGGAAACTAGATATTGCGGTTTATCTTTAGTTTTCGTATTGATTTGATTGACTAACGGTGGTTGAACTTTGAGTGCACCTAGTTTGTTTATGCTTGAGAATCTTCTCTTCTGATATAAGATTCACTCAAACTAGTTCAAAGTTTCGACATGGATCTTTAGACTGTTGTTAGATCTAAAGACGATCTTGAGATAATCCATTGTTTACAGACTCCGTTCTGTGTGTGATTGATCACAAAAGATTCAAGTAGTTGTGTGCAGGTGTTTATTGAAGATCTAAGAAGATTTGAATACAAAGAAGATATTGAATATTTATGACTTGGTTTTTATAATCTTTGGTGTGCACAATACTTGATTGGGAAAAAGACAATCCGACTATAATTGATTTATCCTTTTAGGTATTTTGATAGAATAATTGAGGAAGATCGGCGTCAATACATTTCCTTGTGATTAAAGGTATTGATTGGCTTAATCTTAACGATTGCCTTTAGGTGATTGAACATAAGATAGATCTTGGAACCTGGCAAAGGAGTTTATGTTAAGATAAAAAAGGGAACCATTGCGCAACTCATATCACTTAGTTGAAGAGAGTTGATACCAAACAAATTTTTTGTTTCTTTATTGTTAGGAATACGAACCAAAGGAATTGGTCCAAGTACGTGACTTGTTTATAGGTTGGAGGCGTGGGAATACAGACGAAACTAGGTGAACTATAGGTTTAGTTGCTTGGTCTCAACTATACGAAGTTGGTTTATTTTGTATAGCGGCTTAATCCTGAGAGTATTCAATTCTGGACTAGGTCCGGGGTTTTTCTGCATTTGCGGTTTCCTCGTTAACAAAATCTTGCTGTGTCATTTACTTTATATTTCCGCATTATAATTGTTTTATTATAATTAAAGTAAATTGCACAAATGTTAATTCCTATTTACTTGATACGTGAATCCTATAGTGTTTGGTTAAGTCCGAACCTTTGTATCAAGTAAACACACTTTGTTGTTGTATTGTCTCGATCTTGTATCCATAGACAATCACACAAAGTGTGAAACGATTTATTGTATTGTCTCAACTCAGTCCATAGACAATCACTTTCGTGGAAAGGACTTATAGGAAGGAAAAGTAATAGCTTGAGGTATATTTGGGGTACCCTCACCTTTTCAATTGGTATCAGAGCAGGCAAACATGAAAAGATCTAACAATCTGTGTTTTGTGCGATCCATCCTATAATAATTGAATCTAATGAATGATTCTGTTAACGTAAAGCAAGACATCAAGAGTTTTGAATTAACACTTGATGATGGGATATACGATTCAATATCTGAAGAAATCATCTCTAGAGATTCTATGAGACAAGTTAATCTTGTTAATAATGCAAAACCGACGACGACTGGAAAATACGTCTACAAGAAAGGTTAGATGAAATTTCTGATGATGATGACTCAGATTTTGAACAAGAAGTAGAATAGGATATCTCAGAATACTCTAAACTTCTGGAACCTTTGAAAAATGAAAAATTGAGAACTTCCCATTTTATTGGTTTTATGACTTCTCTTTGTCGTGAGAACAAGAAACTGAAGAAGGTATTTCAAGGATATTATACTGGTTGCTGCTTTGGTGATTCTCTTCTTAAAGATCGTACATACGAGTAAAATTCTAAGAAATTAGAATATGAAATTCTTCAAAGAGATCTTTTTTTGTCGAAAAAGAAACTTGCTGAATTTGAAGCAATGGCTAATTCTCAACCAAAGAGTTTTAAAGAGAAAGAAGGTGTATATCTCTCACGAGAAAAACATCTTAAGGATGATCTAGCTGGTGCTCTTAATAAAATCAAGACATTGGAAGAAGAAATTTTGGACCTTAAAAAGTTCAATGTCAGCTCAAATAATTTAACCTCAATGTTAGAAGCAAGTAGAAATCATCGTGATACACGAGGATTGGGCTATAAGGGAATAGATGCTTCAAATATTAACAAAGAGGTAAAATTTGTCAAAGCTACTATTTTTTCTCAACCAGAGGCTTCCACTGTTGTAAAAAAGGATACCATTTCTTGTAAAAAAAGTAAAGCCAGTCAAGCCTAAGAATTATGTTCAACCAGCAATAATCAACGAGAGAATTTCTGCTAATGTCAAGAAAGCAACAAGGATAAGAAGAAGAAGGATAAGAAGAAGAAGAAGAAGAAGAAGAAAACTCGTCAAGCTCCAATGCAAGAGGATCCACAAAAAAGTAACACTAAAACTCATACTTCGTATATTTATACTAAGCATTGTTATTATTGTGGTATTAAAGGACACTTGCAATGGGGATGTAAAGTTCGTAAAATGCAAGATGCACTTTCTTTCGTATCAAACGAATTGGCTAAGATTGCTCCCCAAAGGAACTCAGATCGGTATTGTCCTAAGTTTAGGCAAAAGAATTATTATAATGATAGTTTAAATTTTGCATATCACTCGTCAAGGTCAGTTCATAAAAGACTCAATTATACAAAGAGAGATGACTTTTTAAATGCAAAAACAAGATCTGATGTTCCAAATTGGAGAAAAGGTGTTTCGCAAAATATTCAAAAGGACATTGATCCTAGTGGTATTAAGGAGAAAGCTGCTCCTGTGAAACCCAACTCTAAATGGGTTCCTAAGTCCTCCATATCCAAGAAGGGACCAAAAGTTAGTCACAAGAATGACTATCAGATGTTAATTGTTAGTGACAATAATTAAAAAAGTCTTTGGAAAGACTAAATAAAGACATCATGTCTGAAATCTCTTGTACTAGTAAAGATTGTGATAATGACACTCTTCATCACAAGTTGTTTATGGGTGATAACTATTCCTGACGAATTTTGTAATTTGGGGTGTGTGGATGAGGAATGAATCTAAACCCTAAACAAATGCACTGCGCGGTGAGTTCTTGTAGATTCGAGAAATCAATCTGTGCAAATCCGTCTAAACCAAGAAATGGTCGTTCCAGACTTGTTTCGGTCACAAAGAGAAGGGGATGGGGTTGATCTTAGGGAGGGAAGCGAAGAAGGTGTTGAGATTGTGAAGGTGTTGGCTATGTATAACTTGTATCAGAAAGCTGAACTGGCTTGCAGGATGTAAGCTATCAGTTCCAGCGTTTGAATACGATTGTATCAACACTTGGTTTCTGTATGTCTTGTCATGTTTAAAAAATAGGGAGGAGAACCTATTTATACAAGTATTTTAGCCTAACCCTCATATCTCGTGGGAAGTGGAGAAAGTGGAGTGATGGAGTAGTCGAGTAGTGTGTTAGTGTTGTAGGACCAGAATATCGCCACAACGATATTCTTGCGATATTAACAACACTTCCCAGCGAGCATCACCGCAAGATCTTCGACCACACTTCACGAGTGTCACAAAAGCCTTCAAAAGAGTGACGTAATAACTGACGATTGAAGAAAACTTGAGAAAAGTATATTTGTTCTGCGATGGTTACAAAACTTGCGAGATTTAACATTGTAACTATCGCGGTACAATCGCAGAATCAACCCGAAATAAGAGGAAAACTTAGCTGTCATCCACTATGTAACTACCCTATAAATATAGACCCAATGTGTCCAGAAGAGGATGATGTATTTTTGAGAGTTAAGAAAGTCTTGAGGAGAGAGAAACTTCAAGAGAATAATTGTAATCTTGAATTCTTCCATTTCTGTAAACATTTCTGAAACCAAAATAATAAAGTGTCGTTTTTCATCTTCAATTATGAGTTGATTATAGCAAAATATTAATAAGAGTGTAGTGTGGGAAATCCTACAACTACATTTTGGTGCCCGAAACAGGGAGAATCAAGCTAAAAAATCTCTAATTACAATTTGAGGATTTGAAGAAATTGTTAGAGTTGAAGAAATGGCTAAAAGAAGAAATACATCAGAACCACCAACAACTGTAAGGAGGAGTAAAAGACTTGCAGGAGAAGAAATAAATGAATTAGGAGAATCTTCAAGGATAAGAACAAGAAGAAATAGAACAAGGATTGAAGGAGAAGATCAAATTCCACAACCTAATCAACAAACACCGATACAAAATAGAAATGTGGATTATGATAGAGTGAGTGTGCATACTTGGAGATCGAATTCGAGGGAAGATATAGAAGATCAACAATTAAGAGACGGAAGAAGAGAAGAAAGAAATCAAGGAATGGTTGAAGGATTAATTCATGGAGAAGGTGAAAATGAAACAGCAGATGATCCAAGACAAAGAATACAAGAAGAAAGAAGATTAGAGTCGGAAGAGCGTGCAAATTTAACAAGACAAAATCACGAGTTGAGAATGGAGAATTCAAGGTTACAAAATTGAAGATCAAGAAGTACTGTTAGATCGAATTCAAGATCATTAAGAGAAGAATTAAGGCAAAATTCTCCAACAAGGAATGCTAGTGGAAATATCCAAGAGGAAATGCAAAATACAAATGAAGAACAACGTCATGAAAAAGAAGAGGTAGTAGAAGATCGCCATGATCCGCGTGGTAAAAATTTGGATAATAGATTTAACAACATAAATCAAGAGGGAAGAGACAACTAAAATGATGAAGATAATCCAGAAGAAGGTAGGAGGATATTATATGGGCGAGAGATCCAAAGAAATCGAAGAATAATTGAGGAAGAAATTGAGAGACATTATGCTGAACAAGCACGACTAGCTCGCGAGAGAGAAAGATTAAGAGCAGAGGTAGAAGAACAAGAATTCCAAGAGGCAGGTACGACAGAATAACCATGAAAATCGAGAAAGGAGACGTACAAAAAATCGTTATAATAATAATATCCAGGAAGAGTATGATAGAATACAAAGGAGAACAGAAAGACAGCGAAGAGAAATGAAGCAATTCGCAGAGAAGTTCAGCTGCGATTGCAAGAAGAAGGTGAAGCAGAAAATCACAGAAGAAGGAATGTGGGTGTATATGAAGACACACAAAATCTCGCAAGACAAGAGGTACATGAACGCAGGAGAAGGGAAGATGCATTAAAAAGACTGATGGAACCAAATTCAACGGCGAATGAGCAAATTTTAAGAGAATTAGAAGAGATGAGGGGAATAATAAATAACTGAAGAGAAGGAGGTAGAAGGCAACTTGATGAAGCTATTGAAGAAGCTGCGAGAACTCCATTCACTCAAGAAGTACAGTTAAGAGGAATACCTCCAAAGTGCAATTTACCAGCATTTACCAGCATTTTTGATGGAACTACCTGTGTTGTACAACATGTTAAGGCTTATGTTAGGTGTATGCTACAATGGGAGAATCATGATGATGTATTGTGCAAGTATTTTGCATCTAGATTAACTGGCGAGGCACTAAAATGGTTTGAGGGATTGCCAAAAAACACTATCACTTCTTTTGATAATTTACAAGATACATTTCTGGGAGCATATATAAGCAACAATTCATCGCGGCCAGGTATTGAAGATGTGTTTGGATTAAAACAGAGGGTTGGCGAGAGTCTGAAACATTGAACCATAAGATGGAAGACAATGTCCAGTGAGATGGGAGGAAGAGTAGACGAGAGATATTTTATCTTGTCTTATATCAATGCAATGTTCGCGACCAATCTGTTGTACATACAAATTTTCAGAGTCAAGAATACAATCACTATGACTGAACTACGAGAACTACAAGAAGAGTACATTGCTTTGGAGGAGAAACAAAATGAGATGGAATCATATCCAATCGCGAATACCAATTCAGTAGAAGCAAATGGGAGTTTACTTCCTAAAATGATTAACAATGTGGCGAGCAGCTCGCAAACACAACAAGAGAAAGTATAGACTGATAACCAGCAGAAGTTGGTAGCTACGGGTAGTCGAGATCAAGAAGAATATGAAAGGGAGAAGAATTATTACAATCGCGGTGGGAATAATAAGATTCAAAGACTTGATCAGCCGCAAGAAACTTATGGTGGACAGAGGCAAAACAATTTCAGAAGCCAAGGAAATCAGAAGATCATATGGGAAGAAATTAAGATGCCTCCTTTAAATGCTAGTATAAAAAAATCTGGGAAGCTATCATTTTGATGGAAAATATACCATCTCCATGGAATATGGGAAAAGAACCACATCCTAATAATCGTAGTCAAGAATTTTGTCCTTACCATCACTTTCATGGTCACACAGTAAATGATTGCAGGAATGTCAAGAGAATAATTTTAAGGATGATCGACCAAGGAAAGCTAAACCACTTTTTAGTAGGACATCCACAATCTCAGCGATTTCCTCCGGCACTAGAAATTCGCAGGGTAAATACTGTAAAAGGAGCAGAATCATTCGTAATAGAAGTTGGGGCTAAAGCAAATAATTTGTTTTGTAATTCCATTGTACATTCACACAGAACAATAGAGGATTTCCATGATAATGTTCTAAGCAGAGTCTTCGTGAGAGACACAGATGGAAGAGAGATAATGAATATCGCGAGAGCTTCGCCATTAAAAGAATGGCAGACACAAATTATATCTTTAAGTGCACAAGAAGTACCAGAACCTGGCGAGCAGCATGATAATCCATTGGTGGTAATATTAGAGATAAATCCAAAGCAAATAGAAGATGAAGAAAATGATGATGAAAATGAAGATTCTTGGTCTATCAATAGAGTTCTAATAGACACAGGAAGCTCAGTTGACATATTATTTTATCATACCTATAAGATCATGGGTGGAAGAGACGAAGATCTAATTCCATCAACATATAAAATCTATGGTTTTAATGGTACTGCCAATAAACCCAAAGGGGAAATTGTAATGCGGATTCCATTGAAAGGGATAACTTCCAAGATCTTGTTCTGTGTTGTCGACATTGAATCACCGTACAATGCCCTGATTGGTCGACCTTGGATACATGGGATATTAGGTGTAGCATCTACTTTCCACCAATGTGTTAAATTTCCTCATCCTAATGGTGTTGGAGTTATTAAGGGAGATTGGGGAGAAAGCAAGAAATGTTATGAGATTGATATAAAATCTTGTGAGGAAAGAGCCGAGAAGAAGAGAAATTGGAAGTACAGCATCAAGCAACTGCAGAGATGTGAAAGATTAATGATTGATTCAATAGAGCAGTGAGAGGAAGGTAATGGCGAGCATCTCGCAGATAAAGAAAAAACAGCAAAATGTTACAGAAAAGCAGAACCAGAAGATAGTAAGTAGAAAGGTAAAATGATGAAATTTAAAGAAGCTTATGCAGAATTTGTTTAAAGAAAATGCAATTGAAAGAGTACTCTATTTGAAATAATTGCAAAATTTTACAAGAAAATCAAAGAAATGAAATTTTATCAGAGTCACAATGCTCGTGAGAAACGCGAATAACATTTCGCAGAGATTAATAGAATAGGACGAACCTTTATGGCGTGCACCTTAGTTTGTGAATACAATTTCGCAAGAGGCAAATGTAAGAACTAATAGTGCGTCATATAAGGGGGTATCTCTTGACATGACTCAGTGATAAGGTTATACCGTTGCTGGAACCTGAGTTATGCAGATGTTGGGGTTAAAGAAAACATATCCAGGAGAGGGATCTTGGATTTCCAATTATATAAGGTTATACCCTGATTGGACGACTAAGGACCTCTTCTAAGGAGTGCAAAGTATGACCAAGGCGCCGAGGTACACGGTTGAGTCAAGGGTGCCCAGGGCGTACGAAACTACCCTGTCCATCCTTGGCAAGTCTTGGCTATGATGCATTCGGCCTGAAGAAAACCCCACTTAGGATGAAGTATTGTAACTATAAGCCATATAGGCATAAAGGACAAGAGGCTGCGAAAACAGCTGGTTGTTGGCAAATCTGGATGGGAGGAGCTAGTCTTGTATGGCCGATGTGCCCTCCTTGAAGGGGCAACCATGGGGAAGATAAGGGCGGCACCCTCCATTAGGGAGCTGATAAGTGTCTAAAGACGGCAATGTCATGGGGCTTTATGATCGCAAGAACATTTAGGCCTGTCATATTGTCGCATGACGAAAGTTATACAAAGGCAACAATCCAAAAGAGAAAAGTTAAGATGAGATCAATGGGTTTTTACATTTAACAAGTGTAAAGACATCCTGCGATTTCATTGCAAGACGGAAATGTCATAAGGTTTAATTCTTGCAAGAGAGTTTATACTTATCATATTGTCGCAGAGATGTTGAAAAAATTGATAAGACAAGATCAATGGGTCAATACATGCAAATGTAAAGACGTCCTGCGATTTTGTCGCAGAAAGAAAAGATGTGGCAAAATAAGACCTTTAATTAGGAAGGCATAATAAGACCACAAGATTATTGCGATAATGCTCGCAGAATTTATGAGATTAGCGATTCTACGCAGAAATCATAAAGTTATGCAATTATTGCTAGCGATAACATCGCCGATATTGAGGAAAATTTAATTTGATTCACAACTAATATCTAATCTCTACTCAATTTTTTCATATTGCAGATGAATAATAGAGGCAAGTATGGGAATGCATAGAATGATGAAATTATTGTTCATCCATCACATGATAAAATTGCTTAGATGATACATTTATACAAATAATTAAAGGATAATAATTCTGATTGATTGATTATGTTGCAGAAAAAGAATTATTTTCTAATTCATACAGATAAAAGCAAAAGAAGTTTACACATCAAGTTGGAGAAACTCGCAGTGATGTTACGAGAAGCAAAAAGTAAATGTACAAAATTTACAAAGAAGAAAAAGAGAAGAAACAAGACTAAGTAGATCCATCAACACCTTCATCAGAGCTCTTTTCTTTTTCAAAATTCTCTTCATTACCAGATTTCTCTTCTTCATCATTATCATTATTATCTCTATCTACGTCAGATTTCTCTTCCTCGCCAGATAATTCTTCATCATATTCGCTAGACTCCTCAGCTTCGCTATCAGAGATAACTAAATTTGGGGAATCATTTGGAATTTCCTTTGCAAGATCGGGGTATGTAGAATGAGTAATACCATGATCATCGCAGACTAGTTTAACAGCGTCATTACGAACACGGAGAAGGGAATTACTAAAATTTGAAGATGAGATTTTCAATTTATCCTTCAATCTATAATACTTTTCATTACGAGAAGATAGATTTCCAGCGATTTGGATTTTCTCTTCTTATAACTCATCAAATCTCTTACGATAGTTCTTTTTGGATGCTGCGAGCAAATGATAACAAAGTTAATACATATAAGGATGATTCAATTAGGAAATAATTCAGGGAAATCATAAGAGTGATAACCTTCTCTTTCAGAAATCATGTCTTTAATTAAAGCCGCTTGATCAGCATGAAGACTAACATCTACACCTAAATTAGTTCTGGTGTTATCAAGAATCTTCGCAGCCCAAGCAAACTCATCATCGCTATTAATAAGGAGACGAGATCGAACTTGAGTCTCCCTCGTAAGAAGATCTTCATTCTCACGGATAAGTTTATCTCTTTCCGTTTGAACATTAAGAAGAGTTTTATGAAAGTTTGTTAGGGTCTTGGAGCCGTTTTTAACAGCAAGATCCTTCTCATCAATAAGATCACTATTCCTTTTTCTTAATCTATTCACTTCTTCTATAGTACCAGAATATCGCCACAATTATATTCGCGAGAGATTAATGACACTTCTGCGAGCGTCACTGAAAACTCTTCAACAACATTTCACGAGCGTCACAAAATAATTCAAAGAATGACGAAGTTGACGATTGAAGAAACATGAGAAGAACGTGTGTGTTTCACGATGGTTACAAAGTTCGCGAGAGGATCGCAAGATAGATCCGAAATTAGAGGACAACTTAGTTGTCACCCATTATGTAATTTCCTATAAATAGAGATCTAATAGATTGAGAAAGGGGATGTATTTTTTAGAGTTGAGAGAGTCTTGAGGAGAGAGAAATTTTCAGGAGAGAGAGATATTTTTCAGAAAGATTTTTAGAGAGAGAAAATGTTTTTTTCTTTATCATCTTCTTTCCCAAAACTAGATTTAGAACTCCATTAATGGAGATTATCAAATGTAAAATCAAATGTAAACTTTAACAATCATAGTAGAGAATCATGGATGTAGATCAAATTGATCGAACCATGTAAAAATCCGTGTGTCTATTTATAAATTTTAGAATTTCAAATATCAAATTAGTTTAGATCAAGAGATTATTATCAAGATATTACAAGGGGTGTGTTGTGGGAAATCCTGCAACTACATTTTGGCGCCGACTAAGGGTAGGAATTGAAGAAGACTCAAAGAAATTGGCTACCATTAGAATTAGATCTCACTGGATCTAAAAACTTCAGGATCAAATAAAGAAGAGAAGATAAAGAAGAAGATATATTAAATGGCGGATGAAGAAAATATTAGCAAGATGATGTCAACAAATCATCGAAAAGGACAAATTTCCTATCACTTTTCTTATTCTCTGTTTCATTTTTCGGATTTGGGAATTTCAAAACGAAATTTGGAAAATAGATTTTTTGTAAAAAACCTAAATTTTGCTTTTTGTAGAAATTTGATTTATTGAGGAAGACTTGAATCTCAAAATGTTTTTCTTACGAATTTGTAGTAACCAAACCTCGTTTTACAAATCTGTTTAATGGAGTTCTAATAATGTCAAATTTCGAGATTTTCTGTTGATTAGAGATTTACATTTCGTAATAAAGTTATCATTCTTCGCAGGGAGAAATCTAATGACTTTGGATCTGGAAGATTTTGAATTTTAGATTATCAATCTTTATCTTTAACAAAAATTGCTGTTTAGTTGATATTTAGAATTGAAACGAATTTTGATCATAAATTTACACACAAAAACCTCGATTTTAATCACGATTTTGATCGTTTCATGAAAATATAATTTTGATCGTTTCTGCGAAGTACATATTTACAACTGTTGTTTTCAGAATCCATTTCATGAAAATCCAAATTTTTGCGAGAATACAATCGTTAGACTTCTGTTAATGTATTTAATTTATTGACTGAATATGTTTTCTTGAGTTCAGACTGCCAAACAAATTAATTGATTACTCGCAGTGAGATGGTGGCAAAGGAAGGGTGTAATTACGAGCTGCATAGTAATTACGAGCTGCATAGTAATTTCGTCAGTCCATTTCGTGGATATATCTAATTCACGAGATGCATACTCATGGTCATACATCTTAAACTGACGAGAGGAAGTGGTCCTGATGATGACGTTGTCTACATCTAATTCAAAATGACGAATACTCCCACTATATCGCACAACACACCCTAGTGGAAATTCTATTGTTGGAGCTGCTACACCCATTTCGTCAATCCATAGTGGACATGAAGAAAAGGACAATGAAGACTGAAAGGGATATTTCACGAGAACAGAGGGAGTGATGAGAAGAAAGAATAACAGAACACATCTGGAGATGACAAAAAATATAAAAGATTACTAAAATTATGCTGATGATTGATGTGGACATGAAAAATTAATTGATAATTTCCATTATTTGAGACAAAACACGTTAGTAGGGACCATCCCAATTATTGTGGTTCATAGCACATCAGTAGGGGATTATCTGTTTATACTAGTATGGTGCTGTCCTTTCTCCCGAAGAGGTCCTAAGTGATATTATTGTGGGTCCTGGCAATATACTAGTTTGGTGACGAGAGGGTCGTAGCAACCTAATTCACAAGAATCGCTTTTTCACGAGAGGATCCAGTTAGATTCCTTGGTAGCTTTCTCATGAGAGGGTCTTAGCAATCAAATTCACAAAAGTGTAAAATTAAATAATAGGAATGGGTGGACATCTACTTTCCATGAGAGAATTATTTCATTACTTCGCCAAGTTGGTTAGAGACATGAATTTGGTATTTCATTACTTCGTCAGATATTTGACTACTTCGCAAGTTAATTTCGCCAGAGAGGGTAAGAACAATTGGTATGATGTGAAAGTACACAAGAAGCAGGTCAAGAGTTCATTTCTCATTTCTTCTCATTTCACGAGAAAGTCAAATATTTCGCGAGAGACGGAAGCAACAGCAAATCGCCAAAAAGCTAAGTACCACTTCCTTGAATATTTTACTTACAGAAAATGAAATTTTTTGATTTATATTATCGCCAGATTTCAAAGAATATTTCTAAAATTTATAATATTTCAAAACATTTCAGAAACTTTTGATTCAATTTGCCAAAAGCGATTTAATCGCAAGATTCTTAAAATTTCTAAAGTTTCAAATTATTTCAAAGATTTTAAGATTTGACTGAAAAACAGCGATACAATCGCAAGATTTCAAAGAATTTCAATAAATAAAAAATTGATTTCATTTCCAAAACAGCGATACCCTCGCAAGATTACAAAGATTTCAAAAGATTATAGAAAATGGAATTCTCGCCAAAATTTTCAAAGATTTCTAAGGTTTCAGAAAACGACATTATCGCCAAAATTTCTAAGATTTCAAATTTCCAAAATACGCGATACAATCGCAAGATTTCAAAGATTCCTCCAAGATATTTCTTTTACAAGAAAGAAATTTTTGGTTTAACAAATGCGATAAAATCACAAGATTTCAAAGAATATTTCAAATATTTCAAAAGATTTTAAAGAATATTTCAACTCACAGAAATGAGCAAAACAATTTTTTATCAGAGCTGCGAGCGTAATCGCGAGATTATATAAAAAATTGACAGAAATGAAAGAATGAAGAAACGCGAAAATATCGCGAGAAACGCGAATATAATTTCGCAGAGATTTAAAGAATGGGAAAAACCTTTATGGCGTGCACCCTAGTTCGCAAATACAATTTCGTAAGAGGCAAATGTAAGACCTACAAGCACGTTATAAGGGGGGTATCTCTTTACATGATTCAGCGATAAGGTTATACCGCTGCTGGAACCTGAGTCATGCAGATGTTGGGGTTAAAGAAAACCTATCCGGGAGAGAGATCTTGGATTTCCAACTTTATAAGGTTATACCCTGGTTGGACGACCGAGGATATCTTCCAAGAAGTGCAGAGTATGACCAAGGCGCCGAGGTACACGGTTTAGCCAAGGGTGCCCGGGACGGACGAACCTACCCTGGCCATCTTTGGTAAGTCTTGGCTACAATGCACTTGGCCTGAAGAAAACCCCACTTAGGGTGTAGTCTTGTAACTATAAGCCATATAGGCATAAAGGACAAGAGGCTACGAAAACAACTGGTTGTTGGTAAATCTGGATGGGAGGAGCTAGTCTTGTATGTCCGATGTGCCCTCCTTGAAGGGGCAACCAGGGGGAATATAAGGGCGGCACCCTCCATTAGGGAGTTGATAAGTGTCTTAAGACGGCAATGTCATGGGGTTTTATGATCGCAAGGTCATTTAGGCATGTCATATTGTCGCGTGACGTAAATTATACAGAGGAAAAAATCCAAAATAGAAAAAGTTAAGATGAGATCAATGGGTTTTTACATGAAAATGTGAAGACGTCCTACGATTTCATCGCAAGACGGCAATGTCACGAGGCTTTGATCTCGCGAGAGAACTTAGACTTGTCATATTGTCGCAGAAAATTCAAGAGAAATGATAAGGCAAGATAAATGGGTCAATACATGCAAATTTAAAGACGTCCTGCGATTTTGTCGTAAAGAGAAAAATTGGCAAAATAAGACCTTTAATTAGGAAGGCAAAATAAGACCAATAGAATAATCTCAAACATTAATTATTTTATTTTAAGAATGCAGGAAAGATTTTTTCATCGCAAGAAAGATAGCAAGTACTATTCAGAGTTTCTCAGAAGTATTATTCAGAGTCTCTCAAGAGGAATGTCTACAATCTCATAACATTATTCACAATCTCGTCACTATTCATCACCACTATTCACAATCTCGCCACTATTCGTCGCCACTATTCACAATATTATTTCAGAATATCGCAAAAACATTTAGAGCCTCGCAGACACATTCATAAATTCGCAGGAAAAATTCAGCAAATCGCAGAAATATTCAGAAATTCGCAGAATATAATTATTTTATCAAATGAGGCAGAGGCAATTCGTTCATTTAATATTTTCTCAGGAATTCTTCCTTCATAGATAAAGAACAGAGGCAACTATGGATTACCAAGAAAACATTTTATGTTCTTTATCTTCTCGCAAGAATCATTTCCAAAATGGACTAGGATTTTCAGCAAAAATGAAGTAATAATTTCACGAGAATAGAGGCAATACTTATGATTTTCATTAAAGGACGGATACTTCTTGAAGATTGAGTACTTCTTATATTTCTTCAGGGATACTTCATACTTCACGAGCACTTCAAGAGTTAATACTTCTTATTTATTTAACAAAGACATGGAACTTCGCAAAAGAATAGAGGCAAGTATATAATTTTCAAATCCAGTATTCTTTTGCTCATTCCTTCATCAACAAAAATCAAATACTACTACAACAACAGATTTTTTCTTAAAGATTACTTTTCAAGCAATATTAAAGAAAAAAGAGGCAAGATGTAGTACCAGAATATCGCCACAATTATATTCACGAGAGATTAATGACACTTCTGCGAGCGTCACTGAAAACTCTTCAACAACATTTCACGAGCGTCACAAAATAATTCAAAGAATGACGAAGTTGACGATTGAAGAAACATGAGAAGAACGTGTGTGTTTCACGATGGTTACAAAATTCGCGAGAGGATCGCAAGATAGATCCAAAATTAGAGGACAACTTAGTTGTCACCCATTATGTAATTTCCTATAAATAGAGATCTAATAGATTGAGAAAGGGGATGTATTTTTTAGAGTTGAGAGAGTCTTGAGGAGAGAGAAATTTTCAGGAGAGAAAGATATTTTTCAGAAAGATTTTTAGAGAGAGAAAATGTTTTTTTCTTTATCATCTTCTTCCCCAAAACTAGATTTAGAACTCCATTAATGGAGATTATCAAATGTAAACTTTAACAATCATAGTAGAGAATCATGGATGTAGATCAAATTGATCGAACCATGTAAAAATCCGTGTGTCTATTTATAATTTTTAGAATTTCAAATATCAAATTAGTTTAGATCAAGAGATTATTATCAAGATATTACAAGGGGTGTGTTGTGGGAAATCCTGCAACTACATTTTCATTTGAACTAAGATAAAGGTTCTTAAACTTGTTGGTTAAACTTAAATTGAACCTATGTTCAATTTTTAAGAGATTAAGTTTGGATTTAAGTTCATCAATAGAGAGAGATCTAATCCTATCATCTGAGAAGTTACTTAAAGAACTATTAAGGCAAGCAAGAAGGGTATTATCATCTACAGGTTCAGGGAAGGATTGAAAGAATGTAGCCTCGTCAGTAAGAACATAAATATCTGCAAAAATGGTTGCTTGAATAATCTGCGATAGGGTGAGAAGAATTAAAAGAGAAAAGAAATAAATCATACCATAGAGTTGTTGATTAGCTTTATCAAGATCAGAGATTTTTTTCTTGTCAACTGAAGCTTCAGTCTCCAGCTGCTTATTTTTACTGCAAAGTTCAATAACTTCAACTTCTAGTTTTTCTTTATCTTGGCGAAGATTAGCAGCTTTCTTTTCATAAATGATACGCCTATTGTCTAAATCAGAAGCAACAGCAAAAGCGGCTCTTCCAACCTGCGATAGAACTATATAAATCAATGTCTTACAAAGATATCAATGGATATAAAAAGGATGAACAAGTAGAAACATACCAGGATGCCAAGTGAATTTAAAAGACTTGGAGTCAGCGATATTGAAACCCCGCGAAGGGTATCACTGTCAGCTAGTATGGGAGCATCACAGACTTTGGCGAGGGACTGAGATATTTTATTAATAGCTTCATCTCCATACTCATTTGGGATACCAAACATATTCTTGCCAAATTTTTTGGATAAATGAGCCATCGAAGAATCAGAAGAAGAAGAATTCTTTATAGAAGGGAAGCTGTTATCATTGAAATCCTCATCATTATTGTCCTTATCCAAATTAACACTTGGATTTTATGGAATGGGTTGAGGAGTTGAAGAAGAAGAAGGTCAGGTCTTCCTTTTATTCAAAGGAGGATCGCCAGATTCTTCACCGCGAGGGGCAGAAGACTTCCCTTTGGTAGGAACAGTAGATTTATCCTGATCGCCAGATTCTTCACCGCGAGGGGCAGAAGGCTTCCCTTTGGGAGGAACAGTAGATTTATCCTTTAAAGATTTCTCCTTAGTTCTCATGGGTTTTATTGGTTCTAGTTCTTCGATTTCCTACGAGCACAGATGAAGATAAGAAATAGGGGCAACAATATATTGTTAAAATTTATGAGGAGATATTTCTTACTTCATCCGTGAAATATTTAAGAGCTAAGAAAGTGCTGGGTTTCCTAAAAGTTTGGTAGCTGAGCTTCATTCTATCAATCTGAGAAAGATCAAAATAATTAGCGAGAATATAAAAATATGAAGAAGATAGTGAATAATGATAATACAAAAGGTTGAGAGGATATACTTCTTTAGATATTTCAGGCCAGTTGAAGACCCATGGCTCATACTCTGATAGATTCGCAGGTAATGGGAGAGAACCAGATATATAAGGACCTTCAAGACATAATGGAAAAATGAACCACTTGTCATCGCTAGAGTGGCGAGGAACTTGATAGTAGGAGTATGCCGATCAATGTCTAACATAAGGGCCTTATCATCAGCGATCTTTTCTTTCTTCAAGCGAACACCCCAGAAAGTTCCATCCCTCTTCATAGGAACTATCTTGTAATTTTTGAAAAACTTCTCCACAGTATAATCTGCGGAGATAATGGGAACATATTTAAATTGAGGATTCTTCACAGCTTCAGGATAACAAGATCCTTTATCAGCACTGCGAGAAGCATATTCAAGCATCAATCTAATACAATCCCCACCTAATTTTTATATCGCTCGCGAGAAACTCTCGTCAGATATTATTTGATAGAATAATGGTAATTCTGGGTCATAGAGAGGAAGGGGAAGACCATCTTCAAGTTGACCTAGCGATACTATGATTTTCTGGCGAGAGAATTGATGATCAGAAAATAGTTTGAGAGAAAGTTCAGATTTAGAGCTTTGACCTGGAATTGTAGACAAGGTAAAACCTTTGCTTTTGATCTTTTCTCGCATCTCATTAAAAGCAGTCAAGTTTTTAGCACTAGCAACAACCATTTTTGAGTATGGAAATGAAAGAAAAGGTTTAAAAATAATAAAGAATCACAACGATGACAGACGCGCAATTCACGGAAGAACAATAAACTTGCAGAGAAGTTACGCAGAGAAAGAAGAAGAAAGTAAAAAGAGGAAAAGAAAAGAATGAAAGGAGTATTTATAGAAGAAGAGATTTCTCGAGAAGATGAATGCAATAAATGCAAAGAAAAGAAATGAACGGTCAGATCACAGCGGTTAGAAAGGACGTGTCAAAGATTTATTGGAAGAAAGAATGCATGAAAACAGTTGGCGAAGGATATATAAACGTGTCAGAACAGAGATCGATGTGAAAAGATAAGTAGTTGCAGCATTTAGTTCTCATGATCTTCTCTTCTTCGCAGAAAAGACATGAGAAAAGGCAAGATATAGGACCAAAATATCGCCACAACGATATTCTTGCGATATTAACAACACTTCCCAGCGAGCATCACCGCAATATCTTCGACTACACTTCACGAGTGTCACAAAAGACTTCAAAAGAGTGACGTAATAATTGACGATTGAAGAAAACTTGAGAAAAGTATATTTGTTCTGCGATGGTTACAAAACTTGCGAAATTTAACATTGTAACTATCGCGGTACAATCGCAGAATCAACACGAAATAAAAGGGAAACTTAGTTGTCATCCACTATGTAACTACCCTATAAATATAGACCCAATGTGTCCAAAAGAGGATGATGTATTTTTGAGAGTTAAGAAAGTCTTGAGGAGAGAGAAACTTCAAGAGAATAGTTGTAATCTTGAATTCTTCCATTTCTGTAAACATTTCTGGAACCAAAATAATAAAGTGTCGTTTTTCATCTTCAATTATGAGTTGATTATAGCAAAATCTTAACAAGGGTGTAGTGTGGGAAATCCTGCAACTACAAGTGTCACACGACCAGTCTCGCCCATTTTTCCCATAATCACTAACCGTCCATGACTTCCTGACACGTTCTTGTGATGGCGCGTTGTGCGCTGCACGCTGTAAACCTCCAGACCAATACCCGAGTATGTATCCCCCAGTTTGTGACATAATTGATGTCTTGAGTGTATGGATCGTGGGACCCACAAAAAGTATCATGTAATGCTAGATTAAATAAATAAGTTATTTAGGAAGTTGATACTTGTGAAGTATCGTGTGTATTCTATGCAGGTGCTGCATCGAGTGTATTCAGCATGTATGAAATATCGATGTTTGAGCGTCTCAAAATAACCTCATGTCCAGCCTACTTCATGTGATGGTTTGGAGGTTGCCCAAGCAAGTCCTTCCTTGGCCGGCCACATGGTGTGGTAAGTGTCGGATGGTGATCACCATGACACCTCACTAACCAATTAACTCCTGACCAGGGCTGTATAACCAAGCCGGTGAAGTTGGACGGACGAGATGATCTTTCAGACACTCATCTGCGACCGTTAGTGAAATTAGGGTTTTAGAAGAGGTGCGTAAGCATAAATCTTCAGCCTGGTCGAATCCAAGCTTGGGATACGATTTTGGCAGGGCCGATCATGCATGCGTGTAGAAGGCATGACGATGTAGGTGCCCCTACCTCATTTTCTCGTGAAAGTGTGATCTGGGCCACTCAATTTGCCGGCGAAGTTGAGTGGTCGAGATCAATTTGCGACAGAAATCTGGTGCCGCAAAAGCCACACGTCATGCTAACTTCAGGCGCGCGTTTCAAGATAACCAAGCTTGGTCGGTCTTGGACGATTAGTCTGGTATATAGACGGCAAGCTGGTGTACACGTCCATACCTTAATATCCTATAGAAACGTGATCTAAGCCACTCAATTTTTCCGGCGAAGTTGAGCGGTCGAGATCAGTTTACAATTAGGAGGTGCAACCACGCCTGGTTTGGGCGTGCGAATGGAGGTGTACAACCAAGTTCAATCTTGGCCGATTGGGTGTGGAGATAGGTGGATCACAGTGATCATGTTGATATTTACCGGGACTGCTTAGTCTATTCCTAGACCCTTCATCCGAGCAGGAGAAAATGGACACTCGTGATCGCGACACAAATCCTAATTAGGGTTTTGTCGGCCGTGTGTCACACCCAGTTTACGGCGCACGAATCAGGACGACCAACTATAGTTGGTCCTGACTGATCATTCAGGTATGTAGGCTGGCCCATGATGATTGTGTTGACATGCTCTGGGCCCTTTGAATCTACATCTACACCCTCCATCTATGCCTGCGAAGATGGATGGTTGAGACTGTTTTGCGACACATGTAATGTGCCGCAAATCCTAATTTAGGGTTTTTTTCATCCATACTGCTTTGGCTTGGACGGTTTGGCAAGCTATGCCACCCTTTTGAGGAGGCCGACCACGTGGGCCCGCGTTGGGTCGGTAGTGAATATTCCAATACCTGCTTGCGGTAATGGATTTGATCTAAGCTATCCAATCATGCCGGTGAAGTTGGATGGTCATGATTGTTTCTGAGACTGACATGGACAGTCCAGATTCGAATATGCTCAATCGGGCTAGTACAGCACACCGAGAGATGTATGCTCAATCGGACTAGTATAACACACCGAGAGATTTATGCTCAATCGGGCTAGTATAACACACCGAGAGTTGCAGCATGTACGGGTATTTCGTACATGCTTGGATGTTCATGTTGCTCTGCTGAGAACAACACTCAGTCGTCATGCCGCACCGATAATGAGTACAAGAAATACAAGGCTGGTCATGCATTAATTAATAATGTTGTAAATTCACAAGGTATGTGGGATTTTTGCCACATGCACCAACCTGGATGAATTTCGTGTATTTAATTCACAGAATACTGGGATTGTTGCCACATGCTCCATTCTAGGTGAATTAGTAAAGTGAAGAAGTATTCATCACTTATTAATGGCTTTATCTTTTGCAAGATGTTAGCGCATAATTTTGGCTTTTACAATTTTAGCCTTAAATGAAAATCCACCATCAACACAAGTCAAATAAGAAAAACAAGAGATGGAACAAGAGAAAACAAACCATGCAAGAGGTCAAGAATGATAATTCGGTCTTAGTCACTCGTGACGAACAAGACAAGGATCAACTCAACACAACCTAGTTGTGTTGGAATGTGTATTCTCGCCCTTGTGCTAGATCTTATGAAGTGTGAGGAAGCACGTAAAACTGAGCACATGATATCTCGGGTAATTATATGACTAATTAACATCTTTAGGAGATTTATTTTCTTCTATACTCATACTTTCTCTATCTATATTTGGGTTTTGAAATAAACGGTAATTGTGAGTTTATGATTTTGATATATTCTGATCATATATGTGTAGCTCTTGTTTTTATGGTTAAAACGAGCCAAAAATCACTGAATTCGGACATCGTATGCAAAAGTTATGTCAAAAACAGTTTAGAGTTGTGATTCGTCACAAGTAACACTTTGGGGGAACCGATCCTATGGAGAGGTGCAATGGGGGAAACCGATCCTATGGAGAGGTCCCCATACGAAGAAGTGTAAAACTGTTTTGCCCATAACGTCTTCGTCCGAATTCGGAATAACCTCATTCTTTTTGCGTTGTTTTCGCAATTCAATTCCCTACAAGATAGAGGTAATTACAATACTTGATTATTTGTTAAAAATTTATGGTGTATTGCATTTATGTTTATGGGATTGTTTGATTTCGGTTTTATTACCTTGATATTCGATCTCATAATATGTTGTGAACCCTTATGTTTTGGGTGACTTTTTGATTTAGAAGGATTAAGTTCTAGCCCATGTTGGTAGGATTTATCAAAGGATCATGAGGGGTTCCTGTAGAAACAATATGTGAAAAAGTCACAATATGTTGAATCGGTTTTGGTTTAGCATAAAAACATGTGTTTCGACGGTTTTCAACTTTTGCTTGCAATTGTTAAAACCGATTTTCAACCTTTCTCTGGTAAAGGTTGGTTGTTGTTATTCTTTTGTTTTTGGCATGAGAATGACAACATAATGGTATTTCGATATTAATTCTCCCGAAAGAAAAAAACGATGCGATCATATTTGGAGAAGTTGGATGCGAAATTGAGGTAACAATCTTGTTAGTTAATTGTTTTCCTGTTTTAAGAAAGGCCTATTTTTATTTGATATTTATATATTGCTTTTGCTTAAACGAAATAGTTGGTACAATTGATTTGTTTATTCCATTATGTATGTGTGGATGTTTGTGTGATTTAATTGTTTCCGGTTAAGTAAAACTTTTTGTATCTTCCTTTGTTGTGTGATATCAATAGTTTATGCTTACGAAATTTGGTGCAATTGCGGTGCTTTAATGTTTATGTTAATTCAATTGCTTCCAGTTAAGTAAAACAATTGTTATTTTGCTTTATTGTGTAGTATCAATTGTTTAGGCTTACTAAATTTCGGTGCAATAGTGAAACCTTGATATATATATGTTGTTTCTATTGTATCCGGTTGAGGTGAATAATTATGCAAGTTGATTTATTGGTTTGTATAAATTATTTATGGCTTAACGAATGAATATGTTGACGGGACGAGTTGTTTAGTCCAATTCGATTCCGGATAAGACAAACTAAGTTAATTCTGATCTTAGTTAGACTTATCAAAGTGGAGGTTTCGGTTATTTAAGTATAGCCGAAAGCCTAAACAAGGAAATGCTAGTTAACTAACTTAGTATTTGGCTTGTTTAAAATCTAAAGAAAGGTCTAAGTTATATGGATAATTAGAACCTGATGAGAAAAATGAAGTTTATCTTTGTTTTGGTCTTATCAAATGAAGCGGTTGTATTTATACAATCGGTTTAGCAAAGGAACTAAGTTTCTTAGTTGATTTTTGGTTTGCTAAACTAGTTGGGAAAATTTCTTCGGGCAATTATTTCCATGATAACATATCAAAACGTAATTACTTTGTAGTTTCGGTTTTGATATTGGTTATCAAAAATTGTATGTGGAACCCTCATGCTTGACTCAACAGGTTGCAAGTCTATTTTTGAGATTTGTAAGATTCTTTTCGTGTTGTCTTTTATTTTTTCGTTTCTTTGTCATTTTTGTGACAAAAAGGGGGAGAAATATATGGAGTAAACAGGTGATACTGGTATCAATTTTATAGTTGATTGGTGTCACTAGGAAAGAGGACAATGGTGCTTGAACGTTTATCTAACGAATGAGGAAAAGCACAGACTAAGGGGGAGTAACATATCATATAATCGGGATAACAAAGACGTGCGGATTGAAAATCTACCCATCTCACCTTTAGGGGGGAGTATGAGCTTTGTTATTATAGTGTAGCTGCTGCATTTTATGGATTGAATGAATGCAGGTTATGTGCTGTTGGATTCAGGAATCAAGCGTATGTCTAATGAATTCTTATAATTTGTTTATCCATATGATTGTAAGAGTTTTGTCACTAAAATTGACAAAGGGGGAGATTGTTAGAGCATTGCTCGGTTGAACCCACCAAGCGTTGGTATGTCAAGTATGGTTGTCATATTTTAGTGAACCAAAACTAATTTAAAAGTCGCTTGATTTAAATATACTAGAGTCAACTTCGTATAGGTTAGCTTGAAAGTATTAGGGTGAGACATTACAAGTATTGCGAAGACTTGAAGAAGCGAAGAAGAACGGAGCTACAACCACAACATCATCCTTCCACTTGAGGTTAGTGATATTTGACTTGAACTGTTTCCTTCCCTAACATATCTTTCAAGTCGTGCATATTTAAAACATAAAACTGCGAATCAACTCTAGATAGACATAGTATTAAGGAATACAATATGAAGTTTCTTGCTTAACCATTAAACTTTGTATATAAGACATCGACATAATCGTATGAATGCTATTGTGATTATGTATAAGTATGAGGTGAGGATTTCATCCTAGGGAACAATGTTTACATGTGTTCTAAGGAATTAAGTTCATGATATGTGTTGTGAACTGAAAAGCAAATCGCCAGGCGTTATTGGGGCTGTTCTTCATTGCATATCTTATGAACGACCTATATGTGTGATTAGTATAACCGCTCATGACTTATTTGTGTTCTTGGTAAAACTATTCACATGAGGCCTAACTTATGTATTGGTATGACTTTTATTAGTGAAACCGATCATAAGTAATCACCTGGGGTATGATCGGGTTGTAAGTGTCTGAACTTATTACTGGGAGAATGGGAACTGATCCTAGTAAGAGGTGAAGTGCATCA
Organism: Papaver bracteatum; assembly: GCA_023529315.1. Lineage (NCBI taxonomy): Eukaryota > Viridiplantae > Streptophyta > Magnoliopsida > Ranunculales > Papaveraceae > Papaver > Papaver bracteatum. The sequence goes on from JAJJWX010004531.1 coordinate 4,033,733, forward strand.
CAAGGGGAACCGATCATTGTATGAGGTGCATCAAGGATTATGGAAGAAAGGGGAACCGATCCTATGAACATGTGCAACACGTTTTTGGGAAGGGAAAACTGATCCTGTGGACATGTGCAGTGCATACAAGTTAGATACCAAATATATGTGGGGAACCGATCCTAGTACCTAGTCACCTATATCTTTGGTAAGCTAGTGTAACTATCTACAGTACTCACATGGAGGTAGAACCGAAACTTTTTTTGGTAGAACCGTAAACCCATGAGTTGTGATTGAGTGTTACTTGATCAATCACGTAGTTCTTGAAAGTCAGGTGAACCAATTCTAAACTTGTTTGGAAACGTGGTAAATCGGTTTCAAGTGAGCAAGTATGAAAAAGTACTTGCAAAAGTAAGATGTCGACACACTTTGAGCACGGTGCATTAATGCTTATTCTATATTGTTCAAAGATATTCCTTAACGGATAAAAAGGAAGTAAATCCCAAGATCGAATTTAAATAAGTTAATAATATTTTTAATTAAGGATTTTTAATTATATATGGAAAATAAGAATTTGTAATGTGCATTTGCTAATTAAATATTTTCCAAGGAGATTTCGATCATGTATTTTTGGACAGTGCATTCACTGGGATTATGAAAACCGAATTTGGTGGAGTAATGAAAAATATCTTGAGAATTTTCGGTTTTGGAAATTCTTTAGTGTCCAAATTTCCTTGTTCATAAATACTGTGAGTTTTCCTTTCCTAGCAAACTAATCCTGCGTAACATAGAATTCCTCTTTTGTCTTTGTTACTGGTGAAGTCGCTTATCGGAGAGGAGATTAATCTAATTAGGTGAAATCTCTTACGACCGCTCAATTTAAAGTCTTCTTTGGGATTGAGAAGCTCTAGCGCGACCCGTTGGTGGGAAACTAGATATTGCGGTTTATCTTTAGTTTTCGTATTGATTTGATTGACTAACATGGTTGAACTTTGATTGCACCTAGTTTGTTTATGCTTGAGAATCTTCTCTTCTGATATAAGATTCACTCAAACTAGTTCAAGGTTTCGACAGGGGTATTTAGACTGTTGTTAGATATAAAGACGATCTTTTGATAATCCATTGTTAACAGACTCCGTTCTGTGTGTGATTGATCACAAGAGATTCAAGTAGTTGTGTGCAGGTGTTTATTGAAGTTCTAAGAAGATTTGAAGACAAAGAAGATTTTGAAGATTTCTGACTTGGTTTTTATAATCTTTGGTGTGCACAATACTTGTTTGGGAAAAAAAGGATCCGACTATAATTGATTTATCCTTTTGGGTATTTTGATAGAATAATTGAGGAAGATCGGCATCAATACATTTCCTTGTGATTAAAGGTATTGATTGGCTTAATCTTAACAATTGCCTTTGGGTGATTGAACATAAGATAGATCTTGGAACCTGAAAAAGGAGTTTATGTTAAGATAAATAAGGGAACCTTTGCGCAACTAATATCACTTGGTTGAAGAGAGTTGATACCAAACATATTTGTTGTTCCTTTACTGTTTGGAATATGAACCAAAGGAATTTATCCAAGTACGTGACTTGTTTATAGGTTGGAGGCATGGGAATACAGACGGAACTATGTGAACTATAGGTTTAGTTGCTTGGTTTCAACTATACGAAGTTGATTTATTTTGTATAGCGGCTTAATCCTGAGAGTATTCAATTCTGGACTAGGTCCCGGGGTTTTTCTGCATTTGCGGTTTTCTCGTTAATAAAATATTAATGTGTTATTTACTTTATATTTTTGCATTATAATTGTTTTATTATAATTAAAGTAAATTGCACAAACGTTAATTCCTATTTACTTGATACGTGAATCCTATAGTGTTTTGTTAAGTCTGAACCTTTGTATCAAGTAAACACACTTTGTTGTTGTATTGTCTCGATCTTGTATCCATAGACAATCACACAAAGTTTGAACCGATTTGTTGTATTGTCTCGACTCAGTCCATAGACAATCACTTTCGGGGAAAGGACTTATAGGAAGTAAATGTAATAGCTTGAGGTATATTTTGGGTACCCTCGACTTTTCATCATATCCACCATATACTACCCCCAGGGGAATGGGAAAGCTGAAAGCACCAACAAAACCTTAATTCGGATTCTCAGTCGAACAATGCATGATCATCCAAGGACATGGCACGAACGGATACCAATGGTATTGTGGGCATATCGGATGGCACTTAGGAGTTCTACCGGCGTTTCCCTTTACTCACTCATCTATGATGCGGACGCGATTCTCCTGGCAGAGATTAAAATTCCGTCAGCCAGGATTGCATCAGCAAGTGGGGTCCACTGGAATGAAGCCGAAACATTGAGCTCCAGGATTGCCGAGTTGGATACCTTAGACTCCAGGAGAGATAAAACAGAAAAACGTACTTAAACATACAGAAGCAGGATCTCCAGAGCGTACGACAAAGCTGTAAAACCACGAGTTTTCAAAGTAGGAGATTTTGTTTTGAAGACTGCCAAGCACATTCAACAAGACATGTCTGCATCAAAATTCTCTCCAATATGGGAAGTTCCCTATGTGATCACCAAATCTTACAACACTGGGTACTACAAAATTATTAAAGAGGATAGAAGTAAATTGGAAGCAGTCATCAACGGAAAATGGCTCAAGGCATACTACGCATGATCATCGTTCTATCTCTTGCCGCCTCGCAATGCAATAATCAGGCATTGCCACTCTTCTCACGTCTCAGTTATTAAATTCTTCATTAGTGAAAACATGTTGATGTAAACTCCATTCACTTAACAAAATCCAATGCAATTTATTTTCCAAAGCAAGGTTCAAAACCCAAAAAAAAAAAAACTAAACAAAGGAGAAACGATCAAAACATCATTATGCCTACTTATTCAAAACAAAAAGTTGGACTCAGAAAAGGCTGTCCAACAAGTTGTAGTTCCTTGAAAGCATCATTTTCAACCTCTCTTGATACCTTTCAGTCATACTCTTCAAGTCTCGGATCGTTTTCTCCACCTTCTCAGATTCCGCATCCAAGGCCTTCTCCTCTTCCAAGATGGCCTTTGTAGCAGGGACAATGTTGGCGATGATACCATCTTGATCAACTTTGATAACGTCAAGGCACTTCCACAACCAGCCTACGTTGAACTCCATGGATTCACATGTAGATATCATGTCTTCCCAATTCTCGATAGTTGATTCAGCAACATTATGTATGGATGTACCTTCTATCTCGGCGATCATGGGAAGGAGACAGTTCACCGTGGTAACCAAAGCAGACGAGCAATGCCGCACCATATTCCTAGTTACAATATGGACGTACTTTCTCCATATTTTTGTATACAAGGGGATGAAAAGCTTCCTTACTAGAAAACTACCAACAACCTGATAAATAGAAGATAAACATCTCATGTGTACATCGAAACGCAAGCCTGCATTAGGGTACTCATAGGATGAGATACCCAAATTAGCGTCTTCCATATTAGCGGCATGAGTGTTTGAGATTGAAGGGAGAGGAGTGGTTAAATCATCATCGTCAACCACTTTTACGCATGTCCCATAAGGATACCTCTACAAAAAAAAGAAGAGAAAAATCATGAGAAGGTTGTGTCACATGCTGGTCATGGCAGACGAACGAATATTCACCAGTGAAAAATATACCGGTATGATCTTCTTGACTCGAAGGATTCGGAAAGGAGAATCATCACAAGGCTCAGGAATCCAGCCGCTCTGAAAGAAAAATATGATTATACATAAAAGAAAAGGAAGAATTGACACTTCAAAATCTAAAAGATTTTTTTTTATCATACTCTGGATACACGCCGCTTGCGTTTGGCAGAAGAATCTGGCTGAGTCGAAGAAGATGATCCACTTCTATCTGACATGATGAAAGCAGAGAGTTTCAACAGGAAAATATTTATCCCATCACGATAAGGGTGTTTTAGCTCCCCTGTTTATATATACATGGCAGAAACCCTAAAATGATATCGAATGGCGACATTCATCCGATAAACGAGGATTTAACGCCAACCAAGTCATGCTCCTTTTGAAACCCTAATTAAGAACCGGGAAGGGATCGTTGGATGGTCAAAGAAAGAGTGCATTCAAACCAGCTCCGAGTCCTAGTCATCGAGGTCATGGTATCAAATTCAAGCAACGGCCACCTCCCTGCTACAATGATGTGGAGATCAACACAGAGCACCAACTGCCACAAGAAAATACACAGGCAGATAAGCGAATAATAAAAAGGGAGGACGACCTTATTTTTATACGCACGAATATTTTTGGAATCCGAGTGTAAAAATGGTTTTCTTTTGTACCATTCACGGAGGAGGGCAGCTGCCCGTGAGCGCCAATACTACATGGACGGACCAACAGTGCGTCAATGTTTCCTGTTAATCCTTTCATACCTTGTCTTTTTGATTTGATCTTGTCCATCACCATCTATTGCTTACCCCGCAATAATGTCACTGTTACGTACTAAGCAGGAGACTTAATGTTGATGGTGGTTTTTTATTTCAGGGTTAAAATCGTAAAACCCTGTATTTAATGTGCTTTCATCCTGTAAAGGAACAAAATCCATTTGACAGTGATGAGTGTTCTTTACTTATATATGTTTTGAGTAATTCGAAATATTTATGAAATTTATCAGAATGGTGCATCAATACCAGATATTCTATAAAATTCAACCTATTGCATTAGTTATTAATACATTGACCTGCCTGGTATTTTCCAATGTTATGTCCTCAGCCGAACTCTCATTATTGACATGACATGGCGATGGAGTGTTCAATCTCAGCAGAGTAGCATGAATCTCCTGAAGTGTTAGTATTGAGATCTGCATGAAAATACCCACATGGGCTACATCACTCTCTAACAAAGAAAATCTCATATCAACGCGCTTTTAAGTCAGCTCAATCGTGCTTGAATTCCTTAAGGAAAATCTAGACTGTTAATATCAGTCTTAGAAACGATCACGACCACACAGTTTGGCCGCATAATTCAACAAACCTAGACCACTCCTGGCAGAACTAGGTAATTACTTCATTGACCACCTATGAGCCCACCAACGTCCCAACCAACCGGACTTTGCTTCAACCCATCCCAGCATTGTCGAACGCTAACCCTAAACAGGGTGATCGCGTTATTGTAGGAAGCTCGAATGACCTAAACTGTCTAAAACAGTCTCAAAAATGTCGCAATCATCCAGCTTTGCCACCCTAGTTGGACGGCTTAGATTTTCCTACAAACGATTAAGGAAGTGCCGGCATGTTCATTAGCTACTCAATTTTCCCCCTTGACAATGGACTTGCCTGTGGCAAGCCCATAGGGCGTTAAACCATTTGCCCAAACCTGAGCAAACACGATGTATTCGAAAACCCTGAATTGGGTCGCGGTAGTATACAACTGTCGCAAATCGATCGTGTTCGTCCAAATTGGCTAGCCTAATTGGATGGCGTAGATTTCATCTCATACGATCGAAGAAACACCAAAGTATTCATTGGTGGCCCAACTCCTTCCTTGGTCGATCAACCTAATCACGACAAACTCTTAATGCATCAAGTCATTCGATTGAACTAGGGAAGACGTGGCCGCTTTTCAAACCTAATCAGTGTTTTCGGCAACACATTACTGCCGCAAATCGATCACGTCCATCCATCTTCACCAGCTGATTTGAGTGGCTTAGATTTAATTTCAGACGGACCCGAAGATGTCAATGTGATCACTATCGGCCGACCTTCACACGTGACCGACCGGACTGCTCGAGCTAATGACCGATCCCTCGAATCGTCTGCCCAAAAAGGGTTGGCCGCATGGCCCCCAAACCCTAAGTTGCGTCAGCAGCAGTTTAAAATTGCCGCAAATTGATCACGACCATCCAACTTCACAAGCATAGTTGGATGGTGTAGATTTGTTTTCAGAAAACCAACAATATAGCACTGTGATCACTGGCGCCCCCTCTTCCATGAGGAGCGATCGTCCAGGCCAAGGCTTGCTCATGTGGCCCCGAACGATCTCTCGAAAAGTGGCCATTCATGCTACTTGTACAATTCAACAGTCATTAACTGCCGCAAATTGTTTCAACCACTTAACTTGGCTAGCCAATTTTAGCGATCCATATCTAATCTCGATCGACAGATAGGATTTTAGAATGACTACCAGTCGCCACTCTCCTAAAATTCCCGATCGTCCACTCCCTGAGATGCGTGCGTAGCTCCTACCAACTCCCTTAAAGAGGACGGTCATGCTCCTTTTAAGACGCTCAATTCGTGACTGATTTAATCAAGCTCTAAAACTATGATGCATCTAGCACATCGATTATTTTCAGCTACATGTTTTAAAGCGATGCTTCATGCACATCGATTATAAGCGATGTTTGGTAAACATTGGTTTCATATAAAACTTAGTTGTTTAACCTAATAGCACCATATGCTATTCTTTGCGGAAAGTCCCACGACTTGACCCACTTACTCGAGACATCAAACATGTCACAAACTGAGGAATACTTACTGGGGTATTTGTATGGCGGTTTATAACGTGCGACGTGCAACGCGCCCATCACGAAAACTTGTCAGGAAAATATGGATGGTTAAACGGTGATGAGGGAAGTGGGAAAAGGCATGATCGTGTGACAATCACCATCCTTACACGACCCCAGTACTCCATTACTTAACTTCCTCCACTTCATACGAGATGAGGATTGCGCTCAAATGACTTGTATAAATAGGTTCTTCGACCTATTTTCAGAACATAATTGTTATCAACACAAGTAGCCAGAAACCATTTTCTGATACGCAAGTCATAAACAACCATACCTTCAACATCCTGATCGCAAATACCTTCTCCGCTTCCCTCCCTAAGATCAACCCTTCTCCTTCACCTTGTGACCGAATTGAATCTGGAACGACCATTTCTTGGTTTAGGCCAGAGTCTTGCATATTGATTTCTCAAACCTAAAAGCATTCTTGTGCAGTGCATTTGTTTGGGGTTTAGACTCGTTTCTCATCAACACACCCCAAATTACTAAGACTGCAGAATCATTTTTTACCCATAAACAGTCACAAAATATCTACATGTACCGAGAGATAATCACACCTTCTTAAATTCCAAAGAAACCCATGCAAATGGATATCATGTGGAACCTTACTGTGATGAGAATGTAATTGATTGCATCTTTTATAATATCTAATGTATCTGAAAGGAAACATACTTTAGAGAATCTAATGAGTCAATTTAGTGAAATGTAAATCACTATAGTATTAATTTGGATTATTGAATCCATATTGACTCCGACAATGAAATGTTGGAAATTAAGTGAAATCATTTACATACTTTGACATAACCATAAATGAACTTTGGTTGTAACATGATATTTCGTTTTGAAAGGACTCATATGTACATCATTGTGTTTGAGTGGTCGAGACAACGGGAAAAATATTGACAGAATGTAAAGTAACGACACATCTCTCAATGAGTGTTTTCTAAAGTACTAGATGCACAACTCCCCCTCCCACCCTCCCATTATGCTTTTAAGTAAGAAAGCATATCAATCGTTTCACAAAGTCTTCAGTAAAACAGGATTGAGACCATCCTAAGATGCAAATGGTAAACAATCCATATTACAAAGAAACAAGGTGAAATTTAAAAAAATGTTCATACAGAATGAGGACCATTAAAGTGACTTATGGATCTGGTGAATGTTTTGACATTTTGGACTAGCAATAGTACAAACAGACCCTTTTGCCACGCCAAATTGCTGTGTCCATAGGGGTTTTGACACGCCAATTTGGTTTGGACTTGGCATGGCTTATGCTTGCGTGGTTTTAGGTAACACAGCGTGGTTTAAGGTAGTTTATAGCCACGCTTGCGTTGCGTGTCTATTTCTGCATGAAATAGACATGCTAGAGCCATATAGGCGTTGCTATATAGTGTCCAAAAAACTTAAGTACTGGTGCTCTATATACACACGATTTATTGTTTTGGCGTGGCTATTTGGTTCACTATAGACACACAAATTGTTTTTTGGCGTGGCTATTTGGTTCACTTTAGACACACAAATTGCTTTTTGGCGTGGCTATTTGATTCAATATAGACACGCAAATTGCTTTATGGCGTGGCCATTTGGTTCACTTTAGACACGCAAATTGCTTTTGGTATGGCTATTTGATTCACTATAGACACGCGAATTTCTTTTTGGCGTGGCTATTTGGTTCACTTTAGACACGCAAATTTCTTTTTGGCGTATTCATTGCTCATCCGATAGACACGCCATATAGGTTAAACGTGGTAATATGTTATGTTTTAGCCACGCCAATTTCACTTACCTCCATCCATGTTGCTGTATTAGGAACCGTTGAATACCATCCACATGTAACATTGTTATCCGTTCATTGGATATCCTATAGACACGCCCCACAGAGCGTGGCTATATGTGATATTTAGCCAAACAAATTTCCAATTGCCTTGATCCACGTGGCCGTATTAGGAATCGTTCGATCTCATTTAAGATCATGCAATATTGACCGTTCAATTATATGCATCCTTCACCGTCCACATGTAACGTTGTGAGCCGTTCATTGGATATTCTATAGACACGCCCCACAAAGTGTGGCTATATGTGATATTTAGCCACGCCAATTTCCAATTACCTTGATCCACGTGTCCGTATTAGGAATCATTGGATCTCATTTAAAATGATGCAATATTGACCGTTAAATTATATGCATCCTTCACCGTCCACATGTAACGTTGGGAGACGTTCATCGGAGAACCTATAGACACGCCCCACAGAGCGTGTCTATATGTGATATTTAGCCACGCCAATTTCCAATTACCTTGATCCACGTGTCCATATTAGGAATCGTTGGATATCATTTAAGATGATGCAATATTGACCGTTAAATTATATGCATCCTTCACCGTCCACATGTAACGTTGCGAGCCATTCATCAGAGAACCTATAGACACGCCATATAGCATGGCTTTATGTGATATTCAGCCACGCCAGTTTATATCTGCTTAGTTTGTCTTTATGTTATGTTTAGCCACGCCAATTAATCTCGAAGCGTGTGTATTACGCCTGTGACGCCTCTAAGCTATTCAGATATGACGCATCTAAAGCATCCACCTGGCACAATCCAAATTCTCTTATACATTATAAATTGTGGTTAAATTTGAAATTCATATATGCCAAAAATTCATATTATTATTAATAACACAGTAAAAAATGTTGAGCTTTGGTCTAAAAGTTTGCGAAGAAAATATTAAAGAGCATTTATCCAAAAATTATCAGTTTTTCTTCAACTTTTTTGATGGTGGTGTCTCTTCAAGCAATTGATCAGGTTATGACATTCTCGACACGGCAAACCTTGTCATCATATGTTTCCCATCTGGAAGTTGGTATGCCTGATCTACACATTGTACATATAACTTTCTTTGCACCTTTTTAATCTTCTTTGGAAGCTTGTCAGAGGCTGCATGACTCCCCGAATGTGGATTGATTGCTAGGTGCTCCTCATATAGTTTATCTTGTGCAAGGATGCTTGTCATTCTTAGGTCACTGTCCAATTTCTTCTCAGAATCTAAAACTGGTTCTGGTTGCTTACGAGGTTTTCCATGCTGTGGAGTTTCCTGCAGAAAGAGATTAAATGTATTATATATATATATTATAAATCCAATGCGAATTCGTCTGTCATGTGAATTCTCAACATGAGACATACAAAAGTCATTTTTCCAATAATGTAATAAAGTCAACTTCACTGAAGGCCGCGACATTTTTCACAGATGACGCCCATAATAAAATCCATAACCAAATATCAATTTTCTAATTTACACTGGTATTCATGTTCCATTTAGGTGTTAATATATTTATATCTCGTACTTATTCTTTAATCAAACTGAATACACGATTTATGTAAAACAATTTATATACTTGATTAACAAAGAAAAAGAGCTAAGAAACTAACCTTGTCATTAGAGATAGAACAGTTATCTTTCGGCCATGCCACAAAACTATCTTTAGCTTCCCCTAATAACTTAAACTCACCACTTAGTTCGGTTAACACGAATGATGGAACTATAACCTCCTGAATATTTACAACATAACAGTGTTTAGGAAGATATTGTCCATGTATTTTATGGTTAGGCACCGTAGGTAAAATACTGCATCTAGCAATGACGTTTCCCCTAGATCCATTCCAAAAGTCGTATTTTACTTTCTGCGGAGATACGGCATATGAACATCATATAAAAAGAAAATGCTAGAATTAGCAATATAGATTTATGAAGAAGAAAAAAATATACTCCATTAGATGTCTTAGCCAGAGGTTCTACCGTAGATGTGCACGACTTCTCTACAGATATTGAAGGATTTGGTTGGGAATTACTGGTAGAGTTCTGCATAAGATTAAAAGACTGCTTCTTAGATCCATCAGAAGGGTTGCTACGTGAAGAAGACTTCCGTAGAGAAGTAGTTGGTTGTGAATTAATGGTAGGGTTCTGCATAAAATTAAAAGAGCTATTAGTTACTTTTGAAAGTTACACATATTTCTATTTTTCTAGGTTCTCTAATTTACACCTGGATCGGTGATTCATATAATTGATAGACTGGTTTATGTATATTCGACTTAAAAATAAAACAAGCCAAGCAACTAACCTTCTTAGCAGGCTCGGTGAGCTTAACACCATACTTTTTCCAAGTAATCGCTTTTCCAAGAGTTTGTCCTAACGTTACCATACCATCAAATCGTACGGGTAGACAGAAATTCGGTTTTATTACTTCATCAATCAGGATTTTGTGGCAATCAACCTCCAACCCATCCTTTCCATGTAATTGTTGTTTTCCTACTAACAGAAAATATATACCTCTAGCAATGACATTCTCCTTAGACAACTCGTCAAAAAGGTAACACCTTCTACCCTGTGGAAATATATGGCATATGAACATCTTCAAGCGAAAACTTCAAAGCAAATTTGAGATTTAAAATGCATGTAAAAAAAAAAACAGATACCGGAACTGCTGCAGTTGTCGTGATCTCAGATTTTTTCCGATTAAATGTAGCTTTTGATATCACATCCAGAGTATGTTTCCCTGAATTTTGTTGAGTTTAGAGTAATATTCCATATTTGGGTAACAAATATACCAAATTCTATCGTGAATGCGAAGACACTGATGAATTGAATAGGTAGAAAATATACAAGGTTCTCCAAAATACTCCCTAGCATCCATGATTCATATAGTTGATAGCATATTTCAGACTCATATGGTCTTAAGATCATGTAACTGGTTTAAAACACATACCTTCATAACTTTTTCAGATATTACGATACGAGATTGTTTCCATTGAGTAAATCCAGTGATTTCACAGCCTCAAAATATTTTGGTTGACTTACCTGCATTAGAAAATTGAAATGAAAGTTGTACCTTATTTTTGCAGTGAAACCATTTAATCAAAATGCACAACTGACTCACAATCAAATAGCTAACCACATATCTCTTTCTATAAGGTTCTCTAAAATATACACTAACGTCCGTGATTCATATAGCTGATAACATATTCGTCTCTTATATCAAACAAGTTATATATATATATATATAACTGGTTTGTGTAAAAACATATCCAATGAGTTAATAAAGCAAACAAGCATAGAAACCAACCTTTTGATCCAAGATGGTTTGATTTGATGGCCAATTAATTTCAGCATCACCAACATCTTTTAAAGTTTTTATCTCAGAAGATGTGCCAAAGGGTAATTTGATGGTTTCATTTAGTACTTCACTAACCAGGACGTTATAGCATGTAACCTCACCCGTCATTCCTGACTTCATTTTATAAGATACCTTCTTTGAAGAGTAAGCTCTACCAAAGCAACAATATTGTCCTTTTATCCAAACCAAAGTTTGCATCATATGCCCTGCAGAGACACAAGGTGCATGACGGATAGTAAATGGAAGATTAAAATTTTAAACGCATTGGAAAACCATACATCAGTGGTAACTTTTTCAGATGGCACATTCTGAGATTCCCCAGTGGATGGAGGAGATGAAGACTTCTTTTTTGATATTAAAGACGCCGGAGATTCAGTAGAAACGGTCGACGTTTTAGTATAAGGATAGTCCCGCTTCGCGGAACCTTTGGTGCTTTCAGATAACTTATGCGGACCGGATTTCTCATGTTTTTTTGGAAGTTGCTTAACTGATTCTGGACCTATGTTATTCTTAGATCGATTGGAGGCATTGCTAGGTCCTGCATCCTGTGACTGTAGTTGAACGCATTGTTTGGAAAAATCAGATACTGTATGCCATTTTTATAAAAAAAATTACACAATGTAATCAAAACTCAGTTCATTTACCTCTCCTCCAGACTTGCTGATACTGTTGCCCATAATTTTCGCAATGTCGACTCCTTGAGATAACAAGTTATCTATTAATCTCTGATACGCATTTTTAGTAGACTCTAATTCTTTCTCCTTAGCTTTCAGCTTTTCACGCAGTTCATCGTTCTCTTACGAGTATCTTGGTTTTCTTCCATTTGGAAAGTAAAGGGTTGTCGTCACTCCAAAGCCAGCCCCCTTGACACGTCCACCCTTATCAGGGCCGATCGCAACTGTTAGGGCATCCTCATTATGACCAACTGTTAGAGTTTCCTCTTGAATCATCTTTCGCTTCTCTTCATGTTCAAATAATGTGTTAAATTCTGATTTAAACCTTGTGCAATTTCTTTGCACTTACTTTGGTTAAAAACATGAGGACTGTAAAGTTTCCGTTTTCTCAGAACTTCAGATGTCTTCTTCCTGAAAAACTCGTCTGGAACAATTTCGTCTTTTTTTTCGCGTGCTCTTGCCCACATGAAGCACCGGTCTTCAAGATCTTCTTCGGCAACATTTCCGCTTTGGACCTAGTAGTTACCAGAAATAAGTAAGGATTTACATCCGCACGGATCTTAACTGTGTAAAACAGGAAACCTATTCCAAAGCATCTAATGTGACAAATTACAGATTGGTGTAAGAGGACACATCCATATACCATTTTAAGTTTCTGCATATATGAGACACACAATACGACATACAAAACAGAAGTATCTGACATGGCCGGTTTTACTGTGTAGTGTATAATAAATAAGACAACAGACTTACTAATTTTAGTTTTAATCCCGAGTATCCTCCTCGTCCCGTCCGATGTGGGAACTTGGATTGTGATATTGCCTCTTTTCCCCTCTCCGAATTTTTCTTGTAGAGGAAATAAAAATAATTACATTAGTATGATGGGATAGACAATAAGAACGAAACACAAATTCGAAAAAGCAATGTGTATTCCATACCTTAAATATAGGTGATGTTAGTACATGATTAAGGTAATTCTTCCAGTTTTCTTGGTCCATTACCGTTTCGTACTTTTTGGGGAAAGTTCTTAGTTTGTGCGGCATTTCCAGGAAGGTTTTTACATGATTGTTGTACAATTTCCTTCTGAAATCCAGCAGCTGAACAAGTAGACGCTTCATGACCACTCGCTTCAGCTCATGGGGCACCTCATAATGAAGCTGCAATAACATCTAATTATGTTAATCACAGACTCACAGTTAGACAACAAAAACGACGAATTGGTAACCGCATATGCATACCAGAATTTTCTCCCACATATTTTCTTTTGTTGTTGAAGGGACTTCCTTCCAACATAAATGTTTTATGCCAACCATATCACGGACCAAATAGCCTAGGTAACTAATAAATTCAATTCTATGGTTACCAATAGGCCGGAACATTTTGTCAAATTCAATATCCCTTCTTTTGGCATTTTTTTCCGAGAAGTCTCTATGCAGCTTCAACATTCTTGTCATTCCCCTCTCTTTTATGATCACTTCTATAGAGTCTTCTTGTTGTGGATGCTTTTCTGCTTCTGGAGCATTTTCCAATTCTTTTTCTTCTAACACCTCTAAATCATCATTTTCATAAACTTCTGGAAATAACCGAGGCAACATATGAAACCATGTGATGTTTAAGTAGAAACAAATAAGTATAAGGTTTCGCACATTACCTGTTAATTCTTCAAATTTAGCAGTGTGGACCATATTATCACCATCATTGTCATCTGATTGTACAATGTCATCATGACTCTCATCTAAATCCATCGTTTCTTTATCATAATCCACCTCATCATCTGATTCCCTCCATTGGTCGTAATCATCATCTTCTCCCATGACAAAAGATGTGTAGGTACGTGCATCTCAGTTAGGAATTTGAGCTTATTTTGGAAAATATTAGCTAAACCTAACAGGATAGGAAACATGTGTTACACCTATTTTCTATTATATGAAAAGAAAACAAACATGAACTCATTGGTGCATGTAACTTGAGGCAAAAACATCACTACAACACACACAATCTCCTCATGATTATTGTGTTATCCACAAAGCGAAAGGTACCAGTTAAACGGTCTTATATAACTTTTTGTTACAAAATCCAAGAGCACTAAAGCACCATATAATGATTATCCATTTTTATCTTGAAGATATAGTCAAATTAGCCAACCAGCAACATGGTATTATTAAAAGTGGCAACTTAAAATACAGAAGTTACATGCTCGCCAAGTAACAGAGACTCAAAAGATTAAATCTTGAGAAGCCTTATATATAAATATGATTGACACAACATCGTCGATCAAAGTAGAATTATAAACTCTCAATAAAAATCCAACCCAAACAATAACAAAAACCTTAGAAAAAAATTAACATCGTTAAGTTTTTTATTTTTTATTTATTTTGTAAAAAACTTACCTAAATCTTATAATAGTTCATGCATGTAACTAAAGCCTAAAATATTATTGTTGTAACAAAATGAAATCACATCTCATCGTACAACCCGTGATTGTCATTAACTTGTTCTTTGATACAGCCGAATAAAAACCCTAATCATGCTTTACTAGTAAACCTATAAGATCTAACATCTGATTCCATGAGATCAAGCAAAAAATCTAACATAAATTTAATATTCATTCAGGGTTGTAGAAATATGACCAACAACAAAGATCGAGTTTAAAGAGGTAGATTTTGTAAAGATTAGAGATAGTAATAGAATAAAAACCCTACTCATGCTTTAACTAGTAAACCTATAAGAAGTGATAGATTACACTAATCATGCCTTAACTAGTAAACCTATAAGATCTAACATCTGATTCCATGAGATCGAACAAAAAATCTAACATCAATTTATTATTCATTCGATAATGGGTTGTAGAAATAATACCAACAACAACGATCGAATCTGAAGAGGTAGGTTCCTTGTAAATATTAGAGATAGTAGTAGAATTATGATTTCATAGAGAAAATGAATCGAGTAATAAAAACTAAAAAAGTAGATCGAACTGATCTTTCTTTTTCTTTTTGGAATTTAACCAAACCATCAGCCGGGAATTGATTTTCCTTTTGAAATCAACCCGCCCAGTAAAATTCATTTTCATCACCCGCCAAAAAAAATATTTTTGGTGTTTTTCTTTTTTTATTTCCAAATTTTTGATGTGTAACCAATATGGTTAGTTTCCTTATTTTATGAGAGAATATATCATAGACGGTTATTTCGAATAATATTTTCCTTAATAATTTTAAGCTGGGTTGTCTCCTGCATTGTTCTTGGTTTATGGAGGAAACGTATGATTTTGAATTATTAGCGGCACCTATGTAGGAAACGTATTATTCTAATCATACAGTAAGCTACTAAATATAAAGAAATTAAACCCATCCATTTTCATGTTCATCATTTCAGAAAACATAAAAGTTCAACGTGAATCATTCATCACATAAATGTCAACCTATCTATCAGCGTAAAAAGCCTGCATCTAGTGCAGTACTTAAAAATTAAATACAACCACCACTGAAAACAAAATGGTCAGACGAAATGCTTTATATTTAAAAATATGTAAACTAAAAGTTCACACAGCAAAAACCCTGTTTAAAAAGCAAAGAACTTGTTAGATGAGTCTGGTTCTTTGTTAGATTAGTCTGGTTCCTCATTATCATCCAAATCCACACAGATATCATTGTCATTAACATCATCGTATAGCAGTACTTTACTTTCAATATCACTTTACTTGTTCAAACTCGTATTTTTGTTTAAAGTGTTGGCAAGGAGATAATAAGATCAGACCTAAAGTGATATATCGATTCTTATTGTTTACAGGGAGGAACAACTGTATTTTTCTACATTTCCTCCATTCTTTCAGCTAATTATATTTATTTTTCCAAAATAATGCACACCTCATAAATAAATAAACATTTGAAAGAGTATATTGCATTCTGTAAAGTTTGTGAACTTGTAAATAATTATCTGATTTATTTCATGATTCCAAACATCACCTTCTAAATGACAAAATTGGAAAATGAAACAAGAAATGAAAACAACTTTCACAGCGTCGACAAAAAGAAATCGATTAATCAAACCCTATCATCAACAAAAAAATAATAATATATCAAATGAACCAATCCTATCTTCATACAGTTGTTCTCGTAATGCTGAGGTGAACGTGGTCACTCCAACCAGCAGGCTTGGGCGCCTTTTCATCCTCAGATTTGCCATTTTTTGCTTCATCAGGCTCCACATTCTTGTTAACTTTTGGATCCTCTGGCATATCCGGAACATCGGGATGTTCATTAATAATTTCAACAATAGAAGCAGGAACATCAACATTCACAATAGGAACATCAGCATTAATAGTAGGAACATCAGCATAAGCAGGAACATCAACATCCTCAACACTAATGATTACAACGTCCAGAGGAACACCAGGAATAACATCAGCATAAATAGGAACATCATCATTCTCAACACTAGTGACAACATAACTAATTACAGCGTCGAGAGGAACACCAGGAACATTAGTTACTCCGTCCACACTAATGATAATCCTCAATTTACGAGGACCAGCCATCAGTCGAGGACATTTTTGGATCCTCTCGTCAGTTTCATCTCTACAGTCCCTCTTAGCAGAACTCATTTTCTTCTTAATACTCTATGTTAATTTTTTTCTATGCTTGGTGTAATTTATATATATTTCTAAGGAAAACCCTAATTTTTTAGGTTTTTCATCATTATCTTAAATCACCTATTCATTGGTATTTACACCGAATATTATAACAATATAATGAGATATGGATGAATATTTTCATGTTTATCTAATTTCCATTTTAATCTAATATACATTACGAACATAACAAACTAAACTAAATCATGAGATATGGAATGAATATTTTCATATTTATCTAATTTTCTTTTTAATTTAATACACGATCTCATGAGATATGTAATGAATATTTTCATATTTATCTAATTACGATCTCTTAGGAAATACCCAAATAATTTTTCTACTTTTCAACTAATTACCTAGGTCGCTTGGGGTGGCCAGGCCGTCTGGACCATAGGTGTAACACAAAAAAAGGAAAAAACCAAAAGTTGGCTAGTTTAACAATGACCCAACATTTAGCGGCAACACTATCATGTTGATACACGAAATTGAACATTTCAAAATAGAAAAAATCCAAACACCCAAAAAACAACAACAACAACAACACAACTACAAGAAAAAAAAAACAACATAGATAACCCAAGGAATAAATTGTACATTTCAGCATAGAAAAAAATCCAAATACCAAAAAAAAAAAAAACAAAACTACAAGAAAAAAATCTACATAGATAAGCCAAGGAATGTGTTAGTGCCATGGACATCATGAGTACACGTTTCCAATTGTCCGCCAAAATTCTTCAACAATACAGCACTCCTCATGTGAGGAATAATTGCAACCATTATTTCCCACGGTAGTGTCCCCCAAATTTCCGTCCAAGTTCTAGTGAGTGTATTGTAACACAATAAATGCCTATTCTGCCAAAATAAGAGGTCCTTGTTATTTACAAAGGCTATCGGGCTATAAGTCGGCCATTCATCCTCTTAAAGATAATGCTTATCTTATAATTCCAATTCCATTCCCCTACAGGTGCCCATGTATGAATATTTACTTCGGAAATGGGAGCCCAGAAATCTATCCAGGGCCGATCAATCCCCTCATAGATGTAGTAAAATAAAATGCGAACTCCGAACATGACTATCCCAAGTGATGGGAAAGTATTAATCCAAAATTCACTCCCAGTAATATGATGCGGGGGTGGCGAATGTTGATGGAACGTCTCAATGTCCAAATTGAAAGATATTATGCCAGTATCCTGCTGACAACAATCCTTCCAAAAAATACAACCATGTGCGTACACACCTGAACTCCGAAAAGTATAAGGAATCTCCCCTGATATGTTCCTTCATCCCCTCTTGTCTCCTAGAGTGTGTATTTGAACTTTACCATCCATGTGAATTCGAACTACCTTGTACTCATTGGTACGTTGACAGTATCCGAAACCCCCAATTATGTTGTATCGTGGATACCACGAAAGTACCGGATCCGATACAATTGGGATGCATAATTTGGCAGATGGAGGTGCTCACCAGTTTCTGGATTCATAATATAAATAGGATCGTGTATGCCGTGGTGTGAAATATAAAAACATACCATACCATTGCAGGATCCAACTATTGGGTGAAACATAGTCCAATCATCATGGGTTCCATCATTCAGGGCGTCGTGATTGTTGTCTGTTACGATCCGACTGAAATCTCCCTCTCTATAAAAGAGTTGGGTAACTTTATCTTTCCCCATTCTTGGTGTGACACCAAAAAGGAATCCAATTCTTTTGTCCCCAAGGATAGTATTCCATTCTTTGCATACATATTTGCTTGCTAAAACGCTTTCTGCATCTTGGATGCGCTGAAGTATCTCGGTAGTTAATTCCGGCAACATATCCATCACTATTATACTGATGAAAGCTCATCAAAAAAAAATAAAAAATTACAAGCTTTTAGGATTTTCTTATTGTGAATGCTACAAGCAAATACGAGTATAAAGCTTATATATATATAGATATCCAATATACATGTTGGCGAATGGTCGCGTCAGTCTAAGATGTTTTTGGATCCTCTTGTCAATTTCATATCAACAATCACTCTTAATACACTATGTTAGTTTTTTTTCTATCTATGCTTGGTGTAATTTGAAAACTCTAATTTTTTAGGTTTTCCATCATTATCTTAAATCACGATTCTTTGGTATTTACACCGAATATTTCAATTTCCATATTACTAAAAAATGAGATATTGTAGCAGTATAATGAGATATGGAATGAATAGTTTCATGTTTATCTAATTTCCTTTTTAATCTAATATATACATTCCAAACATAACAAACTAAAATAAATCATGATCTCTTAGGAAATACCCAAATAATTTTTCTACTAATTACCTAGGTAGGTTGGGGTGGCCCGGACGGTTGGCTAGTTAAACAATGACCCAAACTAAATTGTACATTTCAACATAGAAAATAATCCAAACACCAAAAAATAAATAAAAAAAACACAACTACAAGAAAAAACAACAACACAACTACAAGAAAAAAAAAAGAACAACACAACTACAATAAAAAAAAACTACATAGATAACCCAAGGAATGTGTTAGTGGCATGGATATCATGAGTACATGTTTCCGATTGTCCACCAAAATTCTTCAACGAGACAGCGATCCTCATATGAGGAATAATTGCAACCTTGCTTGTTTCCCACATCTGTGTCCACCAAATTTCCGTCCAAGTTCCGGTGAGTGCATTGTAACGCAATAAACGCCCATTCTGCCACAATATGAGGTCCTTTATTTTTCCAAAAGCTATTGGGTAATAGGTCGGCCACCCTTCATCCTCATCCTTTTCCAAGAAAATGCTTATCTTATGATTCCAATTCCATTCCCCTCCAGGTGCCCATGTATGAATATTTTTTTTGGAAATGGGTTCCCAGAAATCTATCCGGGGATGATTAATCCCCTCATCAAATGCCTCATGGATGTAGTAAAACAAAAGGTGAACTCCGAACATAACCATCCCAACTGATGGGAATTCACTCCTAGGAATATGATGCGGGGGTCGCGAATGTTGATGAAATGTCTCAGTGTCCAAATTGAAAGAAAATATGCCACTATCCCACTGACAACAATCCTTCCAAAAAATACAACCATGTGCGTACACACCTGAACTCCGAAAAATATAACGAATCTCTCATGCTATGTTCCTCAATCCATTCTTGTCTCATAGAGTGTGTATTTGAACTTTACCATCCATGTGAATTCTAACTACCTTGTACTCATCGGTGCATTGACAGTATCTGAAACCCCCAATTACAGGATACCAAGAAAGTACTTGATCTCGTGCAATAATTAGGATGCATAGTTGTGGTAGATGTAGGTGTTCACAAGTTTCTGGATTCATAACATATACAAGATCTTGTATGCCATGGTGTGAAATATAAAAACAGACCAGACCATTGCAAGATCCAACTATTGGGTGCAACTTAGTCAAATCTTCATGGGTTCCATCATTCGGGGCGTCGTGATTGTTGGTTGTTACGATCGGGTTGAAATATTCCTTTTTATAAAAGAGTTGAGTAACTTCTTTCACTATTCTTGGTGTGACACCAAAAAGGAGTCCAATTCTTTTGTCCCCGAGGATAGTATTCCGCTCTTTGGAAACACATTTGATTACTAAAATACTTTCTACAGTTTGGAGGTGTTGTAGTATCTCGGTAGTTTATTCCGGCAACATATCCATCACTATTATACTGATGAAAGATTATCAAAAATAAAATAAAAAATTAAAGCATTTAAGATTTTTTTAATATTGTAGAATGCTACAAGCAGATATGAGTGATGCTTATATAGACATCCAATACACTTGTTGGCGAATGGTTACGTCCTTGATGAGCATGCATTATTTGAAAGGTCGCGTCTTTAATGAGCAGACAAGTAACGCATATTTGCATGTTTTATCTTTGAAAGGTCGCGTCCTTAATGAGCAAGCAAGTAAATCATATTTTCCCATTTTATCTTATAAGCGGTTATAGCTTAAACCTATAACTGAATTTTTATTTAAAAGAAAACAAAATCTAAAGGATAACCATTACGTCATGAAGTAGGTATGAAAATACATGACATTTTAGTAGGGTGTTATTATTTCTTTGAATTCAACCGGGGTGTTATTATTTCTTTGAATTCAACCTCTGCATGCATCTCTTGAGAATAGATCTCAGAAGAAAAAAAACATAATAAATGTGAAAGAAGAATTAGGATTATATTCATTTTCCAAAGAGAAAATTTAGCCAAGAGAAGAGAAGAAGAAAAAAAGTTTCAGAGATAACAGTGGCTCCAAATAACCCAGAAAAAGAGAGTGGTTCCAAACCATCAACAGGCTAGACCCCAATGACAGAAGAAGAAGTTGATAAGGAGGAGTGCTTGAAAAGAAAGGAAGTGATGATGAGGTTCAAATTAGCAGTATTTGAAATGGATTTGGAGCAACTAGAAAAAGCTAAGGACTATATATGCAAAGCAATAAGATTGAATAAAAAGAAGAAGAAAGAAGAGGTAAGGAATATGAGAGAAGAGGAAGAAGTAGGTTTGCAGAACAATAAACAAGATGATGATATGGATCTGTTGTGGAATGAGTTTTTCATGCAAACTCAGTATATGAGGCAGAAAATGAAAAGAAAAAGAAGAGAGAAAGTAAAAGATAAAGAATACCCAGATTTTTTTTTGCAGTTGTTGCAGAAAAAGGAAAGAAGACAAGGTGTGTTGTTAATGAGAAGGATTAGGGATAGAAGAGCATCAATTTATGCAGGAAGATATAAGGATTAGACAGACCACCCTGAGGATGAAATCAGTATAGAGGATGAGTATCAGGCGTACTTATAACGAACAATAGGTGAGACTCTACCAATTCCAATTTTATTATAAATGGTGGATTTTTTGGGTTAAGTTTCTTTAATGGAAATGATGATACAGATTTTAATTGCAAATGGTTACACAAGTTACTATTTTGAATAAATAGGTATCATCAAAGTACAGAGAAAATTTGGAATTAAGAGTGTCTAATGGGAAATTTTGGAATGTTGACGACTGAATCTTGATTTGTTTTTTGGATTTAGGATTTATTTTCATGTTTTTTGTAATGTTAATGACTGAATGGTGTTGGAGTTGCTTAATTAATGACTGTCTAATGGATTAATTTTCTTGTTTAATGACTGTTTTCTTGTGTATGATTGAATGGTGTTGGAGTTGTTGGTTGCATTGTCAAACTCAATTTATAACCAAAGAACTGGATGTATAGAAAGCACAAGTATTGTGTTGAAAACAAATGGCTACTTGGAAAAATCACGCCTAATTTTATTACACAAATTTGACATTGTATCGAAATCACAAAGGATTGCTGAAATTACATGGATTCTATAAGACTAGAGTCAATCAAGGGGAAGGGGTCTTCCTGTCTTTCATTTGAATTGCAGAAACCAGCTGGGATTCTCATTACAGCTACTTATGCACCAATTCACTAATGCTAACCTCCTGGAATTAGAATACCCATCACGACAACATTTTAATATTTACAACGACATTGGTTGATAATATAAAACAAAAACTATCCATAAAATACAAAACGTGAATTTATCACTACAAATATGGGCTAATGGTACCATAATTTATGTATCTCTCATTTTTCTCATTTATGTTCTGGTGTCAAACACCAGTTTCAAATCAATAATTCGTCTACAAAAAGAATCCCGATTAGTCACGTAATCAACATTTTTTTTCGACTACTCAAATCCACATCAGTTTCAAAATCATTTTCATTCGTGTGCATTTTCAAGAATATCATCATTGATTTATCTATCAATCACTTATACCCTTTGCATCTCAAATTCTCACTTCTTTTTACATTTTTCTTTTCCCCTCTCTGATTTTATTATAATGAACACATAAAAGTCTCCCTATAGATTCGCAAAATTTATAACCATAAATACAAATGGAATACAGAAATGCCTCCCTCTATACCAAATTGACCACCATAAAAGAAACTCCCCCTCTAAATTCGTCGGGAATATGTTTAAAAGCATTAACTCCATTAAATAAAATACCAACCATTATTACCCAAAATAATACCAAGTATGATTCTTCAGGTTTCAAAAATAACTTTTAGTCTAGACAAGATACGAAAAAAAAAATCAAAGATGAGAAATAGTACTATTTAAAAAATATATATATATATATTGAACACCAAACTACATTACTCTGATCAAAACAAAAAAAAAAACACTACACTCGGAATATGTTTGTGGCATGGACATCGTCAGTACATGTTTCCAATTGTCCTCCAAAATTCCTCAACGAGACGGCGCTCCTCATGTGAGGAATAACTCTAACCTTAACCTACTTTATCTCCGCAATTTCTGTCAAAGTTCTGGTGAGTTCATTATAACGCGCTAAAAAGCGGTTGTTTTGCAATAGGATGTCGTTGTTCTTTCCAAACGAGACGGCGCTCCTCATGTGAGGAATAACTCTAACCTTACCCACCTTATAAGGCGGACACCATAGATTCGAATTCTCTTCCAAGACAATGCTCCTCTTAAGTTCCCAATTCCATTCTACACCGGGTGCCAGTGCATGAATACCATTATCGGAAATGGGTGCCCAAAAACAAATCCAGAGATCATAAATATCGTGAATGTTGTAAAATAAAAGGCGAACTCCAGACAAGACCATTCCAAGTTTTGGAGTACTGAAACCACCATTCTCATAAATATGATGCGGGGCTGGTGAATGTGACTGGAATGTCTCATTATCCAAATTGAAAGATACTATCTGAATATTGTCATAAAAATAATGATTTATCCAAAAAATACAACCATGTGCGTACACACCTGAATCCCAAAAAGTAAAAGGAAAATCTCCGATGTTCCTCCATCCCATGTTGTCGCCTAGAGTGTGTATGTCCACTTTACCGTCCACTTTAATTAGAACTACTTTGTATTCACCGGTATGCTCACAATAGCCGAAACCCCCTATGACGAATCGTGGATCCCAACTAATTTGTGGCTTTGGTGTTGGATCGCATATTTGTGGCAGATGGAGGTGCTCACCCTTTGTTGGATTCATAATATAGATAGGATCTTGTATGCCGTGGTGTGAAACATAAAAACATACCAGACCATTACAAGATCCAATGATTTGGTGTGACATGTTTTCATCATAGGATCGGATAATATTCCAGGTACCATTTTTTCCAAATAACATCTGATAGAAATCTCCAATCATCGTGTAGTAATCTTCCTCCTCAATTTGTTCTCTGTAGAAGAGTTACGTAACTTTTTCTTCTGTCACTTTTTGAGTGAAACCGAAAAGGAGTCCAATTATTTTGTCTGCAAGGACAGAATTCCACTCTTTGCATACACATTTTCTTGCCAAAATACCTTCTGTACTTGGGAGGAGGTATAGTATCTCGGGAGTTAAATCCGGCAACATTTCCATTACTATTACTGGTGAAATATATTTTTTTTTAATGTAAAAGTATTTAGGATTTCGTTTTTGTTGAATGATTATATAGACATCCAATGGATGCAATATGTGTCCCCACATAACACACCTATTGGAATTTTCACGTCTTTTGGTGTTTCAAAATCTATTCGGTTAATGTGAAGCGTAATACGAAGGGGTGTGAACCATTACACCGTTTGGCCAATGGTCGCATCCTTAATCAGCATGCATTATTTAAAAATTCATAATCCAAACAAGAAACGAATATTTTCACGTGTCTGTATGAGATTTATTCCAGTTTATCAACATTCTATTTATGTGTCCATTGCAAATATAAAATTAGGGTTATGACCATAGTATATTAATCTTTTGAAGACAATAAAATAGGGTTATGACCATAATATATTAATCTTTTGAAGAAGAAAAAAGTGATCCCAATATATATTGCTATTGACAATCATAGCTGTAATTTATGGTGTTGACCAATATACGAAAGCCAAAATAGAATTTGGGCATGGTTATAGCGCTTGGCTGGAAGGAATTGTTGCGCATGGCTTTGAGTAGGCGTGAATTACCGAGGGAATTACACCAATAATAGAAATTTGTTCATAGAAGATTAGGCATGGAGAATCATGGAGAGAGATACTTCAGATACCTACAGATTTGGAAAGAGTGTAGCCAAGGCATGCACATTAGCGAAAAGTACATGATTATGATCTATTGTAAGATAAAGCATATACTCCATGTACTCAATCAACATGGTTGTGTTTACGCAATTTTTTCGTGCTATTTTTCCGTATTTAGATAAACCATACTATATACTAAAATCAATGTGGTGTTGTACGTGTATATGAGAATATATTTATCAATATGGAAACTGTTATATTTTGTTTATTTGAGAGTGATATGCGGAATACAACTAAATTAGGTAATTGGAGATAATGCTCCTAACCTAAAAAAAATTAGGGTTTTTCTAATACATATATATATATATATATACTACTAATTAAAGAGGTCATACAAACCACACTAGCATAAAAGATAGATTGATATATTAGACGAAGAAAATGAGTTCCAATAAGAACAATACCGAGAGCATTAAAACAATTCCAAGGATAGTAATGGTTGTTCCTAGAAAGCTAAGGATCACCATAACTATTGATGGCGTGTGTAAGGTTCTTGGCATGCCCCTGTTAGCTGAAGTTCAAGCTCATGTTGACAATCTTACTATTTCCACATACACTGTTGAAATGGATAGTGTCCATGCTCCCATTCCTTCGAATGAGCCTGTTGGTGAAAGTGTGTCTGGTACACCAGAAATACCCAGGGAGACACCTCTAGAAGAAAAGGTACTTGAAGTTCTAGCACATCCTGCTAACGCTGCAACACGAGTACCAGATGCGATGGTTTTAGTTGAGAAGATTATCAAAGAAACTTTCGAATAATGTGTTTTTTGTTTTTTAATATTGAGGATGTTGGTATTATTTTTCTTCGTTTAGTTTTAGAATGAATAATATAAAAATATTGGTTCTTTAATATATGCTCGTGTTCAAATTCTTTGCTTGATATTTGTTTGTTAATCAATCAATTTTCATTATCTTAACTTGTCGAGTCAACTCAGTTTTCCATAATATACCTCATATAAACATAATCCCCTATGACAGTTATCAGATTTTAATTTTAATTTAGGCACAACCAAAATGGAAGAAATATAGCATTAATTTATGGAAAGATTGGACCACAAGGGATCTTGCCACCAATGCCAAATTTGGGTCAAGTCAACCCAATGTGACAGACATTTTATAAACAAAAAATAATCTTATCTATATTATTTGGCAAAACAGAAGAAGAGAAGTACCGAAGACATCTATCTTTTCTTTTGCATGTACCCATCAAGGCCGCACAAGATACTCATTATGGCTACCTAGATCTTCTTCTTTTGCATGCACACAAAAAATCAGAAGAAGAGGAGCACTGAAGAGTTCTATCTTTTCTTTTGCATGTACCCAACCGCACAAGATACTCATTATGGCTACCTACATCTTCTTCTTTTGCATGCTCACAAAAAATAAGGGACTCATTGTGATGATTGAAAAAAATGAAAAACTGAGTAATGATGATTGACAAAAGCAGTAGCGTTGTGATTGACATAATACTGCTTTTGAAGGAGAGAATAAACTCCAGAAGGTCGGATAAGATACCAAAAATAAAATGTTAATAAATTCAAAAAAATAAAAAAATAAAAATGTTTTACTGAAAATATAATAAATTAAAAAAGAAAAAATAAAAAAAAGGCTTCATTGCTCTGATCGAAGATACTGCTTCATTTAAGAATACATTGAGGAGGAGTACTTGTTTCGGTAGTCAAAGGTGTGAGAAGCATATAATTAGGTTGTTTTCTTTCTCTGCTTTATATCTTGTTACCAAAAAAAGTAAATTAAAAAATAAGTGTGAGAAGGCTATACCAACTTTTTATTATTTTTGATAAGACCAAAAGTTATCTTGATAAGACCAAAAGTTATCAGATCTTGGGTATACAATACATGCTCTTGTTATAATACTTCTCTTTCAGTCACACATAACAAGAAGTCCCAAAGTACAACTACCATATGAATGTACCCCTCAAAGCCAAAAATCAATCATAGGAATGTTCCATATATATAATCCTAGTATTTAGTGATGGGGCTGGTATTTAGGATAGGGTCCCACTAGAATATTCTACACATATTGTTAAAGTAAAAAAGATCAAAGATCAAAAAATACCACTGCAAACTGGAGTACTTATTATTGGAGTACTAGCTAATTCCTTTGTTACCAGTGACTTGGATAGAGTATTATCTATTCTTTACTACTGAGTCAACTGCATTACACTATTTTATTCACAATTCAAATATTCTTAGAAGCAAGATAATAAATTATTAATATAGTACTAGCTAGTGCCTTGGAAGATCATAAATGCTTTTTTGGTGCAATTGTTTTTGATTAAAATCCAAATTCATAATCTTGGAAGCAATTCTAGCTAGCTCTTACAATTAAATTTGTATTAAAAGAACCAAGATCAATATTTATTTTTAAAAATACTGGTCGGTAATATAGGATTTTATCATGTCCGTGCCTTTAATCTGGATGAAACATGAAATATCAGCGATACATATATATGAATATCCGATAATGTCACATTATTGGTCGTATCGGACCGATCTGCCTATAATATTGGCAAGGATGTTTGGGGATGTTAGGTTATCAGGTGAAACTAGTTTATTTGATTGGTCAGAATTATGAATTCATGAACGACTATGATTGGCTTCGTCGACAAGACTCGATATCCAAGTTTTTTACCAATGTCACTCTTGGACATGGCTTATTCAGCTAAACCAAATTTTATTTTGATGTCAAGATCTTAGAGAGTATAGTTCATCCAAATCTAAGTTTCCGAGAGTATTTCCACCAAGATAAATTGATTGATGGTAATTTTCCATTTTTTACCGATGTCACTCATGGACGAGCTTGTAAACCAATTTATATTTTGGTGTCACGATCTTAGCAAGTATTTATCGTCCAAATCTAAGTTTAAGGGGAATATCTCCACCAAGATAAATTGATTGATGGTAATTTTCAATTTTTACCGATATCACTCGTCGGGAATATGCTTCTAAACCAATTTTTAATTTTATGACAGTTATCCGATTTTGATTTTAATTTTAATTTAGGCACAACCAAAATGGAAGAAATATATAATTAATTTATTGAAAGATTGGACCACATGGAATCTTGGCACCAATGCCAAATTTGGGTCAAGCCAACCCAATATGACAGACATTTTAGTAAACAAAAAATAATCTTCTCTATATTATTTGGCAAAACAGAAGAAGAGGAGTACTGAAGAGATCTATCTTTTCTTTTGCATGTACCCAACAAGGCCGCACAAGATACTCATTATGGATACTGTCACATGCCCATTTATTGCAGGACCGTAACATCTACCTAGATCTTCTTCTTTTGCATGCGCACAAAAAATAAGGGACTCATTCTGATTGCGTATATTAGTGGAAGTGAAATATGAGAAACTGAGGTGTAATGATGACTGACAAAAGCTACTTAGGTATTCAAAGGTGTGAGAAGCATATAGTTAGGTTGTTTTCTTTCTCTGCTTTATATCTTGTTACCAAAAATAATAAATTTAAAAAATATAAATAAGAGAAGGCTATACCAACTTTTTATTGTTTTTGATAAGACCAAAAGTTATCAGATCTTGTGGGGTATACAATAATGACTCATACTTTTCTTTTAGTCACACATAACAATAAGTCCTAAAGTACAACTACCATAGGAATGTACCCTTAAATCCAAAAATCAATCATATGAATGTTCCATATATATACTCCTAGTATTTAGTGATGCGGTTGGTATTTTGACAGGGTCCCATTACAATATTCTACACAAAATGTTAAATTAGAAATGATCAAAGATCAAAAAATACAACTGCAAACTCAAGTATTTATTATTCTACTAGCTAATTCCTTTGTTACTAGTACCTTGGATATTGTAGTATCTTTTCTTTACTACTGAGTCAACTACATTGCTCTATTTTACTCCCAATTCACATATTCTTAAAAGCAAAATAATAAATGATTAATATATAGTACTAGCTAGTGCCTTGGAAGATCATAAATGCTTTTTGGTGCAATTTTTTTATTAAAATCCCAATTCATATTCTTAGAAGAAATTCTAGCTAGCTCTTACAATTAAATTTGTATTAAAAGAACCGAGATCAGTATTTATTTTTTAAAATACTAGCCGATAATATAGGATTTTATCATGTTTGTGCCTTTAATCTAGACGAAACATGATATATCAGCGATACATATGAATATCCGATAATATCACATTATTGGTCGTATCGGACCGAACAGCCGATAACATTCGCAAGGATGTTTGGGGATGTTAGGTTATCAGGTGAAACTAGTTTATTTGATTGGTTAGCATTATGAATTCATGAACGACTATGATCGGCTTCGTCAACAAGACTTGATGTCACTCTTGGAGGAGCTTCTAAACCAATTATTATTTATTTCGATGTCACAATCCTAGCAAGAATTTTTCGTCCAAATTTAAGTTTTCGGGGAGTATTTCCACCGAGACAAATTGCTTAATGGTAATTTTCCATTTTTACCGATGTCACTCTTACACGAGCTTGTAAGCCAATTTATATTTCGATGTCACGATCTTAGCAAGTATTATCATCCAAATCTAAGTTTACGCGGAGTATCTCCACCAAGATAAATTGATTGATGGTAATTTTCCGTTTTTACCTATGTCACTCTTGGACGAGCTTCTAAACCAATTTTTATTTATTTCCATGTCATGATCTTAGCAAGAATTTTTCGTCCAAATCTAAGTTTCCGGGGAGTATTTCCACCGAGACAAATTGCTTAATGGTAATTTTCCATTTTTACCGATGTCACTCTTGGACGAGCTTGTAAACCAATTTATATTTCGATGTTATGATTCTTAGCAAGTATTTATCGTCCAAATCTAAATTTATGGGGAGTATCTCCACCCAGATAAATTCCTTGATTTTAATTTTCCATCCAATATTTTTTTTATATTACTTTTTATTTATTTTCCAAAGCCGCATACTTGTTCACTAGCCAAGTTTGCACGTGGCTAAGCTAGAGGTAAAGTGAAAACGTGTGTCACGGTAATGAATGGAGACTGGACAGTACCGCTTTTTCGTTTCCAAGTCTCTCTCTAAACTAGGGTTTCAGTATTAGGGTTTCAGTATCAAAAACTAAAAGTTTTAGTATCAAACCAGACAAAATGACTGCTCTTCTAGTAACTTCCTCCCTATTTCTTCTTCTTGATGGAGACAAAGAGATTGTTGGTTATTTTGGTTTCGAGGTTGTTCCTTGTTTTGAAGATGTTGATGATTATGATGCTGTTGACGATGAAGAAGAGGAGGACGATGAAGAAGAGGAAGAGGATGATGAGTATGATTTTGAGGATGATGATGATGATGATGAGGATGATGATTTAGATGATCCAGAATACTTATTTTGGTTTGGGCCAGCGCTTGAGGATGAAGATGAAGACGATGATATTGATGATGATGATTGTCCATACAAAGACGTGGTTACCATTGTCGACATCAGCAGTGAAGAAGAAGGGGATTATAACTGATCTAGTCCTTTGTTTTCATGGTTCTACTATGCAAGAATGGTATTCAATCACATCTTGATCCATCATCTTTTGTTTAGTTAAATATCTTTTTAGTTTTTATGTTATTAGTGTAATCTTTTTTTTTTTTTGATGTTTAATTAGTCTGTTTGTAAAGCTGCTTGGAAGTATAGTTTTTGTGAATGTTTAATATTTACGGATGCACTATTTTCTTTAGGTTCCAAGTGCATATGTTATTTAATTTCTGTCCATTGTTCATCTGTTGGAGTATCAATCTTTTGACAAAACAGAATGAACGAGTAATGTGTTTAAGGGGGCTTGGTGTAGAGATTTGGATGTTAGGGTTAACCATGATTTTGTTATGGCTTTGCTGTTAAAGTGATAGGATCATGAATATGATAGGGACTGTATATTGAGTCTTGTATCAGAGTTGAAAAAAATAGCCAAATTTTTCATAAATTGTAATGCCAAATCTGACAAACTTTACCGGAAAAAAAAATCAGAATTGAGAGCACAATTGAACAGTAGGCCTAGGACTGCTACATAATTGTGCTTACACATTAATAAAATTAGCATACTAAAAATAATGTAAAAAACTTGAATTTAGTCAATGCCGAGTGCTCAGCCATAAATTTGTTTGTCTTAGTGTCTTCCCATGTTCTTATTCATTGTAATCATTATCCAAATGTTCACCGTAGCTTTTCTCAAATGCATCCCAAGAAGCAAAACCCTTAGGAGGAGGATCATTTTCAACATGGATCATTTTCTTATTATGAACTAATTCCCATTCTTCATCGACAAAATCTTCTAGTATATCACCAATTCTTTTCACAAAGTCATCCCATGAAGCAAAGCCCTTTGGAGGAGGAGGATCATTATTAATAAGACCATTGACAGGAACAACACATTTCTCATTAGAACTCATCCTCTCAATTCCTTCTTTCTTTTACTTACGAACGAGGTATATAATTTTTTATTTCTAGGATCCAAATCTAGCTAAATATAGTGTTGTTTTTTTATTTCCCTATACGTATCTAGTATGCAAATCTAAATATAGTGGGTGGGTTATGTTTAACATGAATATAACAAACGAAAATCAAGGTGATATATGGAAAGTGGGATTTTGCGAGACCGAGCAGAAAAATGTTGCATTTAGGATTGTAGGATTAGACTACTGATTGTCAGTTCTACTTAGACGCTATAATCATGCTGTAACCCTAAAGATATCTCTAAATATCCTGACACGTTAAGCATTCATGTCAATGATATAGATAGTATACTTGTTAAAATTAAAATTTTACATTCCTTATTTAACAAAATACTCCTTCCTTATTGAATTTCAGACGCAACTTTTCCTACTACATTATTACTACAATCATAATTAATTTTTTGCAAAATTCATAGACACTAGCACTTGTTGATCATGCACGGTTTACCAGGGTTTACGCGTTTTTCATAGAGCAATTTTTGTTGATGGCATTATGTGACGCTGGTGTATTGCAATATCTTGAACTGCAGCAGGGTTTGGCTCATGTCTCATCCCATATCTCAAGTCCCTCACCAACAATTAAAATAAAAAAATGGTCAAACATAAGGTTAAACAAAATAGGTCAATAAGCGAAACAAAATTAGCACACTTGTGTATATTTATTGAGTGGTACAATTTATTATTATGGTGATTATGAAGTATGAACATCTTTATGTTTCAGATTTTAGGTTTATTTTTATGTTGTTGTGAATTGTACCCTGATTTGAGAATCTTTTGGTGATTATGAACATCTCAATTGCATGCTTTATGAACATCTCAGATTGTAGATTCAGACTAGGTGTGTATATGCCTCTCCATCAAGTGAATTAGACCGGATAGATAATAATGATTATTTTGTTTCAACATACCACGGTTGAAATCACAAAGACAAACCGTAAAAAGACAATTGCAATTTAATTAACCACATTTACAAACACCATCACCATTACAGATCAGACCACTAATTACTAAGTAGTTCCATTTACAATCAAACCATAAGCAAAAAAACTAGACACACTACCAATTCCAATTCGACTTACACCTGCACAACCAACTCCGATGCCGTCCGATTAGCAAAATTCCCATAACCTCCATAATAAGTACCAGCAAAATACATACCACTACTACTACCGAGTTTGATCTTTGTCAACACCAAAACAACACCTTTACAAGATCAAACCTTGTGCCGAAATAAAAACCCCCAAAAAAAAAAACACTTACCATGCATTAGAAGATATATCATATATTACAGAAGACTAGACCTCTCCTTCAGTTCCAACAACACCAGCAACTACAAGCATTAGGAAAATCTTTGTGAATTTTCACAAAGACGATCTGAAGACTTCAAGGAATGCAATCCTCCTAAGTCTTCCTCAAAATATTTTCCCAATGATCTTCATATGATCACCACTGATCATCGTCATCGTCGGTGTTAAAGCCCTCTTCTTCATAGGAGAAGTATACGCCGCTATCAGTGCTAGTGGAAGCTGCAGGACCATAACCTCCATCCTCATCATCTTCATCATCTTCACAATATTATGATCCTTCATTTTCTTCTTGCTGAACCTCTGCTGCAATAGGATAGCCATCTACATCCATCCCTGGTATCTCCTCACCATCTGAATCCACGTTCAAGGGTTCAGACATAGTACGAGCAAATATCTTGGGTTGAGCTTTCTCTGCCAAATAGAGTAGATACATTTCTGCATCATTTCTCTCATGCCTTTGTCTCTCTCTAGACTCTTTTTCTTGATCATTAGATCCCTGACTGCTGCTATCATCCTTATCAAGTTTTACTGCTTTTACACCTTCCTTATCAGTTTCACTTTCTGTGGTACTTCTTGTCTTAATCCAACGACGTTCATATCTCTCTAGCCTTTCTCTCTTCTTCCTTGCACATCTTGTCTCATATTTTATGATCTAAAATTGGTACTCTTCTTCGTTCTCAATCCTTTTCCTATCAAATTCTTCATGTCTCCTATTTTATTCTTCCTGAATCCTCTTATTTGGAATTTCTTGTTCTAAATAAGAAATCAATCTCTCAGCCTCTTCACTTGTTAATGCATGAGTTGCTTGTTTTGCATTTTCTAATGATGGTGATTTATTTTCAACAACATCAGGTTGGTTTGGTTCAGCCATCTCTTAATCTTCTTCTCTCTACATATTTTCTTTATTTTTTTGTTTTGATTAAAAAGTAATTGCATATCAGTTTCTTATCCTTTTGTAGAGTGCTTAGATTAACTATAAATGTCCATTTATGGCGCATGGTTAAACTTCTTGTCCCTTGGTAGACCACGCCTCATCAGTTTCAAGAGTCAAGACACAATTTTTCAAAATACATCATTATTAGCCATCTCATCATCTCTTAATTGCACACAACGTTATCTTTAAGAGTAAAACAAGGGGGTTTCCTAATTTGAAGGCCATAGCTGTAGCATTATGGTTCACCAGGGTTCACAAGTTTGGCTCATGTATCATGCCATATCTCAATTACCTGATCTATGGGTGGGACTTGGGTTGGTTGGGCGGGTTAGAAGGCTTACTCATCATAGATAATAATGGCTCATGATTCATGAGATAAATATAATATATATTTTCATTATTAGATTTGAAGATAATATCTAAAATTACTCTAAATAGATAATAATGTCAATTATAAAAATAGTTTTATATAGCTATATCATTGTTCTTAGAGTTGGGTGGGTTACTTGGGCTAGAAACATTTGTGCCGATGCTTTCCCAAATTTAAATCGGGTTTATAAAATTTATGATCAAGATTGCCTAAAGTTTTGAAATACATTGCCCATGTTATCCTAACGATCGGGTTGGGCATGGGTTGGGTGGGTTAACCCAACCCCTAGTTAGTAATTCTCCGAATCATTCCTGAATGATTTGCGAACGTATCCCAACTGACCGAATCCGAATGATACTTCCGAACTATTTGAACTCCGAACCTAGTTCCCGGATTATATGGACCTCACGAATGATTCGTGAACGTATCCGAACTGACCGTATCCGAATGATATTTCCGAACTAGAACTCCCATAGGTAACTCTCTCACCAGAGTTCTGTTGACTGGTTTTTGTTTGATTTGTATATACTTTATATTTAAAAATACAATTATTGGTAGTTGTTTAACCAGTGTTTTATGTGTTGATTATTGTTTAAAAGTCTATAAGTTTTATAATACATTTACGCGATTAAATTGTTTATTTCATGTTAAATAATCATGCTAAAATGTTTTTTTCCATCTTATAAATCATATACAAATCAAATTAGTCTCATAATAGGGTCATAATACTTATTAATTTATCATATATGTTAGCCGAATTTTAAGTGCCGAACTCACATTTATAAAATGAATATGCACGTACGTATGCCGTTCCAAACTACTGTCCGAACAACGAACCGTTGACCGGATTTTTGATCGAATCCGATCTATCCAAATCCGTATAATTCCCGTACGTATTCCATCTCGAACTACTACCTGTACCCCTTATCCGTATAATTCCCAAAAAATGGTCAAACATAATAGGTCCCTTCACAATCTCCCTTAAAAAGCATATAGTTTGGACAACTTAGGCAAGTTAAAGAGCGGCCAGGATTCATTCTTGGGAAAGCTAAATCTACGGCTGTAAGATGATCAGTTTGATTAACTTTCAATAATAAATGTTCTATTAATATTTCATAATAAATGTTTGTTTAATTAATCAAATAAATACACTTTCATTAATACAGTACATAATAAATTTATTTTATGCTAAATCAGTTGACACTAATGGTGGTTGTGATGGTGGATCAGCAGTGGGTGTTAGTGAGAATGGTGGAGTGATGACGTTAATGATGGTGGTGGTGGAAGAAGTAGTGGTAGTGGGATGAAAAAGGTGTCCTAAGATAGATAAATTAATTAGTTACCCTTGGTTTATTCTTTTTATTTGATACAATATTCGTTTTTAAATTTGTTTTTATTTAATTTTTTTTAAATTAAAATAAATATTATAGGCCAGATTTTTATCGGGTCGGGACAGGGAAAACGATGAACGGTTGAGGACTATAAAGAAACCAAGCTCTGAATGTCAGATACCAAACCAGAACGCTCTGGATTCATTCTTGGGAAAGCTAAATCTACGGCCGAACGATGATTAGTTTACTTAACTTTCAATAAAAAATGTTTTATTGGTATTTCATAATATTTTTTAAGCTAATCAAATAAATATATTTCATTTATACAGTACATAATAAACTTATTTTATATTAAATCAATTAACATGTAATATTATTATGGAAGTTGTGGTTGATTTTTTTAATTTGAAAATAAGATGGTTGTTAACACAAAAGAAATAATTGTACAGGCTGACCATAATTTTTTTCCGAAAAATAACCCGAGAAAAACCCAGCGATGATAGGGATAGTAAAGGTTATCAGTTGATCCCTCTATATGTTTCACCCGGTGATTTTTTTCGAGACAAATTTTCGGCCAACCTAGAAAATCTCTATAAACAACATAAAAATTAAAAAATATGGGAAAAAATTGTCACTTTATATAGAGCCAACAAAAGAATGACAAGGGTTTTAAATTGACATAATTTTTTTACTTAGTATGGAGGACGTGCCGTTACGACACGGGTGAAGTTTTAGTTGTGTATATTATTTAATTTTAATTAGTTAACAAATGGGACATATCCTGAACTGCAGCATGGTTTGGCTCAGACATCATGCCATATCTCAATACCCTGGTCCCTGAGTCCTGACCAATAACTTTAATCAACTAATGTCAAACAAATCAGGTCAAACATAGTTCAAGCAAATCAGGTCCCTGAAAGCTTTAATCCAACACGTACCCTAGTGGAATCTATCCTTACCCACTATGTCATAATGACGTGATAAACCTAGGTAAAATGGCATTATGGTTAATTAAAATTAATAATATGATTTCAGGTGATTTTTCCGTTACTGCTGGAAGCTGAACAAAGCTCTCTTCTGAGAGCTTCTGGCCCACCGGGATATATTTCAACCAATAGGATTTTTCCGTTATTTCACCCCTCAAAAACTACGTCCGGAAACACCACCATCCAGAAACACCACCTATTCTAATTTTCTCTTTCGCCTCCTCTCTATTCCTCACTCTTTCTTCCCCTCACCGTTACTTCTCCATTCTCTCTTTCTATTTTGCATATTTGAAATCATCGGAAAGGAAGCTATTAGCGAAAGAGAAAAATCAATAAAAATATTGATTCCTGCAGGTATACTATACCATAAACCCTACCCTTTTTTTTTTTTTTTTCTTTCTGAATCAATGAACCCTAACACTTTTGGTTTATTTTGCAGATACGAGTTTTCATTGATCTTGATAAACAAAGAAATCCAATCTTTTATTGGTGTTAGTACACTGGGGGAAAAACCTCTGCCGAATCAGTCGAGTTAATCAATCGAGTTCATCTTCCTAAATCTCTAAGAAAAATATCTTTGAACATTTTGTTCTGACAAGGTAAACTCAATTAATGTTTCTCTAATCTCTTAATTTATTAACCAGGATTATAGATCAGCTTGAATCCGTCTGGAGCTATATTTTTTATTCTGTTTGCTACTCGCTTTTGGAATATTTTCTTTGTTATTGTTTCATTAATGTTTCTTTGTTGTTTTGTCACTGATTCCAATTTGTCTTATTTGTTCAAAATTTTCTACTTGGTCAAAGATTTTATGCTATACCTGACCTATTTGGATTATTGATGGATTGGATTGTAGATGGAGTAGTAAGTTGGTGAGGATAAAGATAATCCAGTGAGCCATGATAAGGGAACTTGAATTTACTTTATACAGCTGTGTTAAGAGAACTTTAATTTTGATTTTTGAATACTCCAAGGGTATGATCATAAACCAATTTAGAGAGAGTTCATCTAGAGCATTCTCTGATAAATTCTAATAATAAGATTGTAAGTTTGGGTTTGGGTTCACATGGATGATCACGTTTCCTTATGATTTCATTATTGAATTTTGTTAGAAAGTATTAATTTTGTGACGAAAATTGTGGAATTTGGTTTAGGTTGAGTTAAATTTTGTTACTAGTGGTTTTTTTATGGATTTAGGAATTAGCTTATGTTGCTATAAGGAGTAAAAGTTGCATTGTAGATTAAGCCGGCGTTGTTATAGAGCCGAAAAGGAGAATCTGTTGTTGTATTCTCTCGATTTTGTTTTTCTTCACTTTGCAACAGTGTTCTATCATGCTAAGCAACTGGTTTAACAGGGAAGAAGACATATTTGAAACTCGGTGTTCGACCAGCAACGCACATGCAATCCACTTGCATCCTATTATAGAACCTACTTATCCCTACCTCCACATACAACAAATGGCATCGGTTGACTCCGCAGAATATTTGGCAATCACCAAAGCATGAGCAGCCGAAATTCAAGTTGTAGATCGCTCCTCGGCCGATACCTTTTAGGCGAAGATACATAACAAATTTAGCCAAGATTATGGGAACCCGAAAAGAAGAAGTGTTCAATAAATCAAGGATAAGAACAACATCATCCTAGATGCGGTAGATGGTTTTTTTAAAATCAAACACCGGATATCGCACGCAAGCCACCATAACTTGTCCCCTCTACAACTTGTACGTATCTTTATGGTTTATTCGGCACAATACTTTTTTCAACTTATATGTAACCAAATAAGTTTGTGTGTTGTTTTTGTAGCACGAAGCCGTGAAAGCGCGCTACTTAGAGGAAAATGGGGAAGCATTCATATTTGATGAAATTGTTTAATTCATAGTATTCATATTTTCGGAGTACCACTAGCTGCAGAGTATCACCAGAACTCAATGGTGGGTGAATCAGACTTCATACTCTTATTTGGCATTGCAATCGTTTACTTCACTGCATTTCAGTTTGTGTAATCATCCAGTGGAATCCAGTAATCACCTATTCCTTGAATGTGGTTATGCTAGATCTATTTGGTTGGTTTTAAATATCAATATTACCTTTGGTGCAGGAATTACTAGACATGAGATTAATAAATTGCTAATGGTTTCAGTTTGGACATTTTTTTTAAGCATCAGTTTGGATTATTTGATGTTCAAAGATTTTTCAGAACATTAACTCCAAATAGGACAATGTCAATAGATGGCATTAATAAACTTGTGTCTCCTGGAACTAATCTTGTTTCTTCTACATTTTGATGCTTCTTTAAGTCAGATTCATTACAAGGTGGAATAGGGCTAATAGTGAGGAATTGTGCAGGTAGCTGCTTTTGGGTGCAAGGATAATGCTTCAATGGAGGAATGAAGATGGGAGTTGAAGATGAGGAGCTGGAATGTAAGGATATGCTGGCAGCTGTTACTCTGACACCCTCTAAGAACTTTAATTATGTTATCTATGAATCAGATTGTGAGACTTTAATAAAATCCATCAATGATCAAACATATTATGTTAATTGGGTGAGTCAAGCTTTGGTTTTAGATATTAATTCTAATTGGACAGAACACACAATTAGAGCAATGTGTTTTAATTCACTTAATTCTAATTGGGGCCATAGATCCTTCCAATTCTTACGATTTTATTTTTCAACTGTACCAACACGTACTCCACTTTTTACAAAGTTAGTTTTTTACTTTAGTACCATTATAATAACTGCAGCAACACGTACTCCGCTTTTTAGCTATCATTTTGATTTATTTTCTGAATTCGGGTATGAACAAAAAAGATCTTTAGGATGGAATGAATATTGGTTGCATTGCACTCCGGTCTTTTAGAGCCGTCAAAGCAGAAAATTATGCAGCAGGATAACAAGATTTAACTGAGAAAATTCTTAACATAGAACATGCAGCATGCAAATTGAAGGATCTTTACCTTCCTGTTTAACCAAATTATTTACCATATACACTTAAATATTTTGCCAAATTATTTATTAGGAAAAATATTGCCAAATTTCCATTTACGCTCTGTGTTCATCTCTCTCGTCTTAAATCATTTCATGTTTCTACTCTTAAATCTTCTAACCTCTCCCCTAGAAAACGAAACAAGTGGTTTACTTTGATCATCTGATTCATCTCCGGATAAACCATATATTCCCATGTCAGTTTTGCTTTGCGGAATAATCAGATCGACCGTGTAAGTAATTCTTTTCAGTACTGCTTTGTTAACTGAGATTGTAACTCTAATGATCATAGTAGGGTAAATATTGTCTTCACATGCAACTGTATGTAGGTAGCTAACCTCTGATTACTTGTATGATTCATATATGATAACTGAACTCACATTGTGATTTGTGATTACTCTTTGTGTACGTATTACTCTTTGCAATGATATTTCGTAGTTTTATTCGGACCACAATAGCATTTTCACAAGATGTTCACAAGTTTTTTCTCCGTTCAGGTATCTGAGAATTCATAATGGATCCTAGATTAATGGATAGATCTTTGATGTATACCAATAGAACCAAACCGCGTTATCAAGACGGAGTCGATGCATTTATAAAGTCTGCTACGCATACATACCAACAAGATATTGCGAATGGGAAACGGAAACCATACGACAAGGGAAAAGTTAAGTTTTTATGTCCATGTGTGAAATGTCTCAAGCTCTATGCGCACAAGGCAAGTAAAGTTAAGTATCATTTATATTCTTCTGGATTCATTCAAAATTATGCGGTATGGACTAAGCACGGAGAAGGAGATGAGTCATCAAGGTGGACACTTCTGGATGGTAATGGAAGCGACGGTCCGCACTCTGATGAACCAACACATGCTGCAGAGACTAGAGAAATGGTTAGTGATTTATTGGGAGACAACTTTTCAAAGGATTCTGAGAAGATGCAACGGATACTCGAAGATGCTGGGAAACCCCTATACGAAGGATGTGCCGATTTTACAAAGATATCTGCAATGTGTGAACTGTTTAACCTGAAGAGCAAGCATGGAGCTTCCGACAAGTTATTTAATGAACTTCTACCGCTTTTAAAATCCATGATCCCTCCAGGAAATGAGATGATGAAAAGTACATATGAAGCTAATAAGGTGATGAGAGATTTGGGTTCAGGTTACGAAAAGATACATGTATGCATCAATGACTGCATTCTCTATAAGAAGGATTATAAGGATCACATCAAGTGTCCCACCTGTGGGGAATCAATATGGAAAGTTGATGACACCACCCACAAGGTTTATGAAAAAATTCCGGCAAAACTCTTGTGGTATTTCCCAATTATCCCAAGACTAAAACGACTATTTCAATCAAAGAGAATTGTCGAATATTTATTATGGCACGACACTAGAAAGAAAGAATAGGGTGTTTTACGGCATCCGGCAGACTCACCAGCATGGAAAAGTATAGATGAAAGATATCCCATAATTCGTGATGATCCTCGAAATCTGCGTCTAGGCATTTTGGCTGACGGGGTTGACGTAAACAAAGGCATGCAAAAATAGAACAGTGTGTGGCCAATTCTGACAGTGATTTACAACCTTCCGCCAGAGTTGTGTATGAAGAGAAAGTTCACCATGATGTCATTAATTATCGATGGGATGCCTTGTAAAGACATTGATGTTATGTTACAACCATTTGTCGAGGATCTCAAGGAAATGTTTGAAGGAGTCCAATGTTTTGATGCGCTGAAACAGTAGATGTTTACTCTACGTGCGATTGTTTTATGGACAATAAATGATTACCCTACTCTCAGTACACTGTGTGGCTTCCATTACCAGGGAAGAGACGCCTGTAAGGTGTGTGAGAGAAATACTTACTATGTCAGGCTAAAACATTATAGAAAATAGGTTTATACCGGGCATAGAAGATATCTACCATACGATCATCCATTCAGACATCAGAAGGGGTTCAACGGAAAATATGAAACTGAAGAGGCTCCGGAACTTATGACCCTGTCACAAATATACAATGAGGTAAAGTCTATAAAGAATAAATGGGTAAAGGGACGGAAGAATATTGTGGTGTAATTCGTGCAGGATAATCCTGGAAGAGGTAGAAAGATGAAGAGAATCTAAAAGACCATCGACCCAAAAAAGGAGAAGGAGACCGAAAGGCGCTACTGGAAAAAGTTCAATATATGGTTCCGGCTCTTCCCCTACTGGCGGTATTATGTTGTCCACCATTGCATAGATTTCATGCACGTCGAAAAGAATGTATGCGAGAGTTGGAACATTGTTGAACAATGAATTTAAGTCGAAAGACCACCTTGCTGCTCGAATGGACCTGAAGTAGATGGGTTTTAGAGACGAGTTGCAACCTCGGGAAAATGGCAAAGGGGGATATATACTAAAGGAAGCATTTCACTCATTAAGCCCGGAGGAAAAGGACAAGTTATGTGCAACATTATCCGAGATAAAGGTTCCACAAGGGTATTGTTCAAACTTTTCAACACTGGTGAATCGAAAATATCGAAAGCTTATCGGACTAAAATCACATGATTATCACATGCTAATGCAACATTTTGCCCATTGCGATTAAATCAATTATTCCACAACCAACAAGATATGCTATTATCAGGGTTTGTTTCTTTTTCAGGGCAATATTTAGCAAAGAAATCAAGGTGACAGAGCTAGAAAAATTGCAGTCGGATATCGTTCTGACATTGTGCTTGCTCGAGAAATACTTCCCTCCATCCTTTTTCGACATAATGGTTCATTTAACTGTCCATCTTACCAGGGAAGTGCAAATTTGTGGTCCTGTATTCTTTCGATGGATGTATCCGTTCGAAAGGTACATGAAGGTCATTAAAGGGCATGTGCGAAACAGAAACATGCCTGGAGGAAGAATTGCTGAAGGGAACCATGCGGAAGAGACAATTGAGGTTATTGAACTCTCAGGTTTGTTCAGTTTTGGTAAACCTGAATCGGGCGAAGGACTCGGCGACGGAATCGGTGCTTGACTCAGAATTTTTTCTTCATCGATTATTGATTTCAATTATTACCAGGCATTAATTCAGGTGATTGTAGTAATCTTCTAATCATTTAACATGACTTCTGAGGGTTTTAGGCATTAATTAAGGTGTTCTTTGATTTTAATATGGGATCTAAAGATACATCAGAGGTTATTAATTCATCTGGAGTTGAGAGAATGAAAATTCCTTCGATTGAATTACCAGATGACCTATTTGAGAAAGGTTTAGATCCATGGCGATTTTCGTTGATTGGTAGATTAAATTTACAAAAAATCAAGTTTATAGATGCATCTATAATTCTTAGAAATCAATGGAAGTTATCGGTGAGTGTAAGTCGATATCATTAGGAAGAGGTTTTTTCACCATCAAATTGGATAATGATATAGATCGTAATTACATTAAATCTTAGGTGTGGTAAATTACTGATCAGATACTTAAAGTTAGAAATTGGGTTTATAATTTCATACCTATTAATCAAAGAACTTCTAAAGCCTTTGTTTGGGTACGATTTCCTGGTTTAGGTCTTGAATTCTTGGATGAATCTATTCTCTTCAAAATATGTAAAGAAATAGGTACTCCAATTAAGATTGATGCAGCAACAGCTAAGTGTGATGTTGGATATTATGCCAATGTCCTGGTAGAAGTGGATTTTGCTTCTTCAATTCCTAA
The DNA here is from genome assembly GCA_023529315.1 of Papaver bracteatum. Taxonomy (NCBI): domain Eukaryota; kingdom Viridiplantae; phylum Streptophyta; class Magnoliopsida; order Ranunculales; family Papaveraceae; genus Papaver; species Papaver bracteatum. The sequence goes on from JAJJWX010004531.1 coordinate 4,076,919, forward strand.
TAAAGTTTGGATAGGAACTAAATTTGGGGGTTTCTTTCAAGAGGTTTCAATTCCTGATTGTCATAAGTATTGCAGTACTTGTAAAATGGTGGGGCATTTCATCACAAAATGCAGAGTGGAGAAAGCAAAATCTAATGCATATGAATCAGTAAATACTAGTACTCCACAGCAAACTAAAAGTCCTTCAATATCTCAACAACAGGCTATTTCTGCTACTGTTGTTAGAATCCTGACTAAACCATTTGATATCTGTGACAGGTCAGAATGTGAAAATGTTGATTCAGTTATTCATACTATTCATGTTACCCCTAAAATTCCAATTGAGCAAGTTAACAAGAATACTAATTCTGGAAGATTCAGTCCTCTTGAAGATATTCAAGAAAATGTTATTGAAGAAATTATAAGTGATCAGACCCAAGATAAGGAGTACACTCCAACTAATGTTTTTGAAAATTCTCAAGTTAAATTTGTTGATGATAAAACAGGTACAATTCATGATGAGACAGTTAAGATTACTTCATGGTCTAAAGTGTAGGACAAAAAGTTAATTCTACTACCTCAAATACTCGGAATTCTCAAGGAGTTTCTGTTACTTCTCCAGGAATGTTTAAGGGTGGTACTACTGCTGTTGTAAATAAGAAGCATAATCTCAGACAGATTCATGGTAAGGGAGGAACCAAAAATCCTCCTCCACCACCAAAATGAAGATAATATATTGGAATATTTTGGGCCTAAGAATACCTAGGGCTCAGAATAAACTAAGGTCTATGGTAAATCAATTTAATCCTTTACTTATCTGGATTGCAGAACCAAAAGTTTCTTGTAGTGCATCTTTTTGTTGTAAACTAAATCTTCTAGGTATGCAGAGTATGGTGATTCATAACTCAACTTCAAATACAAAAGGTAATATATGGTTATTCTGGAATGTATCTTTAGCTGCTACTCAAGTTGTATCAATGTCAAGTCAAATGGTTACTGTAAGTATTAGAGATGTGCTAGCTTCTGGAGTACATGCTCATGTCAAGAAGAATCAAAGGAAATTTTTATGGTCTGAAATGGAAATAATTAGTCAACTTAACAAACCATGGATTATTTTGGGTGACTTTAATGCAATAATTTCTCCCGAAGAAAAAGTTGGTGGTAATACTCCTAATAGGAATTCAATGATGGATTTTGTGCATTGTCTTAATAATTGTAATCTCATTCAAGCTCCAAGTACAGGTCAACAATTTACTTGGTCAAATTGCCAACAAGGAAATAAGAGGATCTTATGCATTCTTGATAGAGTGGTGTTCAATTCTTTATGGTTACAAAATTATCGTAATTGGGGTTACAAAGTAGGTCTGAGAATTGCTTCAGATCATGCTCCTTTATTAGGTGGTTTTTCTAGCATACCAAAACCAAAGAATGCGCCATGGAGATTTCAGAAAATGTGGATTGAACATCCTACTTTTTTAACTGAAGTCCAAAACGTTTGGTCTGAAGATGTCATTGGAGATCCAGCCTTCACATTTATGCAGAAGTTTAAAAAGCTTAAAAAATATTTAAGTGAGTGGAATTGGAGTGTTTTTGGTAACATTCACACCAAAATTAAGGAAGCTGAAGAACAAGTTAGACAAGCAATGGAATTATCTGATAAAAATCCTACAGATGAAAATCTTTTGGACAATTTGGTAAAAGCTCAAAATGAACGTGCTCAGAGAGAAGTACAAGCTAATATGCTGATGAAACTCAAATCAAGAGATAAATGGGTTAAGGATGGTTATGCAAATACTGCATATTTTCATGCCAAAATGAAGATTAGACAATCAAAAAACACAATATATGAGTTAGAAGACAGAAATGGGAATATTATAAGTGATCAGAATCAAATTGCTGAGGCTTTAATTAGTCATTTTCAAAAGAAATTTGAGGCTCAAGAGGTTGAAATTGATGAAGATTTGATATATGTCATTCCTTCAATTATTACAGAAGAAGATCAAGTTATGCTAGATTCTATTCCAAATATTGAAGAGATCAAAAGAATAGTTTTTGAAATGGATTCAGACAGTGCTCCAGGTTCAGATGGATTTTCAAGATCTTTTTATAAAAGTTGCTGGGATATTATTCATATGGATTTACAGGCTGCCATTCAGTTTTGTTGGAGAAGGAAATTCATTCCTATAGGTCTTAACTCAAACTTTTTAACTCTTATTCCTAAATGTGCAGGTGATAAAAATGCAAGTCAGTTTAGACCTATAGGATTGAGTAATGTGCTTTTTAAGATTTTCACAAAGATCATTTCTGTAAGGATGAATGGTTTAATGGAAAAGCTAATATCACCTCAGCAAGCTGCTTATGTTAAAGGTAGAAGCATCCAAGAACAAATTTTTCTTGCTTCAGAGATGGTAAATGAAATGAGGAAAAAGAGAAGAGGAGGTAATGTGGCTTTTAAATTGGATATCTCTCAGGCATATGATTCTGTGAGTTGGTCATTCCTTATGCAAGTTCTTCATAAATATGGATTTTCTTCTTCTTGGTGTGATTGGTTATTAACCATGTTTAAGTCTGCAAGATTATCTGTAATGGAGAATGGAGGGCCTTGTGGCTTTTTCTCAATGAGTAGAGGACTTAAGCAGGGTGATCCTCTATCCCCTCTGTTATTTATTTTGATGGAGGATGTTTTAAGTAGAAACATCACTAAAATGGTTAATACAGGACAAATAATTCCAATGATTGTTAGAAATGGTATCTATCCAACACATTTATTCTTTGCTGATGATGTTTTTGTTTTCTGCAATGGAGCTAAGAAGACTTTACAGAATCTTTTTAAGATGTTGGAGAAATATAAACATAGTTCTGGTTAATTGATGAATAAAGTTAAAATCAAATGCTTCATTGATGGAACTACTTCAGCTAGAAAACTTCGAATAAGTGGTATTGTTGGTATGGATATTTATTCATTTCCAGATAAGTATCTTGGTATTATTCTTTCTCCTAGTAGAGTGACTACTGAAATGGTATGGCCAATAGTTCTTATGATTCAAAGAAAGCTTGCAGCTTGGAAATGGAAATTGTTATCTTTTCATGATAGATTAGTTCTTGTTAAGTCAGTTATGTGCAGTTATCCTCTGTACAATATGACAATTTATAAATGGCCTTCCTCTATTATTAAGATTTGTGAGAAGTTAATAAGAAATTTTTTATGGTCAGGGGATGGTGAAGTTAGAAAATACAAGACAATATCTTGGAAAAAGATTTGTGTTCCTTATGAGGAAGGAGGCTTGGGGATTAAAAGGCTAGAAGTTATTAACAAAGTTTTACTTATGAAAATGATGTGGGAACTCTTATCTTCTTCAGAGGAATGGGCATTATTTCTTACAGCTAAGTTCAAGAATAAATATGGCATTTGGTTTTCTAGCTGGAAGTTATCTTCAATCAGAGCTGGATTAAGTTGGGCTTGGAACTCTTTACAAGAATACATCACCTGAAAGATTGGAAATAGAGCTAAGGTTTCTATATGGTTTGATAGTTGGTATGGCTCTTCCCCATTAATTCATGAAATAGGATATTCAAATTTGGTACATAAAAATATGCATTTAAAAGTCCAGGACTTAATTTCTGACAATGAATGGAGTGTGAATCCTCAACTACAATAAGTTTTGCAGTTAAACAATATGCCTCAGATTCATAGTGGCCATGATTCAATTATATGGAATTTGCATAGTAGTGGTCTTTTTAATAATTCAGCTGTAATGGACAAAATTAGGCATAAAGAGGATATTGTGATATGGTCTTCTTACATCTGGAGAAAATCTTTAAATCCAAGTATTTCTAGTAACATTTGGAAACTATTACAGGGAGTTTATGTGGATGATGAAGTTAAAAGGTCTCAAGGTTATCATATTCCCTCTAGATGTTGTATTTGCAAATCAGAGCAAGACTATATGGATCACACTCTGTGGTACTTTGCTTTTAGTGTTCAAATTTGGAACTGGTTAGTCAGTATATTCCAGTTTGTTCAGCCATCTTCTTTTCAGGACATATTCTCAGCAGCAAAGAAATGCAGTCCCATCATTGAAGAAATTTGGATAATAAGTGCTTGTTCTGTAATCAAAGATCTTTGGTTTCAAAGAAACAAAATTTTCTTTGAAGGAGGAGAAGTCAGTATACATAGCTTCAAACTCAGGGTCAACAAAGTTATCCATCTTCAGAGAGCAAGAGTAACTGGGGAAAGATGGAAGAATGACTATGAAAACCACATTCTTAGTCATTTTAAAATAGATTATTAGTTTCTTTGTTTCCTTTTAGTATTGCTTTATTTTAGCAGTTTTTTGGTTGTTTTTATTTTTTTTCTTTGAGAATTTGTAATATTTTGTTATCCTTGAGTTTATAAATAAATAAAATAAATGTGATTCAGAAAAAAAAAAAAAAAAAAAAATCAGTGAGCACCAACAAAGCATGAATGATACAGTCGGAATTCCACCAGACAAACTCAACACATCTGACACTGGCGAAGATTCTTATTCTTTCAGGGGAAAACCAATGTCAAATCCTAAGTTTCCTCGTTTTGATAAGGATCTGTTTGTTAAAGCACATTTCTATGTATTGCGGAATTCGCCTGAAGTTGCTCCTTACATTGAGTAAGTATAACTAGATCTAACCAAATAACCTCATTTTTTATTTAGTTTTTGATTCTGTGTCCAAATTTCTGTAAAAGATAATAACATTAATCATTTCACTGTCCAGCCGACACCAGAATTTTGTGAAGGATAAATATCTTGGTATGAGTGATAGACAGCTAGATCAAAAACATTGTGAAGAGTTCGCCAAATGGTTACAAAAAGTGGTAAGAATTTGCAGAAAATGTCACTCTTGTTATGTAACTTTTGCGTTGATATGGAGGCTAATCCTTATAATTTATTTCAGGTTGAGAGTGAGTGGGCAGACTCTTGGGAAAACTTCAATCAGGACTTAAGGTGGCTATCAATCCCACCAAATGTACAAGTAGAGACATACGAAGCATATCACATCAATGGATACCTGTTTCGCACAAAATATCATGATGGTTCCGTTAACCAGAATATAGCGGGGTTTACGTAGAGGCAACTGACACGCACATTAGACAAGCGGGGATTACCCTTAATCTGGCGGATTATTATGGTGTTTTACAAGAGATATGTGTGCTTACATATCATTCGCTGAAAGTGCCACTTTTCAGGTGTAAATGGGTTACCAAAGCAGGGGTCTCAAAAGACAAACTTGGTTATATTTTAGTTGAGCTTGATAAGTTGGGACTCCAGGATGATCCTTTCTTTGTAGCCTCCCATGATAAGCAGGTATTTTATGTGCCAGACTAGGAAAAAAAAAAGTCTATTGTGTTAGGTGCACCTACCCAAATCTGGAAATATGCTGGTGATGAAGTCGACGAGGAATTCAGTACGACAGTTATTTGTCGAAATGAGTATAAATTTCCAAAGGTAGATAAACTTGACCTGCAAAGGAAATCCAGGGATGATTACTATTGGGACGACATTGAGGGTAGAACTGCAAGGAAAGTACTAGCACCAACAGCAGTCCCTGCTTCTCAAATGACTACATCTGAGCAACCATTTCCAAGGACTAAGCGACAAGACAGGTGATAGAATGTAGTTGTTTGGATTTTTTTGTTAACTAGAGAATGAATGTATGGATTGTTGAAAAAAAATTGATTCTTAAATCATGGTGGGGTTTTGTATGCAGATGGGTTTTAGCAATGTTGGATGAGTTTGGATTTGGCTATACTGATTGTTGAATTAATATTCTGTCATGCTAGGATTAGTAGTAATAATACTAGGCTTTCACATAGATTTTTTTTTTGGAATTGGGCCTAAAATAAACAACATTTTATATACCCTATTGATTCATTCATTCCTACCCATCTATACTTAACAATCATTGGAATTTTAGAATCATTCACCAAGAACATTGCTTGTTTGTACATTTACTGTTTTCAATCCATTACTACTGAAATCAAAAGAGCAAGAAAAACTGTAACATTATGTTCAAACCCTTTAAACATAATCCATCACAAGTTTAATACTACTGAAAATTCAAACAACTAGAAGAACACAACTAGTTTAATTACATCTAAAGAAGGACAAAGCAAACATAATACGAATTCTAAACACCCGACAGACTACCAGTGCCATTACAACTTTATTTTTACAATCAAAATTCAAAGATGCACATTACTAATCTACCTGACATAAAAAACCGTCCGCATCAACTTTCAAAATACAAAGAAACTTACCATCATTCGCACCAACATCAGGAAGAGTAGAAGAAAGGAAAATTACCAGAAAAGCTGTTTTACAAAAAACTTGTTGATCGTTTTCAGGATTTATGCAATGCCTGAAAATATAGCCTTTCCTAGTAAATCTGATGAGCTTACCACACTTCATCCTCATCAGTATCCAGACCCTCTTCACCATAGTCCTCGCTATCATATGGTGCGGGAGAAGTCCCACTGGATGATGATTCATCATCACTATCCTCATACCATTCTTCCCTTTCTTCCTCACTTGACTCATCATCGAGATCAGCGATTCGACGGCTCACCTTCACTACAACAGGTTCACCCTCACTCATGGTGCGAGCAAAAATCTTGGGATTGGCAAGTTCATATTCAAATCGCCTTCTCGCTTTCTCATCATGATAAGAATTCATCCTTTGCTTTTCCTCCGCAACATCCGAATATAGGTCACTGGTATCCACTTCCTCCACTTCATACTCATACCCTTCTGAGGCCTCAGAATCACTTTTTGTTGAACTGCCATACTTTGGGGTCTTGGCCTGCTTCTCAGCATTTTCCTCATCCTTCCGTTCTTGCCATTCTAAGAACTTGGGTAGCCATGCATTGTAGAGAGCCTAAAATATCCTTTTCTTCTACTCCTGAATAACCTCTTCTGCCTCTCTCTGACAAGTTTTCTCTTGAATCTGATGATTAATTTCAGACTGTGCATATTTTATTAACTGCTGCAATTCCTCTATGCTCAAAGAAGGGAGAATTGACTTGGCTTGTGCAAATTCAGGTGTTACTGGTGGTGCATTTGGAAGATTTCCGATAGAATTGGTTGAATTCTGGGAAGGATCAGCCATACTCTCAATTTAGTTTGCTAAACATAAACCCTTCCTCTTCTGTTAAAGATCTCTTTGAAAATGGTAATCTCTCTGCTAATTAACCCCTCAAATACCTCATTGTGCCAATTCAATTCCATTTATGGCGCTTAGTTAGCCATCATGTCACTTTGTTAACTACGCCCATTCAAATCCATCCATGTCCCCTTCACTATAATAACCATCATTACCCTATGAAGACCTATTTTCAACACCTAATTCCCATTAACACTTTTACCCTCTTTGGAACTGCCATAATGCCATTAAGGGCGTATATGGTGGGTCACCAAACTTTGATGTTTATCTTTAGGGTCTAATTGACTCTTTATGTTTTATGCATACTAGGCGATGGCAGCACCAGTTGGGAGGCTTCATTGCAACCTGCTACATGTCTTAAGGTATTAGCTTGTATGCACCACCTAGTATTACATGTCACACTACTTGTACGATGTTATGTAGAAATAACACCTCTAGCTTGCATGTAAACCATGCAATTCAACACCCACTAGCTTTAGGTGTTAATCTCATCCAACAAAGTAGCTTACTATTGCTTAAGTAGCTTATACAAGGTGCTTGGTGTAACTAATGGTGCTAAGTGGATATCCATCATATCCCATTCATATTATAACATGCCACACTTTGATTTGGCGTGTTTAATAAAATGTTAAGTAGATGAACCAGTTTAGTTTTTTCAAAACACCCTATAGACACGTCTAAAGATATGCAGCTTGGTGGATTGATACGTTACCTAACTTCTTTGAGGTCATGCGTTCGAATATTGCATTCGAAAGCTTTTTATTAATTTTTTCAGAAGGATGGGCTTGTTCAGAAGGATGACAGCGTCTTCTTCTAGAATTTTTAAGGTAATTGGGATTTCACTTGCCACTTCAATCCCGTCTCTGACGAAAATAGTTGAAGGCAGCTGCGGTTCGGTACATGTTTCGACTTCGGGTCACGGGTATCCCGCTTAGAGAGTCCGCTTGCCAAATAGATGCTAAGTGTTTTCTTTTGCCTCTGAACGGACAATAAGTTGGGGTGGCATTCAATAGGTCTTTGCATGCACTTAGTAGGCATGTTCCTCCCCGATATCTCAACTAATTCATCTCGAGGATTGAAAAGGGATGGGTGAGATGTGTTAACTGTTGGTATTCTCGTCCATAAGGCCTGTTTGGAAGAGATCAGTTATAATTTCCAATTCTGTAACTATGTAACTTCCACATTCCATCTCCACAAAATCCCTTCAATGTTCCAATTGTTGAAGCTATGTCTAAGCGAGGTTATAATGCATATTTAAATCTGAATGATCGCCCAGCCATGTCTACAAATCAGGAATCCATGGGTAGACCATAGTAAAACAAAGCTAAGATGAATATGCAAGAAAACCAGGTATTGATTTTTGATAATCATGGAAGAATTGTTGGGTTCAAGGTGTTGAAATTTAATAAAGGAGATGAAACACTTAATCTCTAGTTTTTTGGTTTGTGAGTTTATTCATGTAAGCCGTAATGATAATCAAGTGGTAGACGTTGTTGCCAAACATGTCTGGAAGACATCAATGCCAATATTATCTGTTGAAAACTTTAACCCAGTCTTTTGTGAGCTTCTGGCAAAAGATCACAATCCTGGCTAATTTCTATAAAAAAATTTATTTATCAAAAAAAAAAAAAAGGTGTTGAAAGTGAATTTCATAGTTGTAATTGGCGTTATTAGTAACTATGATGGTGTTATTGATTGGGATTCCCCCATTTCTTCAACAAGAAGTAGAGATAAGCAGTAGCAACAGTGAGGAACCAAAGCCAAACATGCAAGTTGGTACTTGAGGTGTTGGAGAAGTCAAAGAGGATAGGGTTGTTATGCATGATAGTGCCAGTGCTATGCGTTGGATCCTCAACTCCAAGGGGATGATGAAGGGTGGGTGGTGTATGTCGTTCATCTTGACAAAGGAAGGTTTGTGATTAATGAAGGTGTGGTGCTTGTAGGGGAGGAGCAGGTGGTTTGTGGTGGTTCTACACATGGGTTCTATTCTGCACCAGTTCCAGTTGCATGCAAAGCTAAGATTCGGGAGAATTACACTCATGGTCTCCCCAATGATGTGGTAGTCTTCCCCAATATCTTCATGCTGGTACCAGTGATGCGACAGTTGGCATAGGATGCTTATGATATTGCAATCTTCGGACCAGGGGAGATAACTGATTCTAATGAGATTCCTGAGGATATAGTAGTGCCTATGCTTCCTCCTAGGGGAAACTATTCTGTTCCAAGGAGGAGGGCTGTACCAGAAATAAGTGGAGCTAACAATAAGGTTGTTGTAAGTGGTGTGGGGACCTCTGGGGTTGTACCAGGAGATTGACCAGTATTCAACCATCCCCTTTCATATGATAAAGTAAGTATTCCTGTAAATGTTTTTTGGTTGAATATTGCATATGTTTCTCATGGATAAACAGTTAATGCTAGTGGTGCTGATTTTGGATTTGATAGTGTTGGTTTTAAAGACAATGATGTTCAATTGAATGTATATGTGGTTCTGGGTTATTGTATTATGCTTGGTTGAGTGTATGTTGTGTTTAATTTTGGTTTTGAGCTTGATATGGTGAATATAGTAAATAGCAGGGGAATTTGAAAGGGGGTTATGCCCAAAAGTGTTTTCTACAGAAAGTTATTTACTAAAAATGTCTAGTTTTTTAAAAATTCCGAAAAAGGTATAATGTGTACACATTATAGGTGTGGATTCTTGATATTGTGTACACAATATCAAGCAATGGGTACACATTCAAAAAAAAATTGGTAATTTATAACATTTTTGGGAATAACTAAAGAAAACTAGACACCTTTGGAAATTTTCTCGTTATAATGAAGGTTTGAAATTGTTTTATAGGGTTAATAGTTTTATCTGGGCATTCATATGAACTACTCCAACTGGTAGCATATGCAACTTTGAAGTTATAGAGATGGAATAACATATTAGTACAAGAATGCTTGAGAGAGCGATGAAAAATCTTACCAGAAATGCAGTGTAGTAGCTCAAAGGAAATTTTGATAGCACACATAATCTAGGAGTTGGATCTTTTAGAAACCAAATTGCAAACTCCCAAGTTATTTAAAGCATTCCAATGCAACGGATTACCAAAGAAATTTTGATTATAGTTGTTTAGAAGATTTGCAGAAATAGTTTTGGAGAAACCAATAAATCTATTCCAGAGAAAGCTAGGGAATTAGTCTTGAGGGTTTTGGGTGTACTTTTTGGCCACACTTTCAACTTGGCGTGTTTATTTAAATGTTGAGTAGTTCAACCAATCTAGTATTTTTAAAACACTAATCATAAACATCTAAAGATGGGAAGCTTGGTGGATTGGTAAGTTATCTAAATCCTTCGAGGTCATGCGTTCGAATATGGGTGTAGTTGCAGGAAATCCTACACTACACCCTTGATAAGAATTTACAGTAATTAACACATATTTGAATATTAAAAACAACACTTTATTATTTGATTCTCATAAATGTTTACAAGAAATGGAAGAAATCAAGAATACAACCGCTCTCTTGAATTTTTTCTCTCGTCAAGACTTTCTCAACACTCAAAATACATCCTCCTCTTTCTGAATCTACTGGGTATCTTTATATAGGGTAGTTACATAGTAGATGACACCTAAGCTGTCCTTTAATTTCGGATCTGACTTGCGATATTATCGCAGTAGTTATAATGTCAATTCTCGCAAGCGTTGTAACCATCGCAGGATAATCATGCTCTTCTCGTGTTTCTTCATTCGTCAGCTATTACTTCATTCTTCAAATCATTCTGTGACACTCGCGAAGTGTTGTTGAAGAATTCCCAAGAAAAGGAACTAGAAGATGATAGTTGCGTCATAGAGCAAGTTTCTCGTTAAAAAATAAATCTTGTCAATAGTAAAGCTAAAAGATTTTCTCCTACAGTTTGAAATCTTATTTTAAATAAACAACTTTGGAATCTTATTTTAGTTATCGTAATGTAGTGCTATTATAATGATTATTAATTTATATTTCAGTTGGGCCCTATTGGACACTTAAATTTTTTATTATCTTATATGTAGTTGCAGGAAATCCTACACTACACCCTTGATAAGAATTCACAGTATTTAACACATATTGAAGATTAAAAACAACACTTTATTATTTAATTCTCAGAAATGTTTACAAGAAATGGAAGAAATCAAGAATACAACCGCTCTCTTGAATTTTATCTCTCCTCAATACTTTCTCAGCACTCAAAAATACATCATCCTCTCTCTGAATCTACTAGGTCTCTTTATATAGGATAGTTACATAGTGGATGACAGCTAATCTGTCCTTTAATTTCGGATCTGACTCGCGATATTATCGCAGTAGTTATAATGTCCATTCTCCCAAGCGTTGTAACCATCGCAGGACAATCACGCTCTTCCTGTGTTTCTTCATTCGTCAGTTATTACGTCATTCTTCAAATCATTCTGTGACACTCGCGAAGTGTTGTTGAAGAACTCGCGGTGATGTTCGCAGAAGTGTTGTTACTCTCGCAAGAGGAAAGATCATGAGAAATAAAATGCCGCAGCTATTCATCATTTCATCTTCTATGATTAACAGAACTCTGTAAATTAAGTGTTACCGCCTACACGTGTCGAATATTTCTCTTTTTACTGGTTAATCTTTTATTACCCGGTTACCATCCTTCTGCCTATAAAAGAGAGAATCTATCAAAGAAATATTTTTTGTTCTTTTACTTCTTCGTCTTCTTCACCTCTTCACTATCTGCAAAATTTTCCCTACCTGCAGCTTTCTTCTTCTGCAAATTCACCCGCTGCTTCTCCAATGGAATCTTCAAGGTATGTGTTCTTTTGACGTTATTAAACTCGATTTTGATTGTCTAAATCGTACTTATTCATTTTATTTGATCTTTTTTGCTTGATTCTATATAACTCCCATACTATGTTTTCTTTTTAGTGGAACTGCATCCAATACCAAGTTTGTCGACTAAAACCATAATCTTCTCGAAGATTCACAACACATACTTACTGAAAAGAAAAGGAAGTCTGCGAGTCATAAGGTAGTAAGAAATATTTATTTTCTTAATAACAATATTGTTGCCTCTTTTTCTTATCTATATTATTACTCGCAGGGTGATGAAAATGTTGTTAAACCTCGCAAGAAACATCGCAAAGCCAAGACTCTTGAGATTGATATTGTTATTCCCAAGTTTTCGTCTTCAAAACCTATTTCTACTACTTCGCAGATGGAACCTCCATCCTCTATTTGCGAGAATTTCATCACCAATACTCCCAATACCATTAATCCTCCAATGGATGAAACTCCCCAAACTATTATGAACAAAACTTCTTCCTCTCATATTTTTCTTCCAACCATTACTTTTCCAGACACTTCACCTTCTGGTGATACAACCATCGCAAATGACTCAAATCTCCAACTCTCCATCATTACTACTTCATCCTCTGCACCTCTTCCATCATCTAAAGAAGTATCAGTAGGAGTCGATGCTGCTTTTAAAGTTTTGTCTGATATTTTAGATGATGCGAGGAAATCTTCTACTGACCCTTTCAAATATGATATTTGCGAGACTTTAACAAATATTTTGGTTATGATCGAACTGCTTCGCTAGCGTCTTTGGAAAATGAAGTTGAATCTCTAAAGAGAAATCTCCAAGCTAAAACTTCAGAATGTGATATTCTTGATCACAAGCTTCGTAACTCTTTTCTTGATTGCGAAAATCTTCGCAATAAAAACAAGGAGTTAAAAGGTATAGTTCTTCTGCCTCTGCTTCTAAGTTTTCTGTTTTAGTAGATTTTCACCTTTTCTGTACTCAATTCCCTTTTAAATATTTGGTTTTCCTATTTATCTTTAAATCAGAAACGATTAATGAAGATATTTCAATTTGAGTCTGTTGCTGAAGAAGCTCGTGCAGAGAGAGATTCTTGGATGGATCAATATAATATATTAGATAATCTTTACACATATTCAATTGAACAAATAGATAATCTTACCAATGAGAACGATCAATTATCGCAAAGGCAAAATCTATTAAGTAGTGAAGTCACTCGCCTCTCATATTTGTTAACTCAAGCTAACTTGGTGATAGAATCTTTATCAGATGAAAACAAAACTTTATCTCAGGAGAAATGTAGTTTTTTAAACAAGATGGCGATCTCTTCGCAACAAATAAATATTCTTCAGAAAGTGTGTAACAACCAAGAACAATCTCTTCGTTCACTAAAATATGAACTCAAGGAAGTAACCGAATCATCTGCCGCTGAAAAAGATAAACTTATCAAGGGTAGGCTAACTCTAAGTCTAAAGACCAGTAAACTCCAAGATCAATATTCTCAGTTAGAAGAATCTTATTCCTTATTAGCAAAAGAAAATACTTATCTTCACTCCAAATAAGAAACTATAAAGTCTCGCCTGAAGGGTATAATTGGAGATAACTTTGATGATGCCATGAACTAATGGGAGAATTGTTTCTTATCATTAATTCAAAACTTAACTTCTCAAAAAGAAGCTAGTCATTTTGACTTCCTTAACTGTTAATTTCTCTGCTATATTTGTTGCGAGATTCTTATCTGAATATTTTCTTGTCAATTTATGTTTCTCGCAGAATCTGAAAAAGGCCTTCACTCTACTATTTCTGATTTGACTGAAAAATTGGCTAAAGTTCTCACAAAAAATGGAGTGCTCACCGCCAATCTTGTTCGATCTCATGATCGAGCAGAGAGGAGATATGACTACCTTGAATACTTAAAAAATATAGAGATCAGAAATCATGATAGAGGTTTCCTTCGCAAGGTTCATCTTAATGTTGAAGTTCTTGTGAATGATATTCTGATATCCAATTCTCTCCCCCCTGTATCCGTTGATCCTTTAGAAGTAGATGATGATGAAATTCCTCTTCCCATTGATAATAATCTAAACTATGCAAGTGGTGAAGAAGAAGATCCAACAGAAGAAGAAAAAAGCCCTCCTAGAAAAGTTGCTACTGGTGGTGAAGCAATTGCTGGCGAAGAACTAGAAGAAGAGGAAGCTCAAATTAATCGTAATGAAAAGAATACTGATGAAGTTGATAAAACTGGCAATAATAATGAAGCTGGCGAGTCCAATTATGAAGCTTAAATTTTGTTCTTGTTTTATTTTTCTTCTTCTTTCTTGCGAGAAATGTATCTTTATGCGACTTTGAAATTTAATTTTGTTTCTGTCATTTTGAATATTCTCAAGGAAGATAATGATACTTTATTTATCAACTCCCATACTTGCCCCTCATTATCTTTCTTGTATTGAACAAGTCTTTTCTTGTGAACTTTATTGCGAATAGTACTTGCGAAATTATTGATAGTACTGCGATATTGCTAATACTTTGCAAAATTATGAATAATCCTGTTGTGTGATTCTGAATAATACTTCTGAAAAAATTCTGAAGGATATTATTTATCTCATCATCTCTTCTGTGATAAACAAATCTTTCATGCATTCTTAAAAGAAAATAGTTAATGTTTGGGATTATTCTATTGGTCTTATTTTGCCTTCCTAGTTAAATGTCTTATTTTGCCAGGTATTCGTGTCTGCGACAAAATCGCAGGACGTCCTTACATTTGCATGTAGTGACCCATTGATCTTGCCTTATCCGTATTTTGTCAATTTTTCTACGAAAATATGACAAGTTTAAGCTCTCTTGCGAGAACAAATTCTTATGACATTGCCGTCTTGCGATGAAATCGCATGACGTTTCTACACTTTCATGTAAAAACACATTGATATCATCTTAACTTTTTCTCTTCGCTTGTTTCCTTTGTAGAATTTTTGTCACGTGACAATATGACAGGCCTAGATGCTCTTGCGTGCATAAAGCCCCATGACATTGCCGTCTTTAGACACTTATCAGCTCCCTAATGGAGGGTGCCTCCCTTATCTCCCCCTGGTTTCCCCTTCAAGGAGGGAACATCGGCCATACAATACTAGCTCCTCCCATCCGGTCTTAACAACAACCAGTTGTTTTCGCAGCCTCATGTCATTTTTGCCTATATGGCTTATAGTTACAAGACTGCACCCTAAGTGGGGTTTTCTTCGGGCCGAGTGCATCATAGCCAAGACTTGCCAAGAATGGCCAGTGTATTTTCGTACGCCCCGAGCATACTTGGCTCAACCGTGTACCTCGACGCCTTGGTCATACTCTGTACTCCTTAAAAGATACCCTCGGTCGTCCAACCAGGGTATAACCTTATATAGTTGGAAATCCAAGGTATCTCCCCCGGATAGGTTTTCTTTAACCCCAACATCTCCATGACTCAGGTTCCAGCAGCGGTATAACCTTATCCCTGAATCATGTAAAGAGATACCCCCTTATATGATGCACTTTAGGTCTTACATTTTCCTCTTGCGAAATTTTATCCACGAACTAGGGTGTACGCCATAAAGGTTCGTCCCATTCTATTAATCTCTGCGAAATTTGTATTCGTGTTTCTTGCGATATTTTCGCATTTCTTACTTCCTCTGTTATTGGATAAATCTCGCAGATGTAATATAGAAAAATTTATTATCCGTTTCATCATATAACATACCAGCATCTCTAATCTCACAGAATTTGTCATTGATAATATCTTTTCAGGAATAATCTATTTCATGGTCTATTAAGTTGTAGGTACTGAATATCGCAAGATAATAGTTCACGAGTATCAGGAGAAAGAGTTATAAAATGATACGATGATAGAAGAAGCGCGGAGAAATATGAAGTTTTGCGAGGATGGAGTAATTTTGCGAGTATGAGTTGCGATACTTCGTAACTCATGTACAGCTGTATAAAGTTTTACTATAAATAGGAGTTCAAATGTAAAATTCGAGAGGTTCTTTTAGTGAGTGTTAGAAAATATTTTAGGAAAGAGAATAGAGAAAGTTGTAACTATTCTAATTCCATTTAGATACTTCTTTGTAATCAATTGAGAACATTAATAAGAAAATTGTTATTCATCATCAAGAACTTCTTGAGTTTTTACTAATTCTATTGAGGGTGTAGTTGTAGGTTATTCTGCAACTACATAATTGGCGCTAGAAACAGGGACTTGAGGATTGTGGTAGCCTAAATTTGAGGGAATTGTGGAAAATTTGAAGATCAAATGAAGTCAGTAGATGGAGGTTGCAAAAAAGAAGAATGTAATATGATCACAGAGACAATGATTGATGAATTTCATAGTAATATGAAGGGAAAAATATACAAGCGAGATTGTATAGGAAGAAGGATCATGGAGGAAGAAAAGATAACAACTTTAGAAGAATGGGAAAAGCAGAAAATCATATTTTCAAAGAGTTGAGAAATTCCAAATGAAGACTTGAACCACACTTCACCATTGGTGATCACATTGCCAATCATGCTAGAAGATAAGAAAGCTGAATAAAAATGGAAATTAAACCGAATTTTGGTTGATACATGGAGTTATGTTAATATTATATTCTATCATGCACTTAAGGGGATGGGAATTAAAGATGAAGAAATCATAAATTCAAAGTGTCTTATTCATGGATTAGGGAAATCAACAACAAAATCTAAAGGAGAAATCGTGTTGCGAGTATTACTAGGAGAAATCGAAACACATGTAATCTTGTGTGTGATAGATATGGAATCTCCATATAACATGCTAATAGGAAGGCCGTGGATTCATGCGATCAAAGCTGTTGCTTCAACATTACATCAAAAAATCAAATTTCCTACACCAAATGGAATTCAAGAAATAAAAGGAGATCTTGATAGTGCAAAATTTTGTTATCAAATTGAAGTAACACAATGCGGAGGAAGAGCAAGAAAGAAACAACTTCGTAGGAAACTTGCGAAGGAAACAAGAAAAGAAGAAGAATTCCGAGTGTATACAATAAGAGCAAAGGAAGGGAGAGGTATACCAAATGAAATTCCAGAAAAAGAATGGGAACCAGCTAAAATAATTAAAGAACCAACACCTATGGGGGAGCAAAGTCCAAGCTGTGTTGCAGCTGAACCAACTAAAGAAATAAATATTGGAAGTAAAGAGGAGCCTTTATTCTTACGAATTGGAACTAAGATTGATGAAGAAGAAGAAAAAAGGACTATTGATCTTTTGCGAGAATATAAAGATATCTTCGCAGAAGTGTAGATGAGATACCAGGAATTGATCCATCAGTGGCATGTCATAGATTGAATATAGATAAAAATATAAGACCATTCAAACAAAGAATAAGGAAGATATCACAAAATTATCATGTACAGATAGAAGAAGAATTACAAAAGATGTTGGATGCGGGGATCATAAGGAAGCAAAATATCCAAAATGGATTGCGAATATGGTCATTGTTAGAAAAAGAATAAAGGAATAAGAATTTGCATAGATTTCACTGATCTAAACAAGGCATGTCCCAAAGACAGGTTTTCCATTACCAGATATACCACAAATGGTGGAATCAACATGCAGGTCATGATAGAGTCACTTTACTTGATGGATATAAAGGGTATAATCAAATATCACTCGCAGAAGAAGATCAAGAACATACTGCCTTTTTTGCTCCAAGGGGTTTGTATTGTTATGTGAAGATGCCATTTGGTTTGCGGAATGCGGGTGCTACATATCAACGTATGGTTGAGAAAGTGTTCGCGAAGTGGATACATAAAACTTTGGAGGTATATGTAGATGATATGTTGATAAAAAGCAAGGAAGCTAAAGACCATGTGCAAGATTTGAAGGAAATATTTGAGCAAATGAGAAAGTTCAACATCAAATTAAATCCTGAGAAATGTATAATTGGGGTTTCATCTTGGAAAGTTCTTGGGATACATAGTATCGAAGGAGGGAATACAAGTTGATCCAGAAAAGTTCCAAGCAGTTCGTGACATGCCAACACCTGCAACGGTAAAAGAAGTACAAAAACTAAATGGACTCTTGGCTTCACTTGGGAGATTTATTTCGCGAATGTCAGATAAGTGCAAGCATTTTTTCAACATACTTAAGAAGGGAGAAAAATTCAAATGGACTAATGAATGTGAAAAAGCTTTTCAAGGAATCAAAGAATACCTCGCAAATACATCTATACTACAGAAACCAGAGAAAAACGAAGAATTATTGGTATACCTCGCAACAACTCCATATGCTCTAAGTGCAGTTCTGTTACGAGCAGACGCAGGAGTAGAAAGGCCAATTTACTACATAAGTAAAACCTTTAATGCAGCAGAAAAGAATTATTCTAAAATGGAGACGTTAATCTTAGCCCTGGTTTATGCATCATTCAAGTTACGAATATACTTTCAAGCACATGTAATAAAAGTGGTAACCAAAGTCCCAATTGAATCAGTCATGAAGAACAAAAAAAGGTCAGGAAGAATAGAAAGGTGGAATGCACAAGTAAACCATTACAAGATAAAATACGAAGTGTTGTCATCGCAAAAATCACAAGTTGTCACAGATTTTTTGGCAGAATTTCCTTTGGAAGAAAATGAAGCAGTAGAGGAAATGATGGATGTTGAAGAAGAATTTGGAAATCCAAAAGACTTGTTAACAGAGCACGATAGATGGGAAATTCTGGTGGATGGATCATCCAATAGTGAGGGAAATGGAATTGGAGTCGTGTTGATTTCACCAGAAGGAGAAAGAACAGCATTCTCATTCAGACTAGAATTTGCATCCACGAACAATGAAACAGAATATGAAGCTGTAGTGCATGCATTAAAGATCGCAATAGAAAAGAAGCTTGAAAGTATAAGGATAACAAGTGATTCGCAATTAGTGATTTGTCAAATTAAAGGGGAATATACCACAAATGAATCTTCTTTGAAGAAATACAAGAAACTCGTTGAGGAATTATCTGCGAAGATACCAAAATTAAAATGGAGACATATATCAAGAAAATATAACCGTCTTGCAGATGCTTTTGCATTTATTCCAAGCATGATGACAAATCCAAATACAAGAAATATCCAAATACAAACAATTCAACACCCATCAGTGGACAAAGAGAAAGAAATTGAAGAAGATGTTGCGATGGAAGTAGAAAGAGAGTTATCAAACAACATCGCAGATTGGAGAAAATAAATTCATGAATACCTCGCAACAGGAGAAATATCCAGGAACAAACTAGAAGCACATAAATTAAAGAGTCGTGCAACAAACTATGAGTTGCGAGAAGGAATTTTATACAGAAAATCTTTCAATGGACCACCTCTTAGGTGCTTAACTCGCGAAGAAGGAGAAAATATATTGAAGATGTTACATGGAGGAGAAGTTGGCAATCATAGTGGGGGAAGATCTCTAGCATATAGAGCAAAGATACAAGGATATTACTGGCCTTATATGCATACAACGCTTAAAATTGTTAAACGAAGATGCAAGGAATGCCAACGACATGGTAAAAGAATTCATGCACAGGGGCTACATTAACTTCTTCAACAAGCTGCTGGCCTTTTGGTAAATGGGGTTGGATATTGTTGGACCATTTATACCTGGATCTGGACAAAGGCGATACTTGATAGTTGCAACAGATTATTTCACGAAGCTCGCGTAGTAAAAGCGAAGACAACATATTCGTGATAAAGATGTTTTTACGTTTATATTTGAGAACCTCATTTGCAGTGTACGGGGTTCAAAGCACAACTAGTATCGATAATGGAAAACAATTTGAGGGGCAGAATATAGAGATGTTACTCAGTGCTTTTAGAATAAAATGTGGGAAGTCAACCCCGTTATATCCACAAGCTAATGGACAAGCTGAAGCAACAAATAAAACAATCGCAGATACAATCAAAAAGAAATTAAAAGGATATCTCAAAGGGTGGTGCGAGCAAGTACCTAGCGCAGTTTGGGCATACAATACAACTAGAAGAGAAGCAACTGGAATGTCTCCTTATTGTCTAACATATGGAGTAGAAGCAGTATTACCCACAGAGGTTGTAATTCCAACAACAAAGAAAGAAGCTTTGGAAATAAATTTAAGTGCGGGAGTAATATTAAGAGAATTGGATGATTTGGAAGAAAAAAGAGAAAAGGTGTTACACCATATGAGGATTTATCAGGAACGATTAGCTAGAGAATACAACAAGAGAGTCATTGAACGTGAATATAAACCAGGTGATTTGGTCATGCGAGAAACACCTCGATATCAAAAAGAAAATGGAGGGAAATTAGCACCAAAATGGGATGGACCATATGTTATTAAAGAAGTTGTAAGAAGCGGAGCTTATCGGCTGATGGATCCAGAAGGGAGAGACATGGGTTTGAGGCTTGGTAGACCTTGGAACAGACTATATTTGAAAAGGTATTATCCATAAAACTCATGAAATTTTTTACGAATATTGTTTGCTCGCAGGAAATTGGGAAAAGTTACGAATTTTCAAAAATTATATTCCGATTAAAATTTCATTAATTTGCGAATAAAAGACCGCAATCTGTGATCATCCTCCAAAAAAGAAAGAGAGCCGCATAAAATTTTATACAGGCAAACCTTTGTGGCGTACACCCTAGTTCGCGAAGCTATAATTCGTAGGAGGCAAAGTCCTAAAGTACGTCATTTAAGGGGGTACCTATAACGTGGCTAAGGGTAACCGGAACACCACCAAGGGCCCTTAGTACATGGTAAAATTTTTGGGGTACAACCCAATAATGGGGTACCTATCCGGGTTAGACACCTTGGATTCTCACCTAATCTAACGACATTACGCAATATAAAATGCGGTTTAAGAGGATTTAGGTTGGGAGACTAAGGCATACTGTCTTTCCCAAGAAGTGCAGAAAACGATCAAGGCGCCGAGGTACACGGTTGAGTCAAGAGTGCCGGGTGAGGTTGAACCACATCTGCCATTTTTGACAAGTCTTGGCAAATGATGCACTTGGCCCAAAGATACCCCATAGGGTGCAACCTCGTAACTATAAGCCATATAGGCAAAAAGGATAAGAGGTTGCGATCAAAAGCAAGTTGTTGCGAGAACAGGATGGGAAGATCTAACCTTGTATGGTCGATGTACGCTTCCTTGAAGGGGAAATCAGGGGAAGATAAAGGGCAGCACCCTCCATTAGGGAGCTGATAAGTGCTATAAGACGCAAATGTCACGAGGCTTCTTGTTTGCGAAAACATAAAGGCTTGTCATATTTGTGCAACAAATGAAGTTCTGCGAGCCTTCTAAAAAAAAAAAAAAAAAAAAAGAAGAGGGGAGAAAGAAAGAAAGAAAAGAATAAAGAACTCGCAGAACATAATAAAGTTAAGATGAGATCAATGGGTCGCTACATGAAAGTGTAGAGACGTCCTGTGATTTCATCGCAAGACGACAATGTCATGGGGCTTTATGTTCGCAAGAATATTTAGGCCTGTCATATTGTCGCAACAATTCCTGAAGAGGCTAAAATACTATACAAAGAAGTTAAGATGAGATCAATGGGTTTTTGCATGAAAGTGTAAGAACGTCCTGCGATTTCATCGCAAGACGATAATGTCACGAGGTTGTATGTTCGCAAGAATGTTCAGACTTGTCATATTATCGCAAATAATTAATACAAAAGAGGTGGAAAAATAAGACCTTTACTTAGGAAGGCATGATAAGACCACAAAAATTAATGAAATTTATTGCATCAATATCACTGAAGAAATTATACAAGAATATACATTATGAAGATCTGAAAAGAAGACAACTTTGTCAATATCATTGAAGAAATTTTACAAGAATATACATCAAGAAATTTTGAAGAGAAGACAGCTCTGGCAATGTCATTGAAGAATTTTTACAAGAAGTCCTATCAAAAAAGACAACATCATTGAAGAATTTTAATGAAGACTTAACAAAAGATGCGATTTTGATAACAATCAAATAAAGATAAGTTCATATTCGTAAAAGTTTACGAGAATTACATACTTCTTATACTTCTCCATATATTGAATATTTCACAAAAAGATTGAATACTTCTTATAATTCTTCAAGAATATCTCATATTTATTATACTTCTTTAATGGATATTTCATTTGGTGAAAGTTAAATAATCATTATACTTCGTAATATGTTACATAATTATTCAAAGATCGAATACTTCTTATATTTCTTCATTTGATGAATTGAATACTTCTAATACTTTTTATATCTCTTCATTTGGTGGATCGAGTACTTCTAATACGTAAAAGGGAATTGAGTATTTCTAATAATTCATTTGGTAAATTGAATACTTCTTATATCTCTTCATTTGATGGATTTGGTACTTCTAATACTTCTATAGAGGTTGAAACTTCGTAAGATAAACTGAGGCAGATATTTTAATACTTCAAACAATGTTTAATCATTTAAAGAGAAATAATAGGGGGAAAAGGATATACTAAGCTTTATCTGTGAGTTATATATTATTTCTCTTCATATGATCAAATGGGGCAAATTTAGTCAAAGAAAGGTTAAATTATCTTCGCAAAATATCAAAAAGAAATGATAGATCATCTTCGTAAAATATCAAATGTACTTCTCAAAAAATAGAATTGTTCGCAAAAAGGAAACCAAGAGTAACTAAGGGAAGGAATTCAGAAGAAAGAAAGACAGGAGAGTCAATGATAAATTGAACAAGGAATATTATCATGCTTCATCAACACTCTTTGCTGGATATTTAAGATCAGAAGGGTCATTAGCAGCCTTCGAATTTTGCGAGATATCATCCTTGGAAGAATATGCAACAGGAACATCTCCTTGAGGAATGGATTCTTTTTCATCATCAACATCTTCATCATCACTCTCATAATCGAAATCACTATCAGTCTCACGAGCAACTTCATCGTCAGATATCTTCAGAGGAGTAATCTTTACAGGAGGCAAGCCTCTTGATAAGAGAATGTTATTCGCAAAGACTTGAGCTTTCAGATGACTTTCACGAAGTATAGCTTTTTGATGATTGGTATCTTCGATATCTTTGGAATAAGCAAGATAGTTGAATCTCCGAGTAGCACGGTCACGAGAGTTGATTAAGCGAGTAGAAAGCAAAGCATTCTTCTTACGAAGCTCAGAACAGGAGACTTCTAATCCAGCTTTTGCGTTACGAAGGTGGTTCTCAGATTCTGCAAATAAAACAAAGTTCAAAGAATAAAATTTGCGAGTATAACGAAATTTAAAGATATACCAGAGGCAGTCAAATTTTAATGACTACCTTCTCTTTGCGAAGTAAGAGATTGAGTTAAAGATAGACAACAGTTCTTCATACGATTCATCGCATTATCAAAACCATCACCAACTAATCCTTTAAGTCGAGATTGAAGCTTTTGATCTTTAGAAAGGAGAAAATTTTTATCCTTCGCAAGTTTGGCATTAAGACTTTTTAATGACGAGTAATCTTCTTCAAGTTGATTCTTCTTAGCACACAAGACTATATTCTTATTAATAAGGGAATTCTTCTCAATAACAAAAGAATTTCTTCAAAGATCTCGAAGACTTCTTTAATTCCTCAAGTTCACCTTTCAACAAAGAAAGAAGATTTTCTTGATCGCAACATTTATTCCGAAGAGTCTTTAATTCTTGCGAAGAAACAATCATTGTATTCAAAAATGAACATTTCTCTTGATAAGGTTTTGTTCTCTTCTAATAAGGTTTCTATTCTCAAATTAGCTTTGGTTAAGGAAGAAAAAGTTGAGATATGTCATCATTCAAAAAATTTTGATCATATATTAATTGAGTATTCTCTTGAAAAAGAGCATCGAGTTTTCAAGAGCACACGAGTAAAGATTAGATAAATGGGAGAATTGGTTTGAGAGGCTTTCATGCTTGGTTCGATATTCATTACATCCGATTCATGGTGAAGTACCAATCTTCTACATTTTCGGATGGATTCTATAAAGGGGAATGGGTTTTAATGGATGTTTCAAGCATATGAAGAATATAAATAAATAAAAGAGAAAATATGGAGATAGTAATCATACCTTTCAATTCATCATTTCTTTTAGAAGAATCGCATGATCGGAGAATTATTACGAAGATGATGATTTTCTTTACGAAGATCCTCGCATTCTTCTTGAGAAGCTTTCAAAGATTGGCGAAGCAATTCAATTTCTTTTTCCAAGGATTGACGTGAAGAAGAAATGTCCGGATTGACGAAATTATGAGAACTTCGCAAAATTCATATCATGAACGAACATTAGTAGATTTTCAAGATTGGTCAAAACCTCAGATAACATTCGGAAAGTTGAATAAATTCCATCTCGAATTTCTTGAGGAAAAGGAGAAGAATTTGAAGGAATAAGAGCAAGCTTAAAATTGTCTGGAGAAATAGCACTCAAAGGATTTGAGGACAAAACAGGTTTTTCTAAAGAAGAAGTTGAAGAAATATTTTGCGAGGGTTGTCTTTCAAAAGAAGGAGTTGAAGAAATATTTTGAGAAGGTTGGTCTTAAAGAAGTGTTGATAAATTGACATTGATAGGAGATTGAAAAGCATGTAATGGAGTAGAGGCAGGAGTATGTGAAGAAGCATTTTCACGAGGAGGAGAGGAAAATTCCTTATCAACTTCAGGAAGGAAATCATCAATCGGAATTAATGGTGTGGGTTTAGTTATTCGAGATCTCTTGCTTGGATTTGGTTTTTCGTCAACCTGCGAATCAAAATGTAGATTAAAAACTGAGGCAACAATATATTGTTCAGGAAAGAAGGCAGAGTATTTTAACTACCTTTTGATTCTCAGATTTTCTTCTTCATGGATTAAGGCTTGGATTCTTTAGTTGAGATTTCATCTGAGAAGTTATTTTACTGAAATAAACCAAAATCAGATAACAAATTATACAGCAATTTTGTGAGAAGAACAAATTAAATACGCAGAGATAGAAGGAAATTACCTTGGAGAACTCATGAAGATACAGTAGAAGAAACAATTGCAGAGAAAATAATGATAAAGAGTATGAGTAGAAGATAGAATTGCGGAAATAATAAAAAGGAAAGGAAGAGAATATAAAGGAGTTATATAAGGGAATAACTAAAAAAGAACGGTTACAAAAGACGTGTCAAAATTTCAAAAGACTAAGTAACGGTTATGTTCTCACGATCATTTCTTCTTCGTAGAATTGACATGAGAAGAGGCAAGATGTAGGTATTGAATATCGCAAGATAATAGTTCACGAGTATCAGGAGAAAAGAGTTATAAAATGATACGATGATAGAAGAAGCGCGGAGAAATATGAAGTTTTGCGAGGATGGAGTAATTTTGCGAGTATGAGTTGTGATACTTCGTAACTCATGTACAGTTGTATAAAGTTTTACTATAAATAGGAGTTCAAATGTAAAATTCGAGAGGTTCTTTTAGTGAGTGTTAGAAAATATTTTAGGAAAGAGAATAGAGAAAGTTGTAACTATTCTAATTCCATTTAGATACTTCTTTGTAATCAATTGAGAACATTAATAAGAAAATTGTTATTCATCATCAAGAACTTCTTGAGTTTTTACTAATTCTATTGAGGGTGTAGTTGTAGGTTATTCTGCAACTACACAAGTCTTTGACCAACATCTCTACCTTCAGGATCCATTAATTTGTATGCCCCAGTTCCAACTATCTCTTTAATGATGTATGGTCGATCCCATTTTCTTGCTAGTTTACCACCATTTTCTCGCTGATAACTTGGTGTTTCTCGCAGCACTAGATCACCTGGTTGGAATTCACGTTTTTTGACACGTTTGTTGTACTCGCGAGCTATTCTTCGCTAATAATTTTCCATATGTTGTAAAGCTTTTTATCTCTTCTCTTCCAATTCATCCAGTTTATTTAGAATCATCCCAGCACTAAGATTCTTCTCCCAAGCCTCTATTTTTGTTGTAGGAATAGCAACCTCTGTTCGTAACACAACTTCAACCCCATATGTCAAACAAAACGGTGATGTTCCGGTAGCTTCCCGTCTAGTTGTATTGTAAGCCCATATTGCATTATGTACTTGTTCGCACCATGCCTTATGGTGTCCTTCTAATTTCTTCTTCGGTATATCTGCAATTGTCTTATTTGTTGCCTCTGCCTGTCCGTTGGCCTGTGGATATAGTGGTGTCAATTTTCCACATTTGATTTTAAATGCATTAAGTAACAATTCGATATTCTGTCCTTCAAACTATTTTGCATTATCAGATACCAACTGTGCAGGAATCCCAAATCTGCAAATTATATTTTCAAATATTAATATAAAAATGTCTTTGTCGCGGATGTGTTGCACTGCTTTTACTTCTCCCCATTTTGTGAAATAATCTGTAGCGACAATTAAATATCTTCTTTGTCCAGAACCCGGTACAAATGGTCCCACGATATCCAACCCCCATTTTCCAAAAGGCCACACACTGGTTGAGGATGATAATGGTGCCCCTAGTGCATGTATTTTCTTTCCATATCTCCCCCTGGTTGCCCCTTCAAGGAGACATACTTCTGCCATACAAGACTAGCTCCTCCCATCCGGTTCTAGAAATAACCAGTTGTTTTCGTAGACTCTTATTCGTTAATGCCTATATGGATTATAGTTACGAGACTACACCCTAGAGGGGTTTTCTTCGGTCCGAACACATCGTAAGCCAAGACTTTCCATGGATGGCCAGGGTAGGTTCATCAGTCCCGGGCACCCACAGATCAACCGTGTACCTCGGCGCCTTAATCATACTTTGCATTCCTTAGGAGAAACTCTCGGGCGCCCAACCAGGGTATAACCTTATAAAGTTGGGAATCCAAGTTATTTTTCCTTGATGGACTTTCTATAATCCCAAATGTCCATGACTAGGTTCCAGCAGCAGTATAGCCTTTCCCATAGTCATGCAAAGATATACCCCCCTTATGACGCACTTTAAGGACATTGCCTCTTACGGAATAGAATCCGCGAACTAGGGTGTTTCGTCCCATTCTTATGTGTTTTTAGGCGATTTGCGCCCGCCTTATGCATTTGCATTTCTCTCTTGCGAAATTTTATTCGCATTTCTTGCGATAATTTCGCATTTCTTCATTTATTCTTTCATTCATTTATGTCATTTCTTCTTTCATTCTCATAATATCATTTTTGAAGTAAATTCTCTGTAAAATATTTTGAAATCTTAGAAATCTTCTTTGAAATCTTGCGATTATATCGCGTCTTTAAATCAAAAATGTTTTATAGAAATATATTAATTTAATTTAATTTAATTTTTTTTTTTGTAACTTTGAAATCTTTGAAAATTTTTGAGATCTTTAAATTTTTGCGATGAATTCTTTTTTTGAATCTTGCGATTGTATCGCAATCTAAAAAATCTTTGAAATGTTTTGAAATCTTAGAAATTTTAGAAATCTTGCGATTATATATCGCTTTTGATAAATAAAATCAAAAATCTTTCTCTTAAAAAATCATAGATAAAATATTCAAGGAAATAGTACTTATCTTTTTGGCTTCTCTGTTGTCTCTTGGGAAGTATATGATTTGCTTGAAAATTGAGAAGAAATGAGAAATGAAGTCTTGCAAAATTAACTCTTGATCTGCCTCTTGTATAATGTTGGGCCATACCAACATTTCTAACCATTTTTTGCGAAATATGTTTGCGAAGTAATCTCCCATTTTCTTCTTGCGAGAGAACGAAAGATCTTGCGAAGTAATGAAATACCAAATTCCTGCCTATAACCATTCTTGGCGAATTCTTCTTATGTGAAATAAAAGCATCCTGCGGAAATTGGATTTCACTTGCTCGCTACTCAATTGCCTGCGTGAAATAGCTTGGCTAATGGGCTTAAGTGAATTGGTCTTGCTGGTTACTTCAGGCGGGTATTTTAAAAGAAGATATCTGTGAAGTAAATTGAAGCCTTGGTTTTTAGGAAATATTGGTTCATGCTGCAAATGTCTGCATGGTGAACTTTTGCGAAGGAAATGCTTAGGATGTAAACATTTTCGAGAAAAAAACAAAAAATTCTACGTGATTATGAAGACTCGAACCCGTGGCCTATATCTTATTTTCTACAACTCAAACCACCTTTGCGAACCATTGTTTGTGTTAAGGTAGTAAGCTTCGCAAAATATATCCTAATGTAATCGTTCTTTACACAAACTTTGTCTTTTTCTGCTCTTCTTCTTCTCCTGTGTGCGTCTTTATTTTCCTTCCCCTTCTGAATTACGATATCCTGCGAGTTAACACCTGCGTGATATCATTAGAGTCAAGGAAAGCAAGTTATCTCATTCCTCTCTATTGCGAGTTAACTTCGCTAGACTTAATGGTTCGCTAGTTAACTTTCCCAAAATTCCGTGTTGTAAGAATTAATGGGTGGTGAGAATTTGTCTTCTTTCTTTAATTTTCTTATTAATCCAGTCTTAAATCAACATCCCAGTACCAATTCCCGCAGCAATACGTGCCCCATAGAAAGGAAGGATAACCGATAAAGGTCTTCGAGGGGGAAAATAATACTCAAGAACTTTTCTGGTATAGCAGCAGAACTAGCGTCAGTCACATCACCACCTACATTCTTCCAATCATCCTCTTTCAACAAATCTTTGTTCTCCTCTATCCCCATAACAAGTACTATAGTCTAGTATTCCACTCTCAAGAACTGATCAAAGTTACGCATGAGCAAATATCATAAGCAAACGCTTAACAACCCCTCTTTCTTCAAATTTATATTCAGTTCACCCAAGGACGGACCATAGAAAGTAGAAACTCCATTTCATTTTCAGTTGTGGGCTGAAAATATGAAGCATGTCTAATGGATCTCAAGATATAAAATTTTGCTGCGAAGCATCGCTGCCCCTGTGAGTACTCATCATTTTAGAGATCCATTGGTTCTCAATTATAAACTCATGCGTAACTGTTCTTATTTGTACCAGGTTTCTTCGTTGTTCATAAATTATCGCAGATCCCTCTCCGCCATGTCTAATGGATTGATATCTTCATTGTCTTATTTGCTCCTTTCTAAGAAATTTTGCTTCTTTAGTTACCTGATGAGGCGAAAACCAACACCGCAGAATCTCTTTTGTTCGCCAGGTAATGATCGTACTTCTTTTTCTTTGCTACCCTCATTTTGATTATTTCGCAAGTAGTTATTTTCATTATTAATTTTGATGTTGCTATATGGCGTTGAACTGCACGTTCTCTTCTTTTTTACATTATAATGATGGTTCGTTCATCACTAACAAGTCTATCCTGCGAATTTTTATCCTCGCAAGTATCAAAACAATGATCAGATGGGAAAATTAGAAAAGCTTTAAGCTAATGCGTAAATGAAATGTGAAAATCATAGCTGAAAAATCTTCGACTCATTTTTAAATCGCAATAATCTATATTTTTGAAACTCATTAAACAGGTTTATCATCAAAGACTCGCTGGTGATGTATCTGCAATTGCAATTGATTTCAGACTAATATGTTTGTGAAAAATCTAATTTCTGTAGGAAAAGAGGATTGTTTTTAAAGAATTCTTTTTCAAAAAATTTCTTTAACATTCTCAGATCTAAACGTACGAACAGAGTATAAAAGAAATAGTGTAAAGATTTGTCCTGATTTGTTGATGAAGACTTTGGTTGGTTTCTCTTTTCTACTTTTTCTTCATCTCCATTTCTTCCTTTAAAGTTCATAGATTCCCGTAGGACATCAACATCAGTAGACAACTTCTCTCCTGAAAACTAAAATACTTAATGCGATTTAGATCTGCTACTGTTTGTCAGCCTCTCTTTCCCTTCATCTACTGTTTGTATTACTCCGTTATCCCTGAATTTTATAGATCCAACTTCTCAATAATTAATTTCTTTGAATCTTCTTCTTTCCAACGATTAGCAGTCCCTATTTCTAGCGCCAAAATGTAATTGCAGGAAAACCTACAACACACCCCTTATCATATCTTGATAACAATTTCTAGATCTAAATATAAAAATGGTGATAAAAATAATAAAATTATAAATGGACACCAAGATTTTTTACGTGGTTCGATCAATGTGATCTACATCCACGGTTCTTCACTATGATAATTTGTAGCCACATCAATTTACATTTACAATCTCCATTAATGGAGTTCTTGGAAGAATTCTAGATCTAGTTTTGGGGAAGAAGATGATAAATAAAATACATTTTCTCTCGCTAAAAATCTCTCTCTGCAAAATATCTTTATCTCTCTTCCTAAAATTATCTCCCCCTTTCTCTCTCATGCTCTCTTCTTTATATAGGTAATTACATAGTGGATGACAGCTCATTTACATCTAAGATTTCCCTTAATTTCGGATCTAAGTTCTGCGGTAATATCTTTCGCAAGCTTTCTTCATTTCTCTCATGTTTCTGTTACATTTCCCTCAAGTCTCTCTATGTCTCGCAGGATTCTTCCGTCTTGCTACATTTCTTGCGAACTATCACCTTATTCTTGCGAGTAATGATAAAATCTTCACATATTTCGTCATTTCTTATAATTATTTGCGACACTTGCCATGTGTGGCGGAAATCCTTGCAAGAGCGTTGTTGTTGCGAGATTCTGCTCCTACAAGTTGTGGTGATGCTTATGGCTCTGAAATTGGGTAAAGTAGTTAAAGTTTTCTCCGATAATCATTGAAGAAGATAATCAAGCAGTGATATCTTGTGTTGATAGTGATGTCTCAAAGTTATAGCGGGAGGATTTAATTTTTTTATGGAATGTCAAGAGTTAGTTAAGAATGCACAATTGGGGGATATAGCTACAAGACAAAAACGGTATCCCAATAGCAATTTTGGGTGACCCCCTATGTAATTGTTTTTTTAATTCCTAATCTAGCCCTCACTAATCCTAATTAGTGATTAATTTTAATTAGTAAATTCTTAAGTATTTTGGGGATAGATTAGTTTGATTTTTTATTTTAATTTGTGTGAGTGAGAGGAGTAGAAGGAGGGAAAAACAATTGAGTGGAATTTTTTTTTTTTAAAATGGAAGATGATTGTGATGAGAGAATTGTTATTAAGAGGTTGAAAATTTGATTTTTTTTCTTTCAATCCACCATTGGTGCAGCTGAAAAATCTTGGTGCCGGCATGGTATTCAACCAAAAATCCATGTCGGCATTTGTCGGAAATTTTCAAAATTTGTTTGCCACTGTCCGGGGGGGTAGTTATCTAATTTGTTTGTCCAAAAATGGTATTCAACCTAATTTTTTCAGTGAATTGATCTTCAAAACCTTTTTTTTTGTTATAATCAGTCCACTTCCGGCACAATTATCTAATTTTCGAGCATGTCGGAACTACTTTCGGCATGGTTTTGGCTTAAATTTCTATGCCGGAACATGAAGAAAAGTATCCAGAAGATTGATTTTTTTTTTCACTTGACTACCGGCATGGATAGTCTAATTTTCGAGCATGCCGGAACTCAGTACCGGCGTGGCATTCATCCTAAATAACCATGCCGGAACTCAGTACCGGCGTGGTCTTCATCGTAAATAACCATGCCGGTACTGAGGAACCCAGTACCGGCATGGTCTTCATCATAAATAACCATGCCGGAACTCAGTACCGGCATGGTCTTCATCACTTCCGGCGTGGTCTTCATCCCTACCGAATGTAAAAAAAAAAAGTGAGGAGCCGCCAGAGAAGGAATTGTTGAAGAACAATGAATAATTTTTTTTTCTAAAACATAAACCTAAAGGACTGTCGTAACTAATGTTAGAAATGGGGGATATATGTTTAGGTTTTTGATTTTAATGTTTTAGGAGAAAGGGTATAACAGTCTTTTCATAATGTTTTTTAGTTAACCAAAGGGTATTTTAGTACTTTCATATCAATTGGTCACCCCTTAGGCGAAATCATGGGGTGGGGGAAGTAATCAA
This sequence comes from Papaver bracteatum, assembly GCA_023529315.1. Taxonomy (NCBI): domain Eukaryota; kingdom Viridiplantae; phylum Streptophyta; class Magnoliopsida; order Ranunculales; family Papaveraceae; genus Papaver; species Papaver bracteatum. The sequence goes on from JAJJWX010004531.1 coordinate 4,108,768, forward strand.
TATCCCCTAATTAGTTTCCATATCCCCCAATTGCACGTTCTTAGTTAAGAGTTTGTCTAATTGTAAAATTATTTTCAAATAAGATCTTGTAACCATGCGGATGATAAGCTTACTAAAAAGCTAGGGTTAATATTAGGTCTCAGACTTGGTGGGATGTCCCCTGGGTATTTTAGATAATATCCTTACTACTAAATTGAATGAGAGAATGGGTGAAGGAATGAGTTTTCAACTGTGGAAAAGACTGTTTTACACACTAGGATGATGTTTAGCCGCTCTCTTTTTTATTATTAAAAAATCCCAAGCGGCTAATGTTTAGTCGCTTCCCCCTTTTTACCATGATACTTTTAATAACAAAATTTGTAAAGGGCCACTGCAAAGAGTTTTAATTGTGATAAAGGTCATAAGGTTATTTTAGATATGGCAGGTTGTAATATTGAAGATAAATCTAGGAAGATTATCTTTCGTGGACCGCGTAGTATGAATAACTATTATCTTATTGATATTCAGTCCAATTTATATTGTAACCTGACCAAAGTAGAACCAACTCATTTATGGCATGAACGGTTTGGTCATATCAACTATAGAATGCTTGGTAAGCTCATTAATCGTGAACTTGTCAGAGGCGTTCCAAAAATTAATGCTGATGTAGAAGTTGTCTGTGATGCCTGTCAAAAGGGTAAACAAGCAAAAGTTCCACATAAACTTTCACGAGACATAGCTACTAAAGCTCCTCTTGATCTTCTACACGTGGATCTTTTTGGTCTTACCCAACACGCTATAGTTGGATAAAAAAGGTATGCCGTAATAATGGTTGATGATTATACTTGTTTCACTTGGGTTGCTTTTCTAGAACACAAAAATGTCACTCTTGAGGATAGTAGGCTTACAAACAATACTTACAATGATAACTACAAGTGAACAGTGTCCTAATGTAACAAAGGGAAAGCACAGGTCGATCCTCAGGAACAAGTTGGGTGTAAGTTGAAGCTACGGCCTTACTAAAACTGACTCTAAACAAGAGTAACCAAAAGAGTTTGTTTTGTCGATACGACTGAGAGGTTGGTAGTGACTGAAATAAAAATGAAAGCAGAGAGTAATCTAACAAGCAGATAAATAAGGTGATAGGGCAGTCGAATCCACCTCTTAACCTATACTAAGTCAATCCAGTTTCAATACTACTCTTGTCCCTTGTATAGACATCGGTGAACTTCTAGGCTCTGCCGATTATCCAGATAGCAGTGAAGATTCTAGTATGCTACACATCAAAGGGTGGTTTCAGGAGGAAGGCTTAGTATCACTAAGATAATTATCTAATCCTAGTATTAGTTGCGCTTTCACAAAACAACTAACCGCAAATCAATCACTTATATGAGCAAATAATCCCGATATGGATATTCTAATCGCAACTAAGGTGTCCGTCCGAAGTACTAACTATCTGATTAAAGCACAACTAGTCAAAGGATCGAACAATAATCAGTTAAACATAAGTTGCAACACAATCAACATAGTGATGTTCTAACTACAATGGATACATGGCATATACTGTTGATCGCTGTCGTATGCGTCAAAAAGAATTTCACTTTCTTACTTAACTAAAATAAATGAAGTATATGGTAAGAAGGAGTTCGTTTCCACAGAGAGGCAATTGTTGTTATGCAATTTTCAGATTCTTAGTAACCAATGGGGGGGATTTTGATTTATCAACTCAATAAAACTAAATTGAAAGCAAAGGAATAATAAAAGTAATCAATAAGGAGAAGATATTGGTCATGGGATAGTATCATTCACAAACATGTATTTTCATCAATGACTAGAATTGGTATTTTAATATCTCATTTACTAAAAGTCTTAGGATACCTTGATCGCAAGTATATCCCGCTAATTTCCTGATTTGATCACAAACACATTAAAAGATGCACATGTGAATACTACCTAGAAAGAAACCTAATGTGTAAAAGCACAATTAAGTTTAACTCCCTAAGAACAATAAGATCTATGAAATAGACTAATCAATGAACGAACGTATAAAAGCACTAATCCATTTTAACAAAAGTTATGATTCACTTATGACTAGTAGGATATATCACTACAAGCACTACCCACAATTATGCTACTTAGAATCAGGGATAAACAACTTTTTCGTATTGAAAACCCTAATATATCTTTAGAAATGGATGCAAATCGGACTGATTCTGGACTCAACCAAACAAACAATCAAATCATATAACAATAACAATATTAATAATGAATCATAAACAATAAATAACATGTTGAGAATTGAACTTTATCCAATAACCAATATTATTTGTTTAGCTACTCATAGCTTTTGGGTTCATCATAATCATAATCAATAATAAAATAAAAAATCTGAGAACTAAATGAAAGCAAACCCTAGTAGAATCGCCACTCTCCAAAACTCCAAGTAGAAAAATACGTGATATCAAGAAAGTAGAAACTTTCTCCTTTTGTAGCTTTTATTGTTTCCAAAATTAGGTATAGTCTTCAAAAGCCCATACTAAGATGTCCACCAAGCCCATATGTAGAAAAACCCATGTAAAATTTTTGTCCAAAAATAGTCACCGGAAAACTGGTGCTAGCGCCAGAAATTGACCGGAATCCGGACAGAAAAGTATCTCAGGTGACCGAAAAAGTCCACCCGGCACCGGTCAGAGCTAACAGTCAACGGTCAAAGTTGACGGCCGACTAACAATCAACAACGGCGCACTGAGTCAATGGTTGAGTGATCTGAGTCAGAGTCTAACTCAGTAGATGACCGGTCCTGGCCAAACTGTTGCAATCTTGCACAGGCCAAATGCTGTGTTGCGCTAAGATGGCCCTGCATCTCTTGCATACTGACATAGCTCAGTTGAAGCTAGGGTTGTCAACGGGTCCGAGTCCTCCCGGGTAGTACATGGCCCAGAAACGGACCTGGCATATCAACATCGGTTCCGGGTCCGGTTCCATAATGTGTTGGCACAGAACCGGACCCGTTTAAAGTCCCGGATACCCGTCGGGTATTAAAAAAACTATTAAAATCTTAATTTCTTTCTCTTTTTAACTTGAATATAAATTATTTTTATAAAAATTTATTATTATTTCTTTATTAATGTACTAAATAAATATTAAATGTAAGAAAAAAATCAAAAATCAAAAAAATTCAAAGCCGAAACTAGCAAAAATACCTATAATTTTGCTAAAAAAATGATCAAAAGGTTAAATAAACGGGTACCCGTTACCCGTCGGGTCCTAAGTTGCTAATGGGTCCAACTTTAGGACCCAGAACTGGACCCGATTTAGCGGGTCCGGTTCCGGGTAGCGGGTAACGGGTACCCATTGACAGCCCTAGTTGAAGCCAACACAAACCCTTCACTGCTTCCAATATTCAACAGTAACAACATAAATCTCCCCTGCAACACATTACCTCCATAAACTGCTGCTTAACTCCAATAGTACTAACTTCGCTGCCATTATACTCTCACAATTCCATTGCAACACTGCCTCTTTCATCCACCTACAACTCAGCCATCTTGTATACAGCTCAAACATTTAATCTATTTGCTGTAGCTCACAACTTCAGTTGCAATCTCCAATTCCAATTTCTCCAGCTTAAGCAAAATCCATTATCACAGCTATGCAATCACACACATGGACTCAACACCAGCTCATGCCAATTAACTCCAGTACCTGCAACCATACATACCCAAGCTAACACAACTGCAATTTTAGTTCACTATTCCTTGTTCAAATTCACGATTCCATGTAGCTACATCCATCTAAACTCCAACAACATCACCAACAGCTCAATGTACTTAGAACCCACTATAACAAAGCCAACAACATCAACTCTGAATTCAACTCTGCCTCAAACTGTTTTCTACAGCTCATGAACATCTCCCATTGACAGATCAATACACATGGCATATGTAATCCTAATCATACATCTAAATGAGCATCTGTAACATCGCATTTCCATTACAGACTCAAATCCCAGCTCAACACCTTACTGCTTAGCTTTCACAACCCTTGAATCTCCATCTCATCCTTAACACCACTGTCAGACTCAAATGCTCCATACACTCTTGTTCAATTCAACTCAGGCAATTCATATTATCATTTGTCATAGCAGCATCCACTTCTCAGATTTAACTGCAACTTCAAATACTCATAACTGCTATTAGATCATCTCCTGCAGCTCACAGCTATTGCAATGACCAACAGCTACACCTGTCTCTCAGCCAACACCACCAGTTCATCTTATCCTTATGGTATTCTCCTATACTTCAGTGCAGCACTGCCAGCTAGTGCTTCTGCTTGCAATTCAACCATAAACTTCAAGACATTTCCCTGTAAACTCAGACCTTATTATATTCACTCTCCATAACTTCACTGTAAACCACATGGCATCAGTTCCATTTCTGTTATCACAAACTCTATTGTCCCAGATCAGCTGAGCCACCAAACAGCTTATAACAAATCCACTCTTTCTCTCAATCACCAATTCAAACCAACACTGCCAACAACACCCATACAGCATCAACTTCATCACTTCCTAATCACATTTTGTTCAATCATCACTTCTGCAACAACCTGATTTCTTCTTCAGATTCACCTTCTTCTTTGTAATCTCTGACCGAGCATAAAAACCAATTTCTACACCTAAATCATCAATCCCAGTTAAAACCCATCAAACTCTTCTTCACTAGTATCAGCAGCAAACACCCATGGATATTCTTCTTCATTTATCATCTTCAATTTCAAACATCACATAAACCCTAATTTCTATTTCTTCTCAATCAACAACACCATTAGCTAATTAAACCTCGACCCAAGCTTAACCACCTCTCAAATCCATCATTATGATAATAAGCTTCTTCATTCACTCAATTTGCTGTAGGAAATGATAGGGGATACAACCACCCAGGTAAGGCAGATAAGGGGTAATCAAGGTGATTCTAGGAATCACTCATAAATAAGATAAGGGCTAACCAAATGACACCCCTTAACGTTGACTTGGCTCGACTCCATATCACTCGCCCACGAAATGGTGACTCTGTCCTTTATGCTCAAAACATATGATTTATCCTTCTTTTGCTCCAAATGACTCCATTGCACCTAATCAACTCAAATTCACACATAAGATACATAATTCACAAGAAAAATAGAAAAGAAAGCATAAACAATATATAAATTTCAAGGTGTTTACAACACATATCAAAGGATCGAACAATAATCAGTTAAACATGAGTTGCAGCACAATCAACATAGTGATGTTCTAACTACAATGGATACATGGCATACATTGTGAAATAAAAATGCTGAAGTGCTCAGATTATATTTATCCAAAACATTAAAGCACAACAAGAACAATACCAGAAATTGAATTAAACTTAGAAATAGATTAATGGTTTCATCTAAACCCTAACTATGGAATTAGAAAATCATGGAGATAATAAAATCAAACATGAACTACTTCTTTGTGTACCGGCTAATCTGGGCATGAGTTTTACATCAAAACCTCTCCTCTATTTATACACAATTTCACTCAATTCCTCTTTAATTTGATAATTGGAGAATTCCCGCTCAGAACGCGTTTTCTAACGAACCCCTTCTGCAATTCAACTTTACAGCTCATTGATTTGATGTTCTATGGCTGTGAAGAAACCCTAGTCTTATATCTCTCAATCCTAGCTTCTAGGGTTACTATTTTTTATAAGGGAGAGGATAAGATGGATAAAGATATAACTAGGAGATTGATTGATGGCTATTAGGAAGGTGGCTATTCTCAGAGGTGGTCGGGAATAGAAGTGATGGAGGGAGAAAGTGAACTAATGGTTTTGCAGAGGTCAGAGAAGATGCGAACGATATGCAATAAATTGTTTGGCTTCTGCTCGGGTTAAGGAAGAGTGGTAGGTGCTAGTGTGTTAGGCAGGTGTAGCGAAATCTGATGCACAGAGTGGGGATGTTGTTGGATGCTTAACAATTTGATCAAATTCGATGGTTCGAGATGAAAACGGGTTTGGGTTTTGGATATTACCTCTTGGGAGATCTTCTTCTAGGCTCGTGTCTTCTTCAAAGCTAATTTCAAGCCCACTTCTAGTTTTGAGTCGTGCAAACGATTTTCTTCAGTTGCGGATGAGGTGCAGAAGATATTCTTCACTGCGTTCTAGTGGGAGCTTTGTTGTCTCTCTTCCGTTGTCATCAATTCTCTGCTTCTTTTTTGCCTCTCGATTCATCCAAGCCTTATTTATTACCTAAAAACACAAAATTAATTAATACAAGTAGTTATTCTTGAAAATAATGAAAATACAAAATTTTGTATAATATATGATTTTAAAGCGCAAAAGATGAGTTAACTGCCAATAAAAAGGTGCAGAAATATGTAATATTTGGCACTCATCAGATGTAATACCCGATATTTTTTTGTCCGGGTTTAGGCTTCTAATTATGGCCCATTTGGTACAAAAACATATAAAGCCCAATATTTAACCAAGTAGATGTCACATATAAATTTAGTAACGACGTTTAAAAATAATGCTTAGATTTTCATTAACCTTTGTAAGTATAAGAAAACTTAATTAAAGGGAAAACAAATTAATTAAAAGCAGAATTTATTATCATTAATTATCTTCATGATGCATGGTAAAAAGAATATTAATGGACATTTTTTATTAGAATAGAAAAGGTAAGCTAAATTTGAGAAGTAAAAACCGTTTGAATTTTATATACATTTTATAATGAATTAAATGCTAATTCAAAGTTGACATTTAAATTAAGTTAGTATAATTTTAATATTAATGCATATATTTAAGGACTAGTGAAAATACAAATCGTCAAAAATGAATGAAGCTTAATAGTAATTACTATTTAATGTATTGCATGTGCATGGAAGTGTTGGTGGAAAATTCTAGAAATTTTTTGATTTGATACGGTATACATAGAGAATTAAGAAATAAATGTGATTTAATTAAGTATTTATTTAAAGAGTAGAGTTAATTGAGTATGGATATAAATATGTATTTTCATCTTTGGAAATGCTAGAGGTACCACATGTAGCCAATTCTTTTCTTTGTAATTCATATTCTCTTCTTCTTTTCCTTAAGATACTTCTTATCCTTAAGATAAATATCCTTGCTAAACAATAGACTCAATCATAATAATTTTTTTGTGGATCATTTGATAACAATATTTGGAGTGTATATGGAATGGACGAAATATGTTGTTCTAAGGAGTGATTTAAGAGTTTCATTAGAGTGTGCTACTATGAAATGCTAAATTATAATTAAGGTGGGTTTACTAACTCATTCTCTTTGAGATGGGTGTTTGTGCATCGTTGTTGTTTTATTTCTGCTTTTATTATTTTGATTTATTTTTACTCCATCTTCTTCCTACTGAGGTGAATGTGTGCTTTGTGATTACATATTCTCTTGCGCATAAACGATATATATATATATATATATATATTGTGGGATGGTTTCTTTGAGTATGGAATAATCAGTAGTGTTGATTGTAAATGTTCCATGCATGTCATCGTAATAATAAAATAATTTTAAAAACTAAATGATTTCATTTTTTACCGTTAGATGGAATATGGTTCCATGTTAACGGCGGGTAATGATCCCCGAGATTTAAATGGTTAATGATCCCCAGTAGGAACTTGTGTTTCCTGACCATCAATGGCGGTTGTTCGTGTCGGATAACGAAAATGAAACAGATGATGATCCCCGGGAGAAATGAGTATGATCCCCATAGGAACTTTTGTTCCTTACCATTGATGACGGCTATCCGTGCCGATAAACGATAGGTGGGTGTACGAACCAAGTTTTTCGTGCCGTGAACTCATGTGACAAAGTGACTTAAATAATAATTCAAAAATATTGGTGCTGTGAAATTATTGATAAGCTGATGTGATTGTTATTGTCATTTCATATTGTTGGGTTTGTGCATTTTGTTGTGATTTTAGGTATCTTTTAGAGAATGCGAAATTATGCCTACTGAGCCGTCAATCCACCCCAATTGACATTTTTTTGCAGATTAAATAAATGGTGGAAGTGGAACTTAAAATTAGATGGATTTTTGACCGTGTTGTTTTTGTTAATATCATTTGATGTATAATTTGATTTTAATATTTTGTTGAGTATGTTGATAATGTATTTTTATAATTAATTAAATTCACGTATAAGAATAATTCATTATGTTTAGTGAAATAATTATATAAAAATAAACTTTTAGTCTCTTTCCGACCCGTAACGCTTCGAGTTCGGATCTCCATATGGGTTTGACCCTGGTCCGGAACCCGGGGTGTTACAAGTTGGTATCAGAGCTCTGGGCTTTAGATCTTACATGGGACGTTAAAATAAAAGAAAAAATCGTTTGAATTGCTACGCATGATTGCTTGTTATGATTGCTGGTGCTATTTGCTTCATTTTATATATGTCGATTTTCTTGATTTGTTGGAATGTGGGTGATAACTAATTGTGTGCTAAACTGAAATTGTTGATTTGTTTACTATATTGATTGTACGATATTTAATTTAAAATGTCGGGAGTGTGTTCCAAATTTTGAGGACAAAATTTCTTTTAAGGAGGTAAGAATGTAATACCCGGTATTTTTCTATCCGAGTTTAGACTTCTAATTATGGCCCATTTGGTACATAAACATATATAGCCCAATATTTAACCAAGTAGATGTCACATATAAATTTAGTAATGACATTTACAAATAATGCTTAGATTTTCATTAAGCTTTGTGAGTATAAAAAAACTTAATTAAAGGGAAAACAAATTAATTAAAAGCAGAATTTATTATCATTCATTATCTTCATGATGCATATTAAAAAGAATATTAAAGGCATTTTATTAGAATAAAAAAGGTAAGCTAAATTTGAGAAGTAAAAACCGTTTGAATTTTATATACAATTTATAATGAATTAAATGCTAATTCAAGGTTGACATTTAAATTAAGTTAGTATAATTTTAATATTAATGCATATATTTATGGACTAGTGAAAATACAAATCATCAAAAATGAATGAAGCTTAATAGTAATTACTATTTAATGTATTGCATGTGCATGGAAGTGTTGTGATAGGTGTCTAAAACACCTATATATTTATCTATTGTTTATGCTTTCTTTGCTTAGTTTTCTTGTAAAATATGTATCTTATGTTTGCTTTTGGGTATTTAGGTACTTTGGAGTCACTTGGAACAAAAGAAGAAGAAAAGGCGCAAAAATCTCATCTCATGTGCAAATGATTTTGGAGGCGGATTATTTCTCACAATTTGCTTTTATTTCTTCATCTATGTCTGAAAAGTATGTCGGCTTTAGTGATGCAACTTTTCTGTTTGAAAAGAAAGACAACTTTAGTGATGATTCTCATTGAAGAGAAGAAGTGAATTTGAGAAATAAGGGATGGTTGTTGTTGGTGAAACTTGAAAGAAAGCATCAATTTGGAGCAAGGAGGCCGAAAGCGTTCAACCGCGAGTGCTATGTGGAGCTAGGTAAACATAGGGGCTGCCATTTGTTGGCCCCTATCCTATTCATCGGTGCCTAGAGTCAGTCTGGTCACCCCCTATTCACTTCACCAAAGTGGTTATAACCACTCCCATTCCTACACATCCCTAGATTTCAGAGTCTCAATCATCTTCCCAAATCAAATTCAGAGAAGAGTGTTTTCTCATTACTACACACCTGAGATCAAGAGAAGAGAAAAAGGCGGCATCATAATAATTCGAGATGAGATCGAAGTGGTTATTTTTCTGAGAAGAATTGAGGAACCAGAGAGAGGAGAAGATAGATCTGTTGATGTTCAAATGGAAGAGAAAATCAGGCGAGAACATGAGTTGGTTTCATGGAGATGAAGATTTGTTTTTTGATTCAGGGTTTAAGAAACTAATTGCGGATGATAAGTTGAAAGAATGGGTTTGGTTGAATGGAACTACAGATGGAAGCAATATGGGTTTGAACTTGATTTGAAAATAAGAAATCGAAATTGGGTTTACTGGATAACTCGTGAAAGAGATATATGGGTTGCAGGCAAATTTAGTTTGTACTTCTGGTGTTGAGATATGATGGTTCTGATTCGAGTCGATGGAGGAGATTAATACAGCAGTGTTGGAGTCAATTGAAGATGGATTAAACTAAATTGAGTTCGGTTCGATGTTTCTCTGCAATGGAAGAACTGAATGATTGAAGATGATGTCTGTGAGAACTAGAAATGAGTTGATGTGCACTGGCATGGTTGAGTAAGAACTGCTATTGTGCGATGTGTGTGTTCAATTCAGGGAAGGTTGCAACTGAGGTCAATGGTTGGCTGTAATGGATGGAGTAGCTGAGCTAATGGATATTGCAGGTGGAAAACAAGATATGGGTGCTGCAGTTTGTAGGTCGATACATGGAGATAATACTGAGTGCATATAGGAAGGGAAGGTAGGTGTTACTGTGGTTGCAGGAAATGGTGAACTGCAAGAAAGTTGCAGTCACAGTGGTGGTGGATGCAATGGAAAGTCAGCTGAACTGAGGTGGATAAATGTTGAGTATGTAGTTGCATCCAGTGAAGTCGTGAAAGCATTGCAGTGGCGACGGATCAAGTGGTGGTTTCTAGTGATATGTACTGATGGGTTTGAGTTAGAACTGGAAGAAACTGCAGTTTCTTCCACTATGCGTTGATGGAGCTTGGGCAGACAAGAAAGAAGTGCAGCTGGATGTCAGATGCATGGTAGTGTTGCAGTGGTTTTGGAGCTATAGGGAGTGTTCTGAGTAGCTCAGGTGGAGTTATGGTTTGTTGGTTGTTGTTACAATAGATGTGAATTTGAACAGGGAGGAGGTGATACTGCAAATTATTGAGCTGCAACTAAAGATTGTTGTTGGTTGCAGTTGAGGCTGTTATGGGGTTCACTGCGATTGGATGTGAACTGAAATGAGAGGAGCTGTGGCTGGAGTTGGAGGATACTTTGGTGTGTTGGGTAAATCTGTTTTTCGAGGGCTCATATGTGGTATGAATTCTTGGGGTATTGGTATATAGTACGAGCAGTGAAGTGGGGGTCCAAATAGAGCTGTTGCTGCCGGTGAATGAAGGTGTTGTAAGACCAAAGAATAGAAGTTGCTGTTGTAATGTTTGTGTGGCTATGGAGCTGTGAAGCAGGGAAGTTAAAATGGCGATGGTGCTGTTGTAGCTGTCGCGGTTATAGAGGTATAGTAGCAGCTAGAATTGATTGCAGGTTAATCCACAATTTAGGCTGTTGGTTGTGGCAGTAACGGATTGGGAGCAGAAGAGGACGAGATGGCCGTAATTGTGCAACTTCCAGGAGCTTGGCTTTGATGGACAATATTGCTGCCATGAGAAGATGAATGTATGATCTAATAAGTCGCATTAGAGAAGCCATGGGTCTAAGCTTTGTGTTGTTGAAGTTGGAAGGAATCGGGTTGCTGATTAGTGGCAGTTGCTGCTGGCGCTGAGAGTGATCAATGAAATTTGGCAGGTTGGCAGAGTTCGATAACGTAAGAAAGCAGCGAGAAGTGGTCGCTGTTACTGATAGATGGGCTTGGAAGCTACATAGATGTTGGTGGTCAGGTGCAATGATGGTACATCACAGATTTATGGCTTGTGCAAAATGGTTCAGGCCTGGCAAATCAATGCAATCAGGCGACCGGTGATATTTCCGGCCAACTTCCGGTCGACTTCCAGCGTGACACCAGTTTTCAGGCGACTATTTTTGGCAATATTTTTACAAAGGTTTTCTCACACTTGGGCTTATGGTGGACTTCTATGTTTTGGACTTTTGAGGATATGACCTAGTTTTGGAAGGAGAAAAAGGCTACAAAACGGAAGGTTTTCTACAACTTTAATATCACGTATTTTTCTGTTCTACTGGAGTTTTTGCAGAGAGCTGGAACTAGGGTTTGCTATTCTTTTATATTTTCATCTTCTTTATTTCAATTATATTTTGTTGATGAACTCCATTATTATGAGTAGTTAAAACTCTTTTTGATTAAGGGAGATTTCGAAGCCCGAAATATGAATCTTCAATTGATATGAAATAACTTGTTCTCTAGCATTTGTCTATGTTATTGATTGATTTTCTATTATTCTAATATTGTCTATGGATTATTTGTTAAGGGTTTAAGTTCGAAATTGAATCATTAATTCTTAATCTATTTGCTAGTTTAGATTTTCTTCGACCCGTAATTGTCTAGAGAAGATAAACACAAGTAGAAATATGTGGGTACTGATGATGGGACTTTGTTAAGTATCCGTATGTAGAAATCAACACTAGTAGGTGATTCATGCTTTTGAGTTCATCACTAGGATCAACCTTATCTCACAGAACTTAGAGCATTTGTTTAAGTCACACCTAGTAAGCGTACCTCTAGGAAACTTGGCAAGTAGGAACCGGTAGTCGAGCGCTTCCGTATCCGGTGAGCTAGGAGATAGTAACGGAATAGTTGAGCGTACTAATTATTCTAGGGTTCTTAGTAACATGATAATGTGAAGAACATAGCTATCTATCAATTTGGTTTGAATTTCGTGGTCTAGAATGAACCTTTAATAAATCACATCTCATCTTTGGTTACATTTTACAATTTTCAGATTTTCTACACCACAATCATCTTTGCTAAGAGTATTTTCTTAACAACTAGAAACTTCACACCTCCCTTGGGACGATCCTGCTTACATTATACTACTTGCTAGTGTAAAAAGTAGAGAAATATTATTTTTGCGAGATTCGACACCTCGCAAAAATTGGCGTCGTTGCCGGGGAGGCACTGGCGAGTTTAGTTGTTATTGTTTATTCTTAGTTTTTATTTTTTGCTTTTGGTTACAATTTCAGTTTACTTATTCAATCTTTAAGAATCTGATTTTCAGGTACGATTTCTTTGGTGAATGCGTGGAGAGGGCAGACCAAGTCCTATTGGTATACGTCTTCGTTCGGGCACTTTACTTAGAGATTTCATTCGAGCAGTCAATACTCCACTTCCTCCTAGTTCTACACCAAGTGAATTCTCGGACTCGGACCAAGAGGAAGGCAACACAATGGGAGCTCGACCTCCTGCTCCAAGAACACTAAAGGAGCTCACTTCTCCAAACCTAGATCAGTAGCCTTTATGTATTCAGTTGAATGGAAACATTGAGTTGAAGCCGCAATTGATTAACTTGCTACCCAAATTCATAGGTTTAGCGGGAGAAGATCCTAATCGTCACTTACAACAATTTCATCATGTTGTAACTAGTATGAAGCAAGCAACTGCAGATGCGGATATGGCTATGATGATAGCATTTCCTTTCTCTCTTTTAGATACTGCAGGAGAGTGGTTCTTTTGCTTACCCGCTGGAAGCATAACCACATGGAATGGAATGAAGAAATTATTCCTTGAGAAGTATTTTCCAGCATCAAAAGTAGTTGTAATTCGCAAGGAGATTTATGGTATTAGGAAAATATCGGGAGAGACTCTCCATGAGTATTGGGAGCGCTACAAGAAGCTTTTAGCTAGATGTACACACCACCAAATCAGCGATCAACTTGTGATTCAATATTTCTACGAGGGGTTGCTTTCTAATGATAGAAATATGATCGATGCCGCAAGTGGTGGTGCACTTACCAAAAAGACCATTGCGGAAGCTACAAGTTTGTTGGAGAATATGGCTGCGAACACTCAACAATTCTACACTCGAGATGAATCAACGGTAAGGAAGGTGAATGAAGTTGGCAATTCTTCACACTTGGAACAGAGGATGGGCAACATGGAGAGGATGATGCATCAAATCGCTGCGGTTGTCATACCATCATCATCATATACCGAAGATGTTGAGCAAGCAAATGTCATGTAACAAAATCAGCCAAGGCCGAGGTATGATCCATACTCTAGCACATACAATCCGGGTTGGCGATATCATCCCAATTTCATCTACGCCAACAAGCAAGTTGCGGCTCCCAATCCTATTTTTAATCAACAAGGTGGGTACCATTTCTTGCAAAAGCCACATCAAGAAACTTCAGGCACGAGTATAGATGACAAGTTGAATCTCATCCTCAACACAATGGTGCAAGATAAGCAAAAGTCAGAGATGGATATGAAAGACATCCGAACACAAATGGGTCAATTAGCAGTGAGCAAATTGGAAGCACAGGCAGAGGGAAAACTTCCTTCGCAAGTAGTAAATCACAAGGAGAATGCCAATACTATTGAGCTATGGAGTGAGAAGCAAGTAGAGAAACCGGAAACAGCACCGGTATCCCATGAACCTTATTTGGAGAGAGAAGAGGGTGAAACAGCCCCTAAAAAGGCTGATCCAGTAACAAATTCTAACTCTAAAACTCGTGTTTCTACTCATGTTACTACTCCTCCTTTTCCTAGCAGGTTTGCAAAGTCAAACAAGGAGACATTGTAACAAGAGCTTTTGGAAATTTTTAAAAAGATTGAAGTGAACATTCCACTCATTGAGGCGATAAGGCAAGTTCCGCGCTGGGAAACGTTCTTGAAGGAATTGTGCACTAACAAGCAAAAATTGACCGGTAATGAGGTGATGAGTGTGGGGGAAAATTCTTCGGCATATCTTCAAAATAAACTCCCACCTAAGTTGAAAGATCCCGGTAGTTTCACTATACCATGTACTATTAGTAAAGTCAGGTTTGAGCGTGCTATGCTAGATCTAGGAGCATCCATTAATGTTATGCCTGCCTCCGTTAATGAATCATTGAAACTTGGACCTCTTAAAGATACCGGTATTGTTATACAACTTGCTGATAGGTCTAATTCTTACCCGAAAGGGGTTATTGAAGATGTTTTGGTGCAGGTTAATCAACTCATATTTCCGGAAGATTTCTATGTTCTTGACATGATGGATAAGGATTCACCATCGACTACCCCCTTGCTGTTGGGTAGACCATTCATGAGAACCGCGAGAACCAAGATAGATGTTTTCAAAGGCGCTTTAACTATGGAATTTGATGATGAGATCATAAGTTTCAATATCTTTGAGGCTATGAGATATCCTAGTGACGTGAATTCATGTTTTTCTATTGATATTATTGATACTCTAGCTCAAAAGATGTTTGAATTGAATAGTGATGATGCTTTAGAGAACACCATAGTCGAAGGTTTAGGTTATGGGAAATACAAAGACATTGAAAGTGAATTGTCTATTTGTGATGAGATTAAAGAGGATGTTTTATCTCTTAACTCATTACAAGAAGTTCCACCAAAGTATAATGCGTCTTATGTTTCTTTTCCTCTTACTAATGAGAAACTTTTACCCTCGATTGTGCAGGCACCTATTCTTGAGTTGAAACCTCTTTCGGATCACCTTAAATATGTATATTTAGGTGAAAATGAAGAGTTACCGGTGATCATTGCCAACAACCTCACCGAGGTGCAAGAGGAGAAGCTTATTCGAGTGCTAAGAGAGCACAAGTCTGCCATTGGATGGACCATTTCTGATATCAAAGGAATCAGTCCTTCAACATGTATGCACCGAATACTTCTTGAGGAGGGGGCAAAACCAACAAGAGAAGCTCAACGTCGCTTGAACCCTCCAATGATGGAAGTAGTCAAGAAAGAAATCCTGAAGTTGTTAGATGCTGGGATTATCTATCCCATATCCGATAGCAAATGGGTGAGCCTGATTCAAGTAGTTCCAAAGAAGTCCGGAATCACGGTGGTGAAAAATGAAGACAATGACTTGGTTACAACTAGAATCCAGAATGGTTGGAGAGTTTGCATTGATTACCGAAAACTCAACTCTACCACCCGAAAGGATCATTTCCCTTTACCATTCATTGATCAAATGCTTTAAAGGTTGGCTAGACGTGCTTACTATTGCTTCCTTGATAGTTTTTCAGGTTATAACCAGCTTGTAATAGCTCCGGAAGATCAAGAAAAGACGACGTTTACTTGTCCTTTTGGCACTTTTGCATATAGACGTATGCCATTTTGCTTGTGTAATGCTCCAGCCACTTTTCAACGATGTATGGTAAGCATTTTTTCAGATTATGTGGAAAGCATCATAGAAGTATTTATGGATGATTTTAGCATGTATGGTGATTCTTTTGACAAATGCCTAGATAACCTTGCACTTATTCTTAAAAGATGCATAGAAACTAACCTTGTGCTTAATTGGGAAAAATGTCACTTTATGGTCACTCATGGGATTGTGCTAGGCCATGTTGTATATTCTAAAGGGTTAGAAGTTGACAAGGCTAAGATAGATTTGATTCGGAACTTACAATACCCCACAAATGTGAGGGAGGTTCGCTCTTTTCTTGGTCATGCAGGATTTTATAGGAGATTCATTAAGGATTTCTCCAAGATTGCAATGCCCCTGTGTAGACTTTTGAAAAAAGATGTGGCCTTTGATTGTGACAAGGAGTGCAAGGAAGCTTTTGACACCTTGAAAGAGTTTTTGACTACCGCACCAATTATCAAACCACCGGACTGGAGCAAGCCATTTGAGTTGATGTGCGATGCAAGTGATTATGCCGTTGGAGCCGTGTTGGGACAGCGAGATGGTAAAGTTCCATATGCCATTTATTATGCTTCTAGAACTCTCAACGGAGCACAAATCAACTACTCCACAACTGAAAAGGAGCTTTTGGCCATAGTGTTTGCACTCGAAAAGTTTAGATCTTATTTAGTGGGTACAAAGGTGGATGTTTTCTCCGACCATGCTGCACTTCGATACTTGATAACAAAGAAGGATGATAAGCCAAGGCTCATAAGGTGGATACTCCTTCTTCAAGAGTTCAACATGCAAATCAAGGACAAAAAGGGCAGTGAGAATACTGTATCGGATCATCTAAGAAGATTGGTTGTGTCCGAAGAAGCGATTCCTTTGCATGATAGCTTCCCGGATGAGCAACTCTTTGCGGTTGGTGGCACAACTCCATGGTACGCTGATATTGTTAACTTCTTGGTGACGGGAAAAGTACCTAGTTCCATGTCTACATTCCAAAAACACAAGCTCAAGAATATTGCCAAGCAATATATATATGGGATGAACCTTATTTGTGGAAGCATTGCTATGATCAAATGATCCGCATGTGCGTACTTGAATCCGAGTTTCAATCAATTCTGAATTTTTGTCACTCATATGCTTGTGGTGGCCATTTCGGAGCCAAGAGGACATCCCTCAAGGTTCTCGAAAGTGGTTTTTATTGGCCTACATTGTTTAAGGATGCATATTTATTTTGTAAGGCTTGTGATAGGTGTCAAAGGAAAGGAAACCTTGGTGCTAGAAACCAAATTCCGCAAACACCAATTATCGTTGTTGAGATTTTTGATGTTTGGGGTATAGATTTTATGGGGCCTTTTGTGAATTCCAATGGGAAATATTTTATACTTCTTGTTGTAGATTATGTTTCTAAGTGGGTGGAAGCTAAAGCCACTCCCACCAATGATTCTCATGTTGTTTGTGAGTTTGTGAAGGAACATATCTTTTCTAGGTTTGGAACACCTAGAGTGGTGATTAGTGATGGAGGATCGCACTTCAAGAGATCCTTTTACGCTCTTCTAAAGAAGTATAACATTTCTCATAAAGTTGGCACACCGTATCATCCATAAACGAGTGGACAAGCTGAAATTTCCAATCGGGAGATTAAGTCCATCTTTGAAAAGACGGTGAACGTTACAAGGAAGGACTGGAGTTATAGACTCAATGACGCTTTGTGGGCGTATAGGACAGCTTATAAGACACCCATCGGTATGTCTCCTTTTAGGCTTGTCTATGGAAAATCTTGCCATCTTCCCGTCGAACTTGAACACAAAGCTTATTGGGCTATCAAGGTATGTAATATGGAATTAGATGCAGCTGGTGAACATAGGAAACTTCAGCTCAATGAGTTAGAAGAGATACGAAATGATGCATATGAAAGTTCACGCATTTACAAAGATAAGACCAAGGCTTTCCATGATAAAATGATTTCCCGAAAGAGTTTTGAAGTAGGGAAGAAAGTACTTTTATTCCATTCTCGTCTTAAATTGTTTCCAGGTAAACTTAGGTCTAGATGGGTTGGACCATTTGTTGTTACTAATGTGTTTGCGCATGGTGCAGTTGAGATTACTAGTCCCAAAAAAGGGCTGATTTCCAAGGTTAACTGCCATCGCTTGAAACCATACTATGAGCAGTTTGTGACGGAGAATCAAGATATGATCACATTGAGTGATCCACTCCCTCTGGAGGAGTAATTGGAGATGAATGTCGGGCTGACAACGTTAAACCAAGCGCTAAGTGGGAGGCAACCCACCGGTTTTGTATCTTTACCTTTATTCTTTTTATTTTTCAGCATTTTATCTTTATTTTTATTTGTTTTTGCATATCATTTGCGGAATTTCCCACCTTGAACTTTCTTTGGACGATTCAATTTTACATTGAGGACAATGTAAAGTTTAAGTGTGGGGGAGCATTTATATGTTTGTATAGTCTGTTTTATGGCTTTAGAAAAAAAGAAGAAAAAAAATCATAAAAATAGAAAAACAAAGAAAAAATTGTGCTTTTTGAACTCCGAAATCTAGAAATTTATGCCTTTAGGATGACACCATTGTGATTGAAGGAGTTGAGGAACCCATTAATTAACAAAAATGAACATAGCTCAGAAATTATAAATTATATGTTAGTTGTTACCATATCTCGGAATATCACCATATCACATTCTATTTTTATTTTTCCATATTTATCTATTATTCTCTAAGTGCTTTGGTGGGTCACTAAAAATCGAGTTGTTATTACTGCTAGGATGAAATAGAGTGATTGAGTTGCTAAGAAAAAAGAAAAAAAAAGAGAAAGATACCAACCAATTAGACCAAACGGAATAAAAATGACACTTGGGAATAGCAGTATGTGTGAAACGTAGTCCCTGTCTCCGTCGCCTAAACAAGCGTGGAATGCAGGATCCAAGGCAACTATCACGTACTTGCTGAAGAGAAGCATGCGCTTGGATCCAAAATATCTAATCATGTCGTCTAAAAAAAAGAAAAAAAAAAGTGAAAAAGAAGAGAAGAGAAGAGAAGAGAAAAGAAAAGAAAAATATTATTATTGTGTTGAATAAAGTCACTCCTGGTTCCCTTTTATATGCCAGTGAGTTGTTGTAGAAATAAGTTTGTTGACCACTGGTTCCATTGTATATGCTAGTGTGTTAACACTAGAATTGACTAGTATCTCAATCCAATAGGATAGGTTCATCTTGGCGGTGACCTTCAGACAGATATGGGATACATCGATCACTTGTGAACATTCGCCAACATCTACTCTTTATCCATCTTCTTAATCTTTTCATTGTGATTGTGGTTAGTCAGATTCCGAGTATTGTGGTTTGTTTGACTTTCTAAGAAAAATTTATGCACTTATATATGAACTGAATTTGCACAAGGTATCTCCTCCTGTAGTCATTTTGGATTCGTTCATTGATTTGTCACAAATATACGGAGTTGGAAATATAGGTTTTGTAGGCAGACCTCTTGTAAACCTTCACGAGACTAAAACTCGTCCACTAGGGACACCTAGGGGTTCAAAGGCCTGTTATTCATGCTTAGAGTAACCGTAGCCTCGACGAGACGGATTTGTATGTACGTTTTAGAATTATTTTATTTGATTTGCTCGAAGACTAGCAAAGTCTAAGTGTGGGGGAATTTGATAGGTGTCTAAAACACCTATATATTTATCTATTGTTTATGCTTTCTTTGCTTAGTTTTCTTGTAAAATATGTATCTTATGTTTGCTTTTGGGTATTTAGGTACTTTGGAGTCACTTGGAACAAAAGAAGAAGAAAAGGCGCAAAAATCTCATCTCATGTGCAAATGCTTTTGGAGGCAGGTTATTTTTCACAATTTGCTTTTATTTCTTCATCTATGTCTGAAAAGTATGTCGACTTTAGTGATGCAACTTTTCTGTCTGAAAAGAACGACAACTTTAGTGATGATTCTCATTGAAGAGAAGAAGTGAATTTGAGAAATAAGGGACGGTTGTTGTTGGTGAAACTTGAAAGAAAGCATCAATTTGGAGCAAGGAGGCCGAAAGCGTTCAACCGCGAGTGCTATGTGGAGCCAGGTCAACATAGGGGCTGCCATTTAGTTGGCCCCTATCCTATTCATCGGTGCCTAGAGTCAGTCTGGTCATCCCCTATTCACTTCACCAAAGTGGTTATAACCACTCCCATTCCTACACATCCCTAGATTTCAGAGTCTCAATCATCTTCCCAAATCAAATTCAGAGAAGAGTGTTTTCTCATTACTACACACCTGAGATCAAGAGAACAGAAAAAGGCGGCATCATAATAATTCGAGATGATATCGAAGTGGTTATTGTTCTGAGAAGAATTGAGGAACCAGAGAGAGGAGAAGATAGATCTGTTGATGTTCAAATGGAAGAGAAAATCAGGCGAGAACATGAGTTGGTTTCATGGAGATGAAGATTTGGTTTTTGATTTAGGGTTTAAGAGACTAATTGCGGATGATAAGTTGAAAGAATGGGTTTGGTTGAATGGAACCACAGATGGAAGCAATATGGGTTTGAACTTGATTTGAAAATAAGAAATCGAAATTGGGTTTACTGGATAACTCATGAAAGATATATGTGGGTTGCAGGCAAATTTAGTTTGTACTTCTGGTGTTGAGATGGTATGGTTCTGATTCGAGTCGATGGAGGATATTGATACAGCAGTGTTGGAGTCAATTGAAGATGGATTAAACTAAATTGAGTTCGGTTTGATGTTTGTCTGCAATGGAAGAACTGAATGATTGAAGATGATGTCTGTGAGAACTGGAAATGAGTTGATGTGCACTGGCATGGTTGAGTAAGAACTGCTATTGTGTGGTGTGTGTGTTCAATTCAGGGAAGGTTTCAACTGAGGTCAATGGTTGGCCGTAATGGATGGAGTAGCTGAGCTAATGAATATTGCAGGTGGAAAAGAAGATCTGGGTGCTGCAGTTTGTAGGTCGATACATGGAGATAATACTGATTGCATATAGGAAGGGCAGGTAGGTGTTACTGTGGTTGCAGGAAATGGTGAACTGCAAGAAAGTTACAGTCACAGTGGTGGTGGATGCAATGGAAAGGAAGCTGAACTGAGGTGGATAGATGTTGAGTATGTAGTTGCAGCCAGTGAAGTCGTGAAAGCATTGCAGTGGTGACGGCTCAAGTGGTGGTTTCTGTTGATGTGTACTGATGGGTTTGAGTTAGAACTGGAAGAAACTGCAGTTTCTGCCGCTATGTGCTGATGGAGATCGAGCAGACAAGAAAAAGTGCAGCTGGATGTCAGATGCAGGGTAGTGCTGCAGTGGTTTTGGAGCTATAGGGAGTGTTCTGAGCAGCTCAGGTGGAGTTATGGTTTGTTGGTTGCTATTACAAGAGCTGTGAAGTTGAACAGAGAGGAGGTGATACTGCAAATTATTGAGCTGCAACTGAAGATTGTTGTTGGTTGCAGTTGAGGCTGTTATGGTGTTCACTGCGATTGGATGTGAACTGAAATGAGAGGAGCTGTGGCTGGAGTTGGAGGATACTTCGGTGTGTTGGGTAAATCTGTTTTTCGAGGGCTCATATGTGGTATGAATTCTTGGGGTATTGGTATATAATTCGAGCAGTGAAGTGGGGGTCCAAATAGAGATGTTGTTGCCGGTGAATGAAGGTGTTGTAAGACCAAAGAATAGAAGTTGCTGCTGTAATGGTTGTGTGGCTATGGCGCTGTGAAGCAGGGAAGTTAAAATGGCGATGGTGCTGCTGTAGCTGTCGCGGTTATAGAGGTATATTAGCAGCTGGAATTGATTGCAGGTTAATCCACAGTTTAGGCTGTTGGTTGTGGAAGTAACGGACTGGGAGCAGAAGAGGACGAGATGGCCGTAATTGTGCAACTTCCAGGAGCTTGGCTTTGATGGACAATGTTGCTGCCATGAGAAGATGAATGTATGAGCTAATAAGTCGCATTAAAGAAGCCATGGGTCTAAGCTTTGTGCTGTTGAAGTTGGAAGGAATCGGGTTGCTGATTAGTGGCAGTTGCTGCTGGCGCTGAGAGTGATCAATGAAGTTTGGAAGGTTGGCAGAGTTCGATAACGTAAGAAAGCAGCGAGAAGTGGTCGTTGTTACTGATAGATGGGCTTGGAAGCTACAGAGATGTTGGTGGTAAGGTGAAATGATGGTGCATCACAGATTTATGGCTTGTGCAAAATGGTTCAGGCCTAGCAAATCAATGCAATCAGGCGACCGGTGATGTTTCCGGCCAACTTCTGGTCGACTTCCGGCGTGACACCAGTTTTCAGGCGACTATTTTTGGCAATATTTTTACACGGGTTTTCTCACACTTGGGCTTATGGTGGACTTCTATGTTTTGGACTTTTGAGGATATGACCTAGTTTTGGAAGGAGAAAAAGGCTACAAAAGGGAAGGTTTTCTACAACTTTAATATCACGTATTTTTCTGTTCTACTGGAGTTTTTGCAGAGAGCTGGAACTAGGGTTTGCTATTCTTTTATATTTTCATCTTCTTTATTTCAATTATATTTTGTTGATGAACTCCATTATTATGAGTAGCTAAAACTCTTTTTGATTAAGGGCGATTTCGAAGCCCGAAATATGAATCTTCAATTGATATGAAATAACTTGTTCTCTAGCATTTGTCTATGTTATTGATTGATTTTATACTATTCTAATATTGTATATGGATTATTTGTTAAGGGTTTAAGTTCGAAAATGAATCATTAATTCTTAATCTATTTGCTAGTTTAGATTTTCTTCGACCCTTAATTGTCTAGATAAGATAAACACAAGTAGCAATATGTGGGTACTGATGATGAGACCTTGTTAAGTATCCGTATATAGAAATCAACACTAGTAGGTGATTCATGCTTTTGAGTTCATCACTAGGATCAACCTTATCTCACAGAACTTAGAGCATTTGTTTAAGTCACACCTAGTAAGCGTACCTCTAGGAAACTTGGCAAGTAGTAACCGGTAGTCGAGCGCTTCCGTATCCGGTGAGCTAGGAGATAGTAACGGAATAGTTGAGCGTACTAATTATTCTAGGGTTGTTAGTAACATGATAATGTGAAGAACATAGCTATCTATCAATTTGGTTTGAATTTCGTGGTCTAGAATGAACCTTTAATCAATCACATCTCATCTTTGGTTACATTTTACAATTTTCAGATTTTCTACAACACAATCATCTTTGCTAAGAGTATTTTCTTAACAACTAGAAACTTCACACCTCCCTTGGGACGATCCTGCTTACATTATACTACTTGCTAGTGTAAAAAGTATAATTTTAATATTAATGCATATATTTATGGACTAGTGAAAATACAAATCATCAAAAATGAATGAAGCTTAATAGTAATTACTATTTAATGTATTGCATGTGCATGGAAGTGTTGGTGGAAAATTCTAGAATTTTCTGATTTGATACGCTATACATAGATAATTAAGAAAGAAAGGTGAATTAATTAAATTACGAATTTTGGCCGGAAAACTAGTGCTAGTGCCGGAAACTTACAGGAATCCGGCCAGAAAAGTATCTCAGCTGACCGTCAAAGTCCACCCGGTCACCGGTTAGAGCTAACAGTCAACCGTTAAAGTTGACGGCATACTAACAGTCAATAACGGCACACTGAGTCAATGGCCGAGTGATCTGAGTCAGTGTCTAACTCAGTAGCTGACTGGTCCTGGCCAAACTGTTGCAATCTTGCACATGCCAAATGATGTGTTGCGCTAAGATGGCCCTGCATCTCTTGCATACTAACGTAGCTCAGCTAAAGCCAACACAAACCCTTCATTGCTTCCAATATTCAATAGTAACAACATAAATCTCCCCTGCAACACATCACCTCCATAAACTGCTGCTCAACTTCAATAGCACTAACTTCTCTGCCATTATACTCTCATCATTCCATTGCAACACTGCCTCTTTCATCCACCTGCAACTCAGCCATCTTGCATACAGCTCAAACATTCAATCTATTTTTTGTATCTCACAACTTCAGTTGCAATCTCCAATTCCAATTTCGCCAGCTTAAGAAAAATCCACTATCACATCTAAGAAATCACACACATGGACTCAACACCAGCTCAGGCCATTTAACTCCAGTACCTGCAACCATACATACAAAAGCTAACACAACTGCAATTTCATTTCACTCTTCCCTGTTCAAATTCACGATTCCATGTAGGGACATCCATCTGAACTCCAACAGCTCAATGTACTTAGAACCCACTGTAACAAAACCAACAACATCAACTCTGAATTCAACTCTGCCTCAAACCATTTTCTAAAGCTCATGAACATCTCCCATTGACAGGTCAATACACATAACATCAGTAATTCAACCACCAACACTATGGCCATGTAATCCTAATCATACATCTAAATGAGCATCTATAACATCACATTTCCATTGCAGACTCAAATCCCAGCTCAACACCTTACTACTCAGATTTCACAACCCTTGAATCTTCATCTCAGCTATTGACTCCATCGTCCCAAATCAAGATGCAATTATCTACTGGAGTTCATAGTAAACAAAGCAGAATATATGAAACTGAAACAGCAAACCAAACTAGCGAACAAAGGCAGAAACAGGTGGACTGGTGGAATGGTATTATGGACTGATGGTGTGAACTGCAACTGTGGAGGTGGTCTGCTGTTTTTCCGTTGGTGCGAGTTGAAGTTACTGCGAACAGGTGGAGTGCTGGTGATGGAAGCTGCTGTTGTGAATGGAGAGGATGGAACTGAACTCTAGTTGTTGTTGGTGATGTATGCAGGTGTGTCATGTGTCTGTCTAAGTCTGTGTTGGGTGTGCCCTAAGTATAACAAGTGAGTGTTGTTATAGGCATAAGTTAGTCGCTTAGATTAGCCGTTATGATCCGAATTAGGGTTGAGCCAATAAATGTGTAATAAAACTCTGTGTGACGGCAAGAATTGAGTGAATAGAATTTTTAGTTTTCTCCTTCTCCCTCTCAAGATGGTTTACACCAGATTTCTTTAAATTCTCTCAATTTTGATTACTAGTTGTTGTGGTAACACAATAAGATGGTACTGGGAACTGGTGGTATGAAAGGATGGTGGTGAAGATGGAATTGTGTATGTTAATGGATGCAGGTGGATATGTTAATGGTATGAGAAAGTGGTGATGGAAGGGTTTGGAGAGGAGCAAAATCTCCTCTCTTTTGGCAGTGAACGACAGTGGTGAGAGGTATGAGATCTCTCTTTCCTGTAGGTTTAGGTCTTCTTTATATAGCTCAATTCTCGATGCGAACTTACATCCCACGCAAACCCCAACTGACTTCTCGGCCAAACTTCAGTTATTCACCTGATTTTCAGGGCTTTGTACCAAGCCTCATGGCTCTACCAATATTCTTTGTTATATCAAAACCCTTCAAACATACCCACAAATCACGGCACTTGTCAGTTTCTCTCGCTGTTTTCACGGCTCAATCTCTATCCAAAATCATAACAACTTGGTGCCCAGGTCTTCTTTCCCTGCTGGTGTTGAGTACCATCACCTAGCCTCTGCCAAATACCCTTCCTACATAGCCATAGAGCCATGGATACATCAGCAAAATACTACGACATAATCCCTTGTCTGTCTCTTTAGCAGCTCCAGCACTTGTTTCCCTCCTTATCTTAGTTTCAATTCTCTCTTAGTCTCCTTAGAATAACCACCAGTACCCATGAAAAACTTGGAGAAAGCAAACTGGTTGCATCTGGAATTTCAGTTGTGAAGAAATTATTCGTTCAGACCTTTACACAAGCATCTTGTGTGAAGTTTGTTGTTGATACACATATACACTCTATGTTGGTTTATAAGACCTTTCTATCTTCTTCCCTGCACATAATTCACATTTAGAACAAACCCATTCATTCAAGGCTATAAACAACTGCAGCATCACTTCTATCTTCATGACAGAGTTCTAGGAGATGTTTTTCTTCACTGGCTTCTCAGACAAACCCACTTCTTATTATTCTCTAGGGACTCTGCAAAGCTTGTTAATCTCCTTCATTCGTCTTCAACAATTGATGTCAGCAACTCACGTCTTTCCTCTGGCAATTTGAGTTATAAACTCGACCAAATCACCAAACTTTTGAATACCCAAAGTATGTTCTCATTCAACCCAATGTTCCTAAAGCGGAAGACTGTTCCTTGTCCTTATCCACTGTGAAACTCTCTCATGGACACCTGAGCTTACCGGTGGTAGGAAGTGGTGCAGCTGTCTTGGTCGCGATCTGAACTGATAAACTGGATATGTGAAATAGCAAAATCTCGTCCTGTTCTGAGTTATAAAGAAAAGCTGGTGGCCCCTAGTAATCCTCATGTATGCCTTCAAAAATTTCTTACTGACTGCCCATAGCACTGCTTCATTGAACCGTGGGATTCTCTCTAATAATTTCTCAATTCGTTTTTAAACTTTGTTTCCCCTAGTAATCTGCGGAAACAGTTGGGATTCCCTTAGTACCCGTTGGATTTAGCCATGTTTGTAGACTAACATCCTTCTAGGCTTCAGGTCATCAACACCAGATGTTGTTAAGCGATGCCATGAGCCTCTATTTCTCTTCCTTTGCTTCATATGACTCCAAAATATCGACAAAAATGCAAAACAAGCATAATATACAAAAATACAAGAAAAATAGCTAAGAAAAGCATAAGTAATTGATACTCAAAAGATGTATTTTAGGTGATTATCAAATTCCCCCACACTTAATCTTTGCTAGTCCTCGAGCAAACAAAACAAAACTAAAATACAACAACTCAGTGTCGTCGAGGCTACAGTTACTTTTAGCATAAATAACAAGCCTTTAAACCCCTAGGTGTCCCTAGTGGACGAGTCTTAGTCTCGTGAAGGTTTACAAGAGATATACCTACAAAACCTTTTACTCCAAATTCCAACTACTTGTGAAGAATCTATGAACGAAACCAAAATGACTACAGGAGGAAGTACCCAGATGCAAATCCAATTCATATATAAGTAAAAAAAAAGCTCTACTTAGAAAGTTGAATAAACCACAATACTCGGAATCTGACAAACCACAATCACACATGAATAGATTAAGAAGATGGATATAGAGATAGATGTTTGCGAATGTTGACTAAGTTGAACGGTGTTTCCCATATATGTTTGAAGGTCACTTCCAAGATGAACCTATGAATCCTAATGGATTGAGATACTGGTCTGAATTCTAGTGTCAACTCAGTTGGCATATACAAGGGAACCAACAGTCGACAATCTTAATTCTAGATCAACTCGACTGGCAAATACAAGGGAACCAGCGGTCGATTTATTAATTGAAGAATAATAATGATAACTTTTTTTCTTTCTTTTTCTTTTCTTTTTCACTTTTTTTTTCTTTTTAGGATTGACAACATGATTAGATCTTTTGGATCCAAGCGCGTGATTCTTGTTAGCAGATTACATGGTAATTCCCTTGGATCCTGCATTCCACGCTTGTTTAGGCGACGGAGACAGGGAGAACACACACATATTGCTATCCAAGTGTTATTTATTTTTTCTTCCTTTTTTTTATATTTTTTTCTTCCCTTTTTTTTTCATGTATATATACTCCGATTGGTCTAATTGGTCTGGTCTTTTTTTTATTATTTTAGTAACTCAATCACTCTATTTCATCCTAACAGTAATAAAAAATCGATGTTAGTGCCCCACCAAATCACTTAGAGAAACAAAAAGTATGCAAAAGTAAAAACAGAAGGTGATATGGTGACGATTCCGAGATATGGTAACAACTATCATATAATTTCTAACACATGAGCTTTGTTTTTTTTTTAGTTAATGGGTTCCTTAACTCCTGCAACCAAGATAGTTCCATCCACTTATATTGTTTAGTGTCATCCTGAAGGCACAAGTTTCTAAATTTTGAAGTTTATCATGCAATTTATTTATTTATTGGCATCAAACTCTACAAATTACATAACTACAAATGATACTCCAACTCATAGTTATTTATGAACAATAGAGGATAAACACTAAACTAGTTATTTAGTTGGAATTTAACCCTGACTCAGCCAATATATATACCTCACCGTCAATAAAAAATTCTATCTACTTAGAAAGGCTAGTATTTATTCTAAATTGTTCAAAAATCTCTAAAAGTTAGAGTTTTGTATACGTCAATTTTTTTGTTCATATTATACCCTACCCCCACACTTAAATCAAATATTGTCCTCAATGTTTCAAACCATTGCAATAAAAATAAGAGGAATACTTGAAAAAGACAAGGAAGTAAGAATTGGAATTGTTAACCTGATTGACGCATACGAGTAATATTCAAAATAGACTCCCCATATATCAACAATCTGAAAATTTGAGGATCCATCCACAAAAAAATCTGCATATATTGCAAAAGCTTCACACGAATGTAAGCAAATAGTGGGAAAAATAAAACTATCACCCCACGAGAGTCACCCCCACACTTAGTCTTTTTTACACTCGAAAGTGTATACAAAACATAAGTGGAAGGTACTTCTATTTGTTCCTCTTGGCAAATCTGCATGGTTTTAGACTCAAACACATATGGTGGATACTTGGATGCAAGAAATTCGGATAAAACTTTAGAAGCACATAATTCCAGCCCCAAATGAGGTATTTTCCTAAAAGATGGATTAACAACTCTTTGATAAACTACTACTATTTTTGGAGGATCATCATTAGATAGAGATTCACATAAAGGGTTATACAAACCTTGCAAAACCTCTTGTATTTCGGGATCCTTGGTACTGCTGGACACTTCCATTCTCACATAACAAGTATCATCATTCTCACTCGAACTCTTAGCAAGACATTCATTGGTTTCTTCTATAACCAAGTCCTCCTCTTCGGAAAAGAAATCAGGATCTTCCATAAGCAAATTATCGTAATCCTTACGTTCTTCACAAGTTGACTTCTCATTCAAAGTATCGACGATATCTAAATTTTGGGTGCGGTGAACAGAGAAGTCATAATAATCATCGCTCTCATACGCAACATAAGTCTTACCATCAATAATGGTAATGTTTATAGACTCAACTTCTTCCTTTTGAATAGGAGAATGACCATTAAAATCATGAGTTGAACTATTAGCACTATCATTATCAATATTTTCCAAGGGTTCATCATCCTCGTAATCTTCTTCTTGGGGCTCTTCTCCATTATCAACACGGAGGTTAACCTCATCATGTATGGCCCTAGTAATTGCTCGAAGAGTCTCTTCCATTGCTCCCTCTTCTTCCAACTTCTCATATTGTCTACAGAGTTTCCTTAAGTTAACACTATTCACAATAGGTTCTCTAGACCACGCAACTTCCCTTTGAATGGGTGAAGAATCATAAATATGATCCAGAGCGTGTCTATATATACTATCATATGTTTCACTTGGTACGAAACTCGTCTCGTTGGGAGTTGAGTTAATCTGGTTCCATGCAGGTCGTAAATCCATGAATTCATTAAGCATCTGCAAGAAACTAGATTTCCACGTATGAGAAGTATAACTATCCCCCCATCCTTGTAATTGTCCACTTACATAACCACCAAAAGGTTGTTACGATGTATGAGAATAATCACAAGGTCTTGTTGAATAGTCATCATAGCCAAAAGATTGGTTTTGATTATATCTGACATATGGTTGGAAGTTATTGTAAGAGTGAGATTGAAAATCAGAATTATCACCATAGTATGCTTGGTCTCTTGAACCATATATATTGTTCGCAAAAGGATTCATCTCGCTAAATATTATGCACACAACTTGTTTAGAGACTTACCTCTTATTCCCAATTGTGCACACGCAAGAAAGAGATTGATGGTACCTGAAATGATTCTTAAAAAGATAAATTAGTAAAAAAAATAAAAAATAAAAACAATATACAAAAACAGAAAATCAAATAACAACTCAAACTACCGACTGCTCCCCGGCAGTGGCGCTAATTTTGACGAGGTGTCGAACTCGCAAAAATAATATTTCTCTACTTCTCTTTAAACTAACTAGTAGTATACGGACAAGCAGGTTCGTTCCTAAGGGAGAGTTGAGTCTAAGTTGTCGATTCAATTTCTGAATAAGAAATGCAAATATGAAAATGAGAATGATCAAGGACTCCTTCTAAGTCACAAAACATGAATCTTATTGATATAGCTAATTTCTGCAATCACCCATTACTAATAACCCTAGAATATTTAGTACACTCAAATATCCTGCAATCTCATTAATTCACCGGACACGGAAGCGCTCGACTACCGTATTCTACTCATCAAGTTTCCTAGAAGTACGCTCTCTAGGTGTGACTCAATCAAATGCATTAAGCTCCGTGAGATAGGTTATTCCTAGTGACAAACACAAAAGATCGATTCATCTACTAGTGTTATTCAATACATATGATTACTTAACAAAATCCCATCGTCAATAACCACATATTACTACATGTATTAAGACTCTCTAGACAATTACGGATCGAAGAGGTCTCAAATAACATTAGAATCATCCATAAAACAATTTAATTTGCAACTTAAATGATTTAAGAATAATTCTTAACCAATATTAGCACCGTAGAGAATGAACAATAACAATATAAGTGCAAGAAAAAGGCTTTTTAAATATCAATATGAGTTCATGCTCGGACGTCGAAATCGTCCCTAATCAAGATGCAAATAGCTACTAGAGTTCATAGTAAACAAAGCCGAATCTATGAAATTGAAACATCAAACTAAACTAACGAACAAAGGCATAAACAGGTGGACTGGTAGAATGGTATTGTGGACTGATGGTGTGAACTGCAACTGTGGAGGTGGTCTGTTGTTTTGCTGTTGGTGCGAGTTGAAGTTTCTGCGAACAGGTGGAGTGCTGGTGATGGAAGTTGTTGTTGTGAATGGAGAGGATGGAACTGAAATCCAGTTGTTGTTAGTGATGTATGCAGGTGGTACTAGGAACTGGTGGTATACAAGGATGGTGGTGAATATGGAATTGTGTATGCTGATGGATGCAGGTGGATATGCTATGAGATGGATGTTATGCAGATGATAGTGGGGATGCAGATGGTGAAATGCTAATGGTATGAGAAAGTGGCGATGGAAGGGTTTGGAGAGGAGAAAAATCTCCTATCTTTTGGCTGTGAACGACAGTGGTGAGGGGTATGAGATCTCTCTTTCCTGTAGGTTTAGGTTGTAGTTGCAAGAAATCCTACACTACTTTTAAGAATTTGTAATAACCAAATCAAATTTGAAGATTAAGAACGACACTTTATTATTTGATTTTCAGCAATGTTTACATGAAATGTAAGAACTCAAGAATACAACTTTTCTCTTGTAGTTTCTCTCTCCTCAAGATTTTCCCAACTCTCAAAAATACATCATCCTCTCTCTGAATCTATTAGAACCCTTTATATAGGAAATGACAAAATGGACGACAACTAAGTTTTCCTCTTATTTCGGATTTATTCTGTGATCTCATCGTAGTAAGTATAATGTTCATTCTCGCGAGCTTTGTAACCATGGCAGAACGAATATGCTCTTTTTATGTTCCTTCCACCATCATCCATTACGTCATTCTTTTAATTACTCTGTGACGTTCGCGAAATGTTGTTGAAGAGTTTGCGATGACGTTCGCAGAAGTGTTGTTAATCTCTCGTGAATATAATTGTAGCGATATTCTGGTCCTACATCTTGCCTCTTCTCATGTATTTTCTGCGAAGAAGAGAAGATCATGAGAACTAGAATGCCGCAACTGACACGTTTCTGTATCCTTCGCTATCTGTTTTCACGTATTCTTTCTTCCAATAAATCTTTGACACGTCCTCTCTAACCGCTGTGATCTGACCGTTCATGTCTCTTCTTTGCATTTATTGCATTCATCTTCTTCGAGAAATCTCTTCTTCTATAAATACTCCTTTCATTCTTTTCTTTTCCTCTTTTACTTTCTTCTTCTTTCTCTCCGTAACTTCTCTGCAAGTTTACTGTTCTTCCGTAAATTGCGCGTCTGCTACCGCTGTGATTTCTTTTTTATTTTTCAACCTTTTTCTTCATTCCCATACTTAAAAAATGGTTGCTGCTGGTGCTAAAAATTTGGATGCTTTTGGTGAGATGCGAGAAAAACTCAAAAGTAAAGGTTTTACTTTGTCTACGATTCCAAATCAAAGCCCTAAGAAAGTTATAGTATCGCTAGGAGAACTTGACGCTGGTCTTCCAGTTCCTCTCTATGACCCGAATCTTCCCTTATTTTATAAAATAATTTCTCACGAGAAATTCTCGCGAGCAGTATATCAATTGGGTGGAGATTGTATTCGATTACTACTTGAATATGCTTTTCGCGGTGCCAATAAAGGATCTCGCTACCCTTATGCTGCGAAGAATCCTCAATTCAAGGATGTTCCAATCATTCCCGCGATGTATACTGTGGATAATTTCTTCATCAACTATGACATAATCCCCATGAAGAGAGATCACACTTGCTGGGGTATCCGCTTGCAAAAGAAAGATAAGATTGCTAAAGATAAAGCTCTTATGTTAGATATTGATTGGCATACAAATAACAATCAAGGTCCTCGCCATTCTAGCGATGACAAGTGGTTTATTTTTCCTCTAATTTTAGAGGGTCCGTATACTTCTGGCACTCATGCCTTGCCTGCAAATCTCGTGGAATACCAACCATGGGTGTTCTATTGCCTGAGAAAGATAAAGAAGTATGTCCTCCTTAGTTCTTCACATAATAAGTTATTTTTATTATTTTTCTTTGATTTTCACATCTTTAAGCTCTCGCTGATTATGCATGTTTACTAGATTGAGAGATTGAAGGCCTACTATGAGAAGTTTAGGAAACCTGCTACTCATTCATCTCTTCAATTACTCACAGATGAAGTAAGAAATATTTTCTTTATAAATCTTAACAATATATTGTTGCCTTTATTTCTTATCTTTATCTTTGCTCGCAGGTAATTGAAGAATTAGAACCAATGGAACCACAAACCAAGGTGAAATCTTCAAATGATCGCAAGGGGAAATCTAATGCTCCTCCCAAAGGCAAGCCTACTACTCCTCGCAGTGAAGAATCTAGCGATCCTCCCTTAAATAGAAGGAAGACCTAACTCTCTTCTTCATCAACTCCTCAACCCATTCCAGAAGATTTAAGTGTTGATTTTGATAAGGACAATAATTATGATAATTTCGGTGTTTATAATGATGTTCCTTCCATAAAGGATTCTTCTGAGTCTGAGTCTGCAATGGCTCAACTATCCAAAATTTTTGGAGATAATACATTTGGTATCCCAAATGAGTATGGAGATGAAGCTATTAATGGAATATCCCAGTCTCTCGCCAAAGTCTGTGATGCTCCCATATTAGCTGATAATGATTCCCTTCGTGGGGTTTCAAGATTGCTGACTCCAAGTCTCTTGAATTCGCTTGGTAGCCTGGTATGTTTCTTCTTGCTCATCCTTTTTATGCATCTATTGATATTTTTTCCAGGTCTTGACTTATATAGTTCTATCGCAGGTTGGAAGAGTTATTTTTGTTGTTGCTTCTGATTTGGATAATAGACGTATCATTTATGAAAATAAAGATGCTAATCTTCGCCAGGATAAAGAAAAACTAGAAGTTGAAGTTGCTGAGCTTCGCAGGAAAAATAAGCAGCTGGAGACTGAAGCTTCTGTTGATAAGCAAAAAATTTCTGATCTTGATAAAGCTAATCAACAACTCTATGGTATGATTTATTTTCTTTTCTCTTTTAATTCTTCTCACCCTATCGCAGCTTATTCTAGCAACCATTTTTGCAGATATTTATGGTCTTACTGACGAGGCTACATTCCTCCAATATTTTCATGAACCTGTAGATGAGAGTACCCTTCTTGCTCACCTTAATAGTTCTTTAAGTAGTTTCTCAGATGATTACATTAGGTCCCTCTCTGTAGATGAACTTAAATCCAAACTCAATCTTTTAAAGATTGAGCACAGATTTAATTTAAGTTTAACTAATAAATTTAAACGCCTTTATCTTGATTCAAAAGAAGAAACCAATAGATTAAGAAGTAAGAATAGTGATCTTATTGACGAGAAAGATCGTACAATTAAAAATGGCACTAAGGCCCTATCAGATTTCCATGAAACTCTTCTTAGCATTCCAATGGAAAGAGATAGAATTATCCGCGAGAATGAAGATATTCTTGCGAGGGAAGCTCAAGTTCGCTCTCGTCTTCTTATTAATAACGATGATGAATTTTCTTGGGCTGTGATGGTTCTTGATAATTCCAGAAATAATTTAGGTGTAGATGTTAGTCTTCATACTGAACAAGCAGTTTTAATTAAAGACATGGTTTCTGAAAGAGAAGGTTGTTAGTCATCCTTCCTTATTAATTATTTGTTTTTATTAGTTTTCTTTGTTAAAATTTCTAACTTGTTGTTATATACTCGCAGGAGCTGAAAAGAGATATTCTGAAAGGATTGGAGAATTTGAAGCTGAAAAGAATCAACTCTCAAACAGTCTTACTGCTCGCAATGAGAAGTATTTACGGTTGAAAGAACAATTTAGAATTACTACCGCAAATTTTAATAGCTCTCTTGTTGTTGTTCGTAATATTGTCGTTAAATTGGTTTGTGATGATCATGATATTCCTTACTCTACGTACCCTGATCTTGCAAAGGAGATTCCAGCAAAAACTCCAAATCTTGTTATTTCTGATAGCAAGACTGAGGATTCTGGCAAAGATGAAGGTAATGATGATAATGATAAATAAAAATCTGGCGAGGAAGAGAAATCTTATGAAGATAGATATAATAATGATAATGATGAAGGAGAGAAATCTGGTAATGAGGATAAATCTGAAGAAGAAGAGAAACCTGATGAAGGTGGTGATGGATCTACTTAGTTCTGTTTCTTCTCTTTATCTTCCTTGTAAATTTTGTACACTTATTTTCTACTTCTCGTAATATTGCTGCAAGTTTCTCCAACTTGATGTGTAAATTTCTTTTGCTTTTATCTGTACGAATTAGAAAATAATTCTTTTTCTGCAACATAATCAATCAACATAATTATTATCCTTTAATTATATGTATAAATGTATCATCTATGCAATTTTATCATATGATGAATGAATAATAATTTCATCATTCTATGCATTCCCATACTTGCGTCTATTATTCATCTGCAATATGAAAAAATTGAGTAGAGATTAGATATTAGTTGTAAATCAAATTAAATTTGCCTCAATATCGGCGATGTTATCGCTAGCAATAATTGCATAACTTTATGATCTATGCGTAAAATCGCAAATCTCATAAATTCTGCGAGCATTATCGCAATAATCTTATGGTCTTATTATGCCTTCCTAATTAAAGGTCTTATTTTGCCACATTTTTTCTTTCTGCGACAAAATCGCAGGACGTCTTTACATTTGCATGTATTGACCCATTGATTTTGTCTTATCAATATTTTTTCAACATCTCTGCGACAATATGATAAGTATAAACTCTCTTGCAATAATTAAACTTTATGACATTGCCGTCTTGCGATGAAATCGCAGGACGTCTTTACACTTTCATGTAAAAACCCATTGATCTCATCTTAACTTTTCTATTTTAGCCTGTTGCCTCTGTATAATTTTCGTCACGCGACAATATGACAGGCCTAAATGTTCTTGCGATCATAAATCCCCATGACATTGTCGTCTTTAGATACTTATCATCTCCTTAATGAAGGGTGCCGCCCTTATCTCCCCCCTGGTTGCCCCTTCAAGGAGGGAACATCGGCCATACAAGACTAGCTCCTCCCATCCGGATTTACCAACAACCAGTTGTTTTCGCAGCCTCTTTTACTTTATGCCTATATGGCTTATAGTTACAAGACTGCACCCTAAGTGGGGTTTTCTTCAGGCCAAGTGCATCATATCCAAGACTTACCAAAAATGGCCAGGGTAGTTTCATACGCCCCGGGCACCCTTGGCTCAACCGTGTACCTCGGTGCCTTGGTTATACTTTACACTTATTAGAAGAGATTCTCAGTCGTCCAACCAGGGTATAACCTTATATAGTTGGAAATCCAAGATCTCTCTCCCGGATAGGTTTTCTTTAACCCTAACATCTACATGACTCGGGTTCCAGCAACAATATAACCTTATCCCTGAGTCATGTAAAGAGATACCCCCTTATATGACGCACTATTAGGTCTTACATTTTCCTCTTGCGAAATTGTATCCTCGAACTAAGGTGCACGCTATAAAGGTTCGTCCCATTCTATTAATCTCTGCGAAATTTTATTCGCGCTTCTCGCGAGTATTGTAACTCTGATAAAATTTTATTTCTTTGATCTTCTTGTAAAATTTTGCAATTCTTTCAAACATAGTACTCTTTTCAATTGCATTTTCTTCAAACAAATTATGCGTAAGCTTCTTTAAATTTCATCATTTTACCTTTCTACTTACTATTTTCTGGTTCTGCTTTTCTGTTACGTTTTGCTATTTTTTCTTTATCTGCGAGACGCTCGCCATCAACTTCCTCTCGCTGATCAATTGTATCAATCATCAATCTTTCACATCTCTGTCGTTGCTTGATGTTGTACTTCCAATTGCTATTCTTCTCAGCTCTTTCCTCACAAGATTTTATATCAATCTCATAACATTTCTTGCTTTATCCCCAATCTCCCTTAATAACTCCAACACCATTAGGATGAGGAAATTTAATACACTGGTGAAAATTAGATGCTACACCTAATATCCCATGTAGCCAAGGTCGACCAATAAGGTCATTATTAGGTGATTCAATGTCCACAACACAGAACAAGATCTTTGAAGATATTCCCTTTAATGGAATCCGCATTGTAATTTCCCCTTTTGGTTTGTTAGTTGTTCCATTAAATCCATATATTTTATATGTTGATGGTGTTAGATCTTCTTCTCTTCCACCCATGGTTTTGTAGGTATGATATAATAAGATGTCGACTGAACTGCCCGTGTCTATTAGAACTCTATTGATGGCCCAAGAATCTTCATTTTCATCATCTTCTTCTTCTACTTGCTTTGGATTTATCTCTAACCTTACCACCAATGGGTTATCATGCTGCTCGCCAGGCTCTGGTACTTCTTGTGCAGTGAAAGATATAGTTTGCTTTTGCCATTCTTCTAATGGCGAGGCTCTTGCAATATTCATTATCTCTTTTCCATCCGTGTCTCTCGCGAAGACTCTGCTTAGAACATTATCATGGAAATCTTCAACAGTTCTGGATGAATGTACAATGGAATTACAAAACAAATTCTTTGCTTTATCCCCAACTTCTATTACGAATGTTTCTGCTCCTTTTACAGTATTCACTCTGCGAATTTCTGGTGCTGGTGGTAACTGCTAAAATTGGGGATGTCCTACTAGAAAGTGGTTTAACTTCCCCTGATCAATCATCCTTAAAATTATCCTCTTTACATTCCTGCAATCATTTATTGAGTGACCATGAAAGTGATGGTAAGGACAAAATTCTTGACTTCGATTATTTGGATGTGGTTCTTTTCCCCTATTCCATGGCGATGGTATGTTTTCTATCAGAATGATGGCTTCCCAAATTTTTTATATACTAGCATTTAGGGGTGGCATCTTAATTTCTTCCCATACTATCTTCTGATTACCTTGCCCTCTAAAGTTATTTTGCCTTTGTCCACCATAGGTTTCTTGCGGATGATCTAGCCTTTGAATCTTACTATTTCCGCCGCGATTTTAATAATTTTTCTCCCTTTCATAATCTTCTTGATCTCGACTTCCCATCGTTACTAACTTCTGCTGATTATCAATCACCACTTTTTCTTGTGTGCTTGCGAGGTGCTCGCCACATTGTTAATCATTTTAGAAAGTAAACTTCCATTTGCCGCTACTGAGCTGGTGTTTGCGATTGGATATGATTCCATTTTATTTTGTTTCTCCTCCAAAGCAATGTATTCTTCTTGTAGTTCTCGTAGCTCAGTCATTGTGATAGTATTTTTGATTCTTAAAATTTGTATGTACAACAGATTAGTTGCGAACATTGCATTAATGAAAGACAAAATGAGATATCTTTCATCCACTCTTCCAGCCATCTCACTTCACATTA
This sequence comes from Papaver bracteatum, assembly GCA_023529315.1. Taxonomy (NCBI): domain Eukaryota; kingdom Viridiplantae; phylum Streptophyta; class Magnoliopsida; order Ranunculales; family Papaveraceae; genus Papaver; species Papaver bracteatum. The sequence continues at coordinate 4,146,773 of JAJJWX010004531.1, forward strand.
TCTTCCATCTTATGGTTAAGTGCTTCAAACTCTCGCCAATCCTCTGTTTTAATCCAAATACATCTTCAATGCCTGGACGCGATAAATTGTTGCTTATATATGCTCCCAGAAATGTAGCTAGTAAATGATCAAAAGAAGTTATAGTATTTTTTTTGCAATCCCTCGAACCATTTTAGCGCCTCGCCAGTTAAGCTAGATGCAAAATACTTGCACAATACAACATCATGATTCTCCCATTGCAGCATACACCTGACATAAGCCTTAACATGCTGAACAGCACAAGTAGTTCCATCAAAGATACTGGTCAATGTTGGTAAATTGCATTTAGGAGGTATTCCTCTTAGATGTACTTCCTGAGAAAAAGGGATTCTCGCAGCTTCTTCAATTGCTTCATCAAGTTGCCTTCTGCCTCCTTCTCTTCTATTGTTTATCATTCCTCGCATTTCTTCTAATTCTCTCAATATTTGCTCATTCTCAGATGAATTTTGCTCCATTGGTCTTTTTAATGCAGTTTCCCTTCTTCTACGTTCTTGTCTTTCTTGTCTTGCGAGATTTTGTGCATCTTCTTCTTCATCTTCATCCTGTATTTCTCTGCGATTTTCTCTTTCACCTTCTTCTTGAAATCGCAGCTGATTATGTTGTCTATTTTTTTCTCTGTGAATTTCTTCATTTCTTATCATTTCTCTTCGCTGTCTTTCTATTCTCCTCTGTATTCTATCATACTCCTCCTGAATATTATCATTGTGGCGATTTTGTGTACGTCTCCTTTCTCGATTTTCATGGTTATTCTGTCGTACTGCCTCTTGAAACTCTTGTTCCTCTACTTCTGCTCTTAATCTTTCTCTCTCATAATCTAGGCGTGCTTTTTCAGCATAATGTCTCTCAATTTCTTCCTCAATTATTCTTCGATTTCTCTGAATCTCTCGCCCATGTAATATCCTCCTACATTCTTCTGTATTTTCTTTATCATTTTGGTTGTTTCTTCCCTCTTGATTTCTATTGTTAAATCTATTATCCAAAGTTTCGTCACGCGGATCATGGCGATTTTCTATTACCTCTTCTTCTCTATGACATTGCTCTTCATTTGGATTTTACATTTCCTCTTGGATATTTCCTCTAGCATTTCTTATTGGGGAATTTCGTCTTAATTCTTCTCTTAATGACCTTGAATTTGATCTAATAGTACTTCTTGATCTTCTACTTTGTAATCTCAAATTTTCCATTCTCAACTCATGATTTTGTCTTGTTAAATTTGTACGCTCTTCCGCCTCTAATCTTCTTTCCTATTGTATTCTTTGTCTTAGATCATCTGTTGTTTTATCTTCATCTTCTCCATGAATTAATCCTTTAATCACTCCTTGATTTCTTTCTTCACTTCTTCCGTCTCTTAATTGTTGATCTTCTACATCTTCCATCGAATCCGATCTCCAAGTATGCACACTCACTCTATCATAATCCACATTTCTATCTCGTATTGGTGTTTGTTGATTCGGTTGTGGATTTGATTTTCTCCTTCAATCCTTGTTTTATTTCTTCTTGTTCTTATCCTTGAAGATTCTCCCAATTAATTTGTTTCTCCACCTGCAAGTCTTTTACTCCTCCTCACAGTTGTTGGTGGTTCTGATGTATTTCTTCTTCTTCTAGCCATTTCTTCAACTCTAACAATTTCTTCAAATCTTCAAATTGTAATTAGAGATTTCTTAAATTGATTCTCCCTGCTTCGGGCGCCAAAATGTAGTTGCAGGAAATCCTACACTACACCCTTGTTAAGAATTTATAATAACCAAATCAAATTTGAAGATTAAGAACGACACTTTATTATTTGATTTTCAGAAATGTTTACAGGAAATGTAAGAACTCAAGAATACAACTTTTCTCTTGTAGTTTCTCTCTCCTCAAGACTTTCTCAACTCTCAAAAATACATCATACTCTCTCTGAATCTATTACAACCCTTTATATAGGAAATGACAAAATGGATGACAGCTAAGTTTTCCTTTTATTTCCGATTTATTCTGTGATCTCATCGCACTAAGTATAATGTTCATTCTCGCGAGCTTTGTAACCATCGCAGAATGAATATTCTCTTTTTATTTTCATTCCACCATCAGCCATTACGTCATTCTTTTAATTACTCTATGACGTTCGCGAAATGTGGTTGAAGAGTTTGCGATGACGTTCGCAGAAGTGTTGTTAATCTCTCGTGAATATAATTGTAGCGATATTCTGGTCCTACATAGGTCTTCTTTATATAGCTCAATTCTCGCTGCGAACTTACATCCCACGCAAACCCCAGCTGACTTCTCGGCCAAACTTCAGTTATTCACCTGATTTTCAGGGCTTTGTACCAAGTCTCATGGATCTCCCAATATTATTTTTTATATCAAAAGCCTTCAAACATACCCACAAATCATGGCACTTGTCAGTTTCTCTCGCTATTTTCACGGCTCAATCTCTATCCAAAATCATAAAAAATTGGTGCCCAGGTCTTCTTTCCCTGCTGGTGTCGAGTACCATCACCTAGCCTCTGCCAAATACCCTTCCTACAGAGCCATAGAGCCATGGCTACAGCAGCAAAAGACTACAACATAATCCCTTGTCTGTCTTAGCAGCTGCAACACTTGTTTCCCTCATTATCTTAGATTCAATTCTCTCTTAGTCTCCTTAGAATAACCACCAGTACCCATGAAAAACTTGGAGAAAGAAAACTGGTTGCATCTGGAATTTCAGTTGTGAAGAAACTATTTGTTCAGACCTTTACACAAGCACCTTTTGTGAAGTTTTTTTTTGATACACATATACACTCTATGTTGGTTTCTAAGACCTTTCTATCTTCTTCCCTGCACATAATTCACATTTAGAACAAACCCATTCATTCAAAGCTATAAACAACTGCATCATCACTTCTATCTTCATGACAGAGTTCTAGGAGACGTTTTTCTTCACTGGCTTCTCAGATAAACCCACTTCTTATTATTCTCCAGGGACTCTGCAAAGCTTGTTAATCTCCTTCATTCGTATTCCACAATTGATGTCAGCAACTCACGTCTTTCCTCTGGCAATTTGAGTTGTAAACTCGACCAAATCACCACACTTTTGAATACCCAAAGTCTGTTCTCATTCAGCCCAATGCTCATAAAGCGGAAGACTGTTCCTTGTCCTTCTCCACTGTGAAACTCTCTCATGGACCCTTGATAGCACTGCTCGGACTTGAGCTTGCCGGTGGTAGGAAGTGGTGCAGTTGTCTTGGTCACGATCTGAACTGATAAACTGGATATGTGAAATAGTAAAATCTCAACCTGTTCTGAGTTATAAAGAAAAGCTGGTGGCCCCTAGTAATCCTCATGTCTGCCTTCAACAGTTTCTTACTGACTGCCCATAGCACTGCTTCATTGAACCGTGGGCTTCTCCCTAATAATTTCTAAATTCATTTGTAAACTTTGTTTCCCCTAGTAATCTGCGGAAATAGTTGGGATTCCCTTGGTACTCGTTGGATTTAGCTATGTTTGTAGACTAACATCCTTCTAGGCTTCAGGTCAGCAACACCAGATGTTGTTAAGCGATGCCATGAGCCTCTATTTCTCTTCCTTTGCTTCATATGACTCCAAAATATATACAAAAATGCAAAACAAGCATAATATACAAAAATACAAGAAAAATAGCTAAGAAAAGCATAAGTAATTGATACTCAAAAGATGTATTTTAGGTGCTTATCACAAACCCTAGTAGAATCGCCGCTCTCCAAAACTCCAAATATAAAAATACGTGATATCAAGGAAGTAGAAACTTTCTCCTTTAGCAGATTTTCTTGTTTCCAAAATTAGGTCTAGTATTCAATAGCTCATACTAAGATGTCCACCAAGACCATATGTAGAAAAACCCATGTAAAATTATGTCCAAAAGTTGTCGCCGGAAAACTAGTGCTAGTGCCGGAAACTGACCGGAATCTGGCCAGAAAAGTATCTCAGCTGACCGGCAAAGTCCACCCAGTCACCGGTCAGAGCTAATACTCAACCGTTAAAGTTGATGACAGACTAATAGTCAATAACGGCGCACAGAGTCAATGGATGAGTAATCTGAGTCAGAGTCTAACTCAGTAGCTGAATGGACCTGGCCAAATTGTTGCAATCTTGCACATGCCAAATGTTGTGTTGCGCTAAGATGGCCCTGCATCTCTTGCATACTGACATTGCTCAGCTGAAGCCAACACAAACCCTTCACTGCTTCCAATATTCCACATTAACAACATAAATCTCCCCTGCAACACATCACCTCCAAAACCTGCTGCTCAACTCCAATAACACTAACTTCTCTGCCATTATACTCTCATCATTCCATTGTAACACTGCCTCTTTCATCCACCTGTAACTCATCCATCTTGCATACAGCTCAAACATTCAATCTATTTGTTGTAGCTCACAACTTCAGTTGCAATCTCCAATTCCAATTTAGCCAGCTTAAGAAAAATCCATTATCACAGCTAAGCAATCACACACATTGACTCAACACCATCAACACCAGCTCAGGCCATTTAACTCCAGTACCTGCAACCATACATACCCAAGCTAAAAAAACTGCAATTTTAGTTCACTCTTCCTTTTATAAAATTCACGATTCCATGTAGCTACATCCATCTGAACTCCAACAACATCACCAACAGCTCAATGTACTTAGAACCCACTATAACAAAACCAACAACATCAACTCTGAATTCAAATCTGCCTCAAACCATTTTCTACAGCTCATGAACATCTCCCATTGACATATCAATACACATAGCATTAGTAATTCAACCACCAACACTATGGCCATGTAATCCTAATCATATATCTAAATGAGCATCTGTAACATCATATTTCCATTGCAGACTCAAATCCCATCTCAACACCTTACTGCTCAGCTTTTACAACCCTTGAATCTCCATCTCATCCTTCACACCGCTGTCAGACTCAGCTGCTCCATACACTCTTGTTCAATTCAACTTAGGTAATTCATATTATCATTTGTCATAGAAGCATCCACTTCTCAGCTTTAACTGCAACTTCAAATACTCATCACTGCCATTTGATCATCTCCTGCAGCTCATAATTATTGCAATGACCAACAGTTGCACCTGTATCTCAGCCAACACCACCAGTTCATCTTATCCTTATGGTATTCTCCTATACTTCAGTGCAGCACTGCCAGCTGGTGCTTCTGCTTGCATTTCAACCATAAACTTCAAGCCATTTACCCGTAAACTCAGACCTTATCATACTCACTCTACATAACTTCACTGTAAACCACATGGCATCAGTTCCATTTTTGTTATCACAAACTCTATTGTCCCAGCTCAGTTGAGCCACCAAACATCTTATAACAAATCCACTCTTTCTCTCAATCACCAAATTCAAACCAATACTGCCAACAACACCCATACAGCATCAGCTTCATCACCTCCTAATCACATTTTGTTCAATCATCACTTCTGCAACAACCTGATTTCTTCTTCAGATTCACCTTCTTATTTGTAATCTCTGACTGAGCACAACAACCAAGTTCTACACCTCAATCATCGATCCCAGTTAAAACCCATCAATCTCTTCTTCACTAGTATCAGCAGCAAACACCCATGGATACTCTTATCCATTTATCGTCTTCAATTTCAAACATCACATAAACCCTAATTTTTGTTTCTTCTCAATCAACAACACTAGTATCTAATTCAACCTCGACCCAAGCTTAACCACCTCTCAAATCGATCATTATGATAATAAGCTTCTTCATTCACTCATCTTCATATCAATTCCATTCCAGATTCGCACCAAAACCCTATTTGAATCTCTGACATTTCCAGAAGCTTTATGAATCAATTACATATCTATCATCTTCATCAACTTATTTAATCATCATTAACAACATCTGCTTCACTTATTTCTCGATCTCCCTGAATATCTCTAGATGATTTTTCTGTGTCTCTAACTCTCAGACAACTGCCGCCATGGGTTCAGAAATAAAGGTAATGATGAGAAGAAATGATTTTTCTCTCAATTTTAGGTTTGTTGTAGGAAATGAGAGGGGATACAACCACCCGGGTAAGGAAGATAAGGGTTAATCAAGGTGATTCTAGGCATCACTCATAAATAAGATAAGGGCTAACCAAATGACACCCCTTAATGTTGACTAGGCTCGACTCCATATCACTCAACCACGAAATGGTGACTCTGTCCTTTATGCTCAAAACAGATGATTTATCCTTCTTTTGCTCCAAATGACTCCATTGCACCTAATCAACTCAAATTCACACATAAGATACATAATTCACAAGAAAAATAGCAAAGAAAGCATAAATAATATATAAATATCAAGGTGTTTACAACACATATCAAAGGATCGAACAATAATCAGTTAAATATGAGTTGCAGCACAATCAACATAGTGATTTTCTAACTACAATGGATACATGGCATACACTGTGAAAGAAAAATACTGAAATGCTCAGATTATATTTATCCAAAATATTATAGCATAACAAGAACAATACCAGAAATTGAATTAAACTTAGCAATAGATTAATGGTTTCATCTAAACCCTAACTATGAAATTAGAACATCATGGAGATAATAAAATCAAACATGAACTACTTCTTGGTGCACCGGATAATATGGGCATGAGTTTTACATCAAAACCTCTCCTCTATTTATAGACAATTTCACTCAATTCCTCTTTAATTTGATAATTGGAGAATACCCACTCAGCCAAAACGCGTTTTCTGATGAACCCCTTCTGCAATTCAACTTTACAGCTCATTGATTTGATGTTCTACGGATGTGAAGAAACCCTAGTCTTATATCTCTCAATCCTAGCTTCTAGGGTTACTATTTTTGATAAGGGAGAAGATAAATTGGATAAAGATATAACTAGGAGATTGATTGATGGCTATTAGGAAGGTGGATATGCTCAGAGGTGGTCGGGAATATAAGTGATGGAGGGAGAAACTGAATTGATGGTTTTGCAGAGGTCGGAGAAGGTGAGAACGATATGCAAGAAATTGTTTGGCTTCTGCTCGGGTTAGGGAAGAGTGGTAGGTGCTAGGGTGTTGGGCAGGTATAGCGAAATCTGATGCACAGATTGGGGATGTTGTTGGATGCTTAGCAATTTTATCAAATCTGACAGTTCGAGATGAAAACAGGTTTGGGTTTTGGATGGGAGATATTTTTCTAGTCCCGTGTCTTCTTCAAAGCTAATTTCAAGCGCACTTCTAGTTTTGAGTCGTGCAAACGATTTTCTTCAGTCGCGGATGAGGTGCAGAAGATATTCTTCACTGCGTTCTAGTGGGAGCTTTGTTGTCTCTCTTCCGTTGTCATCAATTCTCTGCTTCTTTTTGCCTCTCGATTCATCCAAGCTTTATTTAGTACCTAAAAACACAAAATTAATTAATACAAGTATTTATTCTTGAAAACAATAAAAATACAGAATTTTTCATAATATATTATTTTAAAGCGCAAAAGATGAGTTAACTGCCAATAAAAAGGTGCAGAAACATGTAACATTTTGCACTCATCAGATGTAATACCCAATATTTTTTTGTCCGGGTTTAGGCTTCTAATTATGGCTCATTTGGTACAAAAACATATAGAGCCCAATATTTAACCAAGTAGATGTCACATATAAATTTAGTAATGACGTTTACAAATAATGCTTAGATTTTCATTAAGCTTTGTGAGTATAAGAAAACCTAATTAAAGGGAAAACAAATTAATTAAAAGAAGAATTTATTATCATTCATTATCTTCATGATGCATGTTAAAAAGAATATTAAAGGACATTTTTTATTAGAATAGAAAAGGTAAGCTAAATTTGAGAAGTAAAAACCGTTTGAATTTTATATACAATTTATAATGAATTAAATGCTAATTTAAAGTTAACATTTAAATTAAGTTAGTATAATTTTAATATTAATGCATATATTTATGGACTAGTGAAAATACAAATCGTCAAAAATGAATGAAGCTTAATAGTAATTACTATTTAATGTATTGTATGTGCATGGAAGTGTTGGTGGAAAATTCTAGAATTTTCTGATTTGATACGGTATACATAGAGAATTAAGAAAGAAAGAAAGGTGATTTAATTAAGTATTTATTTAAAGAGTAGAGTTAATTGAGTATGGATATAAATATGTATTTTCATCTTTGGAAATGCTAGAGGTACCACATGTAGCCAATTCTTTTCTTTGTAATTCATATTCTCTTCTTCTTTTCCTTAAGATACTTCTTATCCTTAAGATAAATATCCTTGCTAAACAATAGACTCAATCATAATAGTTTCTATGTGGATCATTTGATAACAATATTTGGAGTGTATATGGAATGGACGAAATATGTTGTTCTAAGAAGTGATTTAAGGGTTTCATTATAGTGTTCTACTATGAAATGCTAAATTATAATTAAGGTTGGTTTACTAACTCATTCTCTTTGAGATGAGTGTTTGTGCATCGTTGTTGTTTCATTTCTGCTTTTATTATTTTGATTTATTTTTATTCCATCTTCTTCCTTCTAAGGTGAATGTGTGCTTTGTGATTACATATTTTCTTGCGCATAAACGATATATATATTGTGGGATGGTTTCTTTGAGTATGGAATAATCAGTAGTGTTGATTGGAAATGTTCCATGCATGTCATCGTAATACTAAAATAATTTTAAAAACTAAATGAGTTCATGTTTTACCGTTAGATGGAATATGGTTCCATGTTAACGGCGGATAATGATCCCCGAGATTTAAATGGGTAATGATCTCCAGTAGGAACTTGTGTTTCCTGACCATCAATGGCGGTTGTTCGTGCCGGATAACGAAAATGAAACAAATGATGATCCCCGGGAGCAATGGGTATGATCCCCATAGGAACTTTTGTTCCTGACCATTGATGGCGGCTGTCTGTGCCGAGAAATGATAGGTGGGTGTACGAACCAAGGTTTTCGTGCCGTGAACTCATGTAACAAAGTGACTTAAATAATAATTCAAAAATATTGGTACTGTGAAATTATTGATAAGCTGATGTGATTGTTATTGTCATTTCATATTGTTGGGTTTGTGCATTTTTTGTGATTTTAGGTATCTTTTAGAGAATGGGAAAGTATGCCTACTGAGCCGTCAATCCAACCCAATTGACATTTTTTTGTAGATTAAATAAATGGTGGAAGTGGAACTTAAAATTAGATGGATTGTTGACCGTGTTGTTTTTGTTAATATCATTTGATGTATAATTTGATTTTAATATTTTGTTGAGTATGTTGTTAATGTATTTTTATAATTAATTAAATTCACGTATAATAATAATTCATTATGTTTAGTGAAATAATTATATAAAAATAAACTTTTAGTCTCTTTCCGACCGGTAACGCTTCGAGTTCGGATCTCCATATGGGTTTGACCCTGGTCCGGAACCCGGGGTGTTACAAGTTGGTATCAGAGCTCTGGGCTTTAGATCTTACATGGGACGTTAAAAGAAAATAAAAAATCGTTTGAATTGCTGCGCATGATTGCTTGTTATGATTGCTGGTGCTATTTGCTTCATTTTATATAAGTCGATTTTCTTGATTTGTTGGAACGTATGTGATAACTAATTGTGTGCTAAACTGAAATTGTTGATTTGTTTACTATATTGATTGTACGATATTTAAATTAAAATTTCGGGAGTGTGTTCCAAATTTTGAGGACAAAATTTCTTTTAAGGAGGTAAGAATGTAATACCCGGTATTTTTCTGTCCGGGTTTAGGCTTCTAATTATGGCCCATTTGGTACAAAAACATATAGAGCCCAATATTTAACAAAGTAGATGTCACATATAAATTTAGTAATGACATTTACAAATAATGCTTAGATTTTCATTAAGCTTTGTGAGTATAAGAAAACTTAATTAAAGGGAAAACAAATTAATTAGAAGCAGAATTTATTATCATTCATTATCTTCATGATGCATGTTAAAAAGAATATTAAATGACATTTTATTAGAATAAAAAAGGTAAGCTAAATTTGAGAAGTAAAAACCGTTTGAATTTTATATACAATTTATAATGAATTAAATGCTAATTCAAGGTTGACATTTATAATTAAGTTAGTATAATTTTAATATACAATTTATAATGAATTAAATGTTAATTCAAGGTTGACATTTAAATTAAGTTAGTATAATTTTAGTATATTTATAGACTAGTGAAAATACAAATCGTCAAAAATGAATGAAGCTTAATAGTAATTATTATTTAATGTATTGCATGTGCATGGAAGTGTTGGTGGAAAATTCTAGAATTTTCTGATTTGATACGCTATACATAGAGAATTAAGAAAGAAAGGTGAATTAATTAAATTATGAATTAATTAAGTATTTATTTAAAGAGTAAAGTTAATTGAGTATGGATATAAATATGTATTTTCATCTTTGGAAATGCTAGAGGTACCACATGTAGCCAATTCTTTTCTTTGTAATTCATATTCTCTTCTTCTTTTCCTTAAGATAAATATCCTTGCTAAACAATAGACTCAATCATAATAATTTCTATGTGGATCATTTGATAACAATATTTGGAGTGTATATGGAATGGAAGAAATATGTTGTTCTATGGAGTGAGTTAAGGATTTCATTAGAATGTTCTACTATGAAATGCTAAATTATAATTAAGGTGGGTTTACTAACTCATTCTCTTTGAGATGGGTGTTTGTGCATCGTTGTTGTTTCATTTCTGCTTTTATTATCTTGATCTATTTTTACTCCATCTTCTTCCTTCTGAGGTGAATGTGTGCTTTTTGATTACATATTCTCTTGTGCATAAACGATATATATTGTGAGATGGTTTCTTTGAGTATGGAATAATCAGTAATGTTGATTGGAAATGTTCCATGCATGTCATCGTAATACTAAAATAATTTTAAAAACTAAATAAGTTCATGTTTTACCGTTAGATGGAATATGGTTCCATGTTAACGGCGGGTAATGATCCCCGAGATTTAAATGGGTAATGATCCCCAGTAGGAACTTGTGTTTCCTGACCATCAATGGCGGTTATTTGTGCCGGATAATGAAAATTAAACGGATGATGATCCCCGGGAGCAATGGGTATGATCCCCATATGAACTTTTGTTCCTGACTATTGATGGCGGCTGTCCGTGCCAAGAAACGATAGGTGGGTTACGAACCAAGGTTTTCGTGCCGTGAACTCATGTGATAAAGTGACTTAAATAATAACTCAAAAATATTGGTACTGTGAAATTATTGATAAGTTGATGTGATTGTTATTATCATTTCATATTGTTGGGTTTGTGCATTTTGTTGTGATTTTAGGTATCTTTTAGAGAATGGGAAAGTATACCTACTAAGCCGTCAACTCGCCCCAATTGACATTTTTTTGCAGATTAAATAAATGGTGGAAGGGGAAGTTAGAAGTTAACTAGTGTTGTTTGTTTTGTTTCTTTCCATTGGTTGATATGTAATTTTATCCAAATATTATTGTGTAAATGATTAACTAGTAATTTATAATGCCTGATCTATGTATTTAAAAATAAATAAATAATTTGTGATTGTTAAAATAAAAATAGAAAATTTAAATATATGATTCATTTTTTTTCGACCCGTAACGCTTCGAGTTCGGATACCGATTGGGTTTGATCCGGTCCGGAACTCGGGGTGTTACATTAGAGGAGTTTAAGATTATTGTGAATAGAATCCAAAATAAACAAGGTCGCAAACTTAAGAAAGTAAGAAGTGATCGTGGTGCAGAATTCAAAGATACAAAAGTCTACGAATATTGTAATAAACTGGGAATAATTCATCAATTTTTTGCACCTATTACTCTCCTCAGGCTAATGGAGTTGCTGAAAAAAAGAATAAAAATATCCAGAAGATGGCTAGAGTATTAATGCTTTCACAATTTTCTGGGGAGAAGCTGTTTTCATAGCATGTTATCTCATAAACCAGGTATATTTGAGACCGAAAATACTAAATACTCCATATGAATTGTGGTAAAGAAATCCTAATCCAGGTTATCTAAGAGTTTTTTAATGCAAATGTTACATTCTTAAAGACAGAGAACACAAAGGAAAATTTGATTTTAAAAGCAATGAATGTATCTTTCTTGGATATGCTTCTGACAATCGTGCTTTCAGGGTATACAATCTTCGAACTAAAGTCATGATAGAATCTATCAATCTGGTTATTGATAATATCAGTGAATTTAGACAAGATAAACAAGTTATAACTGGGCCACCTCCTTCAGAAAAAGTTACTAAATCTAAGGATGCATCCAATGAAGAAGAACTTGGGATGTGTTTGATAACAGAGAAAGGAAACAATTCCATGGAATCAGTTTCCTAGGGGAGGCAAGGAAAGAATTTCCATGGAATTCCACGGAATTGAGTTTAAAACATACTTTAGGCCACGCTTTTATTGCAATTCCATGGAAACAGATTTTTGACCAAACGGCGGAAAACACGCTATTTCCATGGAAAGATGGATAATTTCATGGAATTAACTCCTATCAAACACATCCATGATGTTGTTCATACAACAAGTGATCCTGACAAAGACGATACTGATAGTGTTGCTGAAATTCCTAATAATATCTAAAGTGAAACTCAAAAACCTCCAAAATGGGTGCATCTTAATAATTTCGAGGATCACATAATTGGTGGTGCAAGTTCTAGGGTAATGACTCGTGGGAAACTACTGAATGTTTGCCATTATACCTGTTTTCTATCGTCAATTGAACCAAAAAACGTAACGAAGCTCTTGAAGACCCTGATTGGGTAAATTCAATGCATGAGGAACTTAATAAATATGAAAGACAAGGTGTATAGACACGAGTTTCAAAACTAGAAGGAGTTAATATTATCGGTACGAAGTGGATTTTCAAAAACAACTTCGATAAATATGGAACATTTGTTCGTAACAAGGTCGGACTTGTAAATCAAGGATATTCACGTATAAAAGGTATTGATTTTGGAGAAAATTTTGCTCATGTAGCTCATTTAAAATCTATTAGACTTTTACTTACTTATGCGTGCAATCTTAAAATAAAACTCTTTCAAATGGATATCAAGTCTGCTTTTCTCAATGGGAATTTAAAAGAAGAAGTTTATGTCGCTCAACCTAAGGAATTTGAGGATCCTGTCTATCCGGATCACGTGCTTAAGTTAAAAAAAGCACTATATGGTTTTAAACAACCTCCTAGAGCATGGTATGACAAACTAACATCCTTTTATAACGAAAAGGATTCTCTAGAGGAGGCACAAATGAAACTCTTTTTACTAAGTGGAGTGGTAAAAATGTTTTAGTTGAACAAATTATGTTGATGACATCATCTACGGATCAACCTATAAAAATATCACTGAGGAATTCTTAACTCTTATGAATAATGTGAGAATTATTATACTTCATAGGTTTACAGATTCAGTGACATAATGACAATATCTTCATATCTCAAGAAAAGTATATGTTGGAAATCTTGTTAAGAAGTTCGACCTTAATGATGCATTTCCTATGGCAACTCCAATACCAACCACTGGAAAGCTTCAATATGATTCCAAAAAAAGGTCTGTCAATCAGAAACTTTATCGGTCTTGTATTTCACTGCAACTAGACCAAATATCGTTTTCAATGTGGAATATTATGCAAGATTTCACGCTAATCCAAAAGAGTCACATCTAAAAGCGGTAAAAAAAAACATCAAGCGATATGTGAAAGGGACCGTTGGCTACGGTTTATCATATTATATGGACACCAATGATAATATGATTGCTTACTTAGATGTACTCAACCAAGTATTTCATCCCCGGTGAACTTGTTAGCTAGATATAGCTCAACACCGACGCAATGTTTTTGGAAGGGTATAATGAATGTAATCATATACTTAAAAGGAACCATTTACAGAGTTTGTTCTATACATGCAAAGACATAAAGATGACTACTAAAGGAAGTGCAATCTAAAAGTTGTTAATTTTGAAGGTACAATTATCCTTCTCCCACAAAAGTAATAAGGGGGGACATGACTGAATTATTAATTAAGTAATTCTCTATTTTCACTTTTGTAAAGTACATGATTAAAGGAACTGTCTGGATGCTCCTCTGATTGAAATCAGGGGGAGGATCCAAGGATATGTTGTCGACATATTTTACTTCTAAATATGAAGCCGTGTCATACTTTTTTTTCCCTTTGACCGAGATTAGTTTTTCTCACCTGGTTTTTGTTACTCGACAAGGTTTATAAAGAGATAACTATAACTACACCAACCACATGTCAAATGGTGAAGACCTGGGGACCGCATTTGTATTGATGAACAATATCAGAATCAAAGGAATGAAACGCAACAGTTTTTCAAGTGAAACAACTTTCAGATTAGCAAAACGAAACAAGGATTGTATCGCCATAGTTTTCGGTACAAGTCAACAAGTAGTACTGATACTACTATTGCGCATCAATAATTGGTTTTCATCAATCACATATAAAACAAATAAAGGATGTTATGTATAAGTATTCGGCAAAGGCATACTTCTGGAATTATTGCACTGTGCTCTTTTCCCTTCGTCTAGGTTTTATCATACTGAGTTTTTCCTATGTTAAGGTTTTAACGAGGCGACATATGTGAGTCCAACACTGTTCAAATTTTTCTTAATGTTGTACTTTTTTTTGTAGTTCAGGTTTCATCACTCTGTATTTTCATGGGGAGGTTTTAATGAGACAATTGACTTAAATACAGTGGTCATCGAGGAGAGAAACTAGATATGAAGAATTACATTTGAAGCACTATATATGAAGCAACACTGCTGGACTGCACAAGGGGGAGTGTTCTCGGGTCTTTGGCAGCTTTGGGACATGTGTGCGGCTCATCTATATGTAACTACGGTTTACATCCTAGCCTTTAATTAGAGTGTTATTCCTTCTATGCAATACCACAATGATATCTAATGAATGAGTTTAGCTTCTTTTGCCTATCAATACCCATCATTGCTAAAGGGGGTGACCGGAATTAGCAGGGGGGTACTGTTTCATATGAGACGAAAGAGTTACATCCGATCCTGACCGTCGGATCACCCAAATGGTACCCCCTTCTAATCCCGGTAACTCCCTTCTGCAATCATGCATTTTCCCCCTTTTTTTTGTACAGTCCAACCTCGATAAACGAATGTTCGATAAATGAATAACCTCGCCAAATGAATAATTTTGTCTGGTCCCGACTTGGTCCAAGGTGATAAAAGAATAACCTCGCTTAATATATTAATAAATAAAAAAAGATGAATCCTTAAAGGCCCTATAAAAATATAAACGAATAATCACTAAATTTTATATAAAAAAATATATATAAGAATAACCCAAAATACAAAATCAATAAATTTTACATGAAAATATATGTAGAACCGCAACCTTAATTGTATGCAATGCTTGAACAATTTTTATAATATTTTGCTCGTATTGTAGCAAGTAATTTTTTTAAGTGATCATCGCTTGAAAGACATGCATCTTTAGATGACACATTTGGTACGACGCTACGATCATTTGGTTCAGGATCATTCTTATCATTCATTACTGACTCAATAATTTCTTCATCCTGTTGGAACTTGGAGATTCCATAATTGCATCATTCTCGTTAAGATAATTTAAAAGATATTCGAGGTCCATCACATTTCTATACCGTAAATTATAAATGACACCAGTTAATCCTTGACCATTTTCTGGTTCGAGAACATCAATATCTTCAGGCCGAATCTTATAATAACGGAAACAATTTGCATTTCTTTTTTTTTTCCGTCACATCAAATCTCCAAGCCATAGTAGTATTTGGTGGGTCAACTTCAAGGCTTTGCAAGATTCTAGAATAAAAATGACGCTGGTAATGAACTTTGAATGCTCGAATAATTCCAGCATCACATGGTTGAATTTTAGATGTTGTGTTCGTGGGTTTGAAAAATAACTCTACATTTTTCAGGCCTTAAACTACCCTTTAGGTACATTTGTACATCTTCTCTTATACAATTTATTTATAACTTCTTAATTAAGAAAATATTATCTAAATGAATAAATATTTGCTTATCGATAAATAAATAAAATATTCATTTATCA
Source organism: Papaver bracteatum (assembly GCA_023529315.1). Classification (NCBI taxonomy): domain Eukaryota; kingdom Viridiplantae; phylum Streptophyta; class Magnoliopsida; order Ranunculales; family Papaveraceae; genus Papaver; species Papaver bracteatum. Next base: position 4,162,863 of record JAJJWX010004531.1, read on the forward strand.
ATGAATAAATAACACCGCTAAAATATTTTTTCTTGGTCGGTATTCATTTATGAGGTTAGACTGTAATAGACGTACTGAGGTTGATGGGTATTTTGGGTCCAAGAGCATAGCTCAGTGGTATCCCATCAACTCCAGTAAGGATGAAGTCAGGGGTTCAATCCTCGCCGCCGTAAGGGTTTATAATAGATTAGTTATATGTGTTGGGGGAGACTTACAAAATCCGAGCCGCTATGTGCAATACGAAAACTTCACAAGCAATGAAAACAAAAATACGGAAATAACACCACTTTGAAATATTAAAGAAATCACACAACACCGATAATTACGTGGAAAAACCCCTCCAAGGTGAAGGGTAAAAAACCACGAGCAAATCTTTCACTATAACAATAATCGGTTACACACAATTCTCCCAATTTGGGGATAACAATAATTTCAAGATGCACATAGCACTTGGATACCTATTTTCCTAATTACACTCACCACTAGGGTGGATCAACAATTTATTCACCTAAATAGGTAAAATTCACTATCAATTTGACAATAGCAAGAGTAAGAGATACTTACTACTAGGTGTGGAAATTGATCAATCAATCTTCACCACACTAACCAAATGGACCCTTAACAAAGAACCCTTCTTCTTCCTCTTCAAGATCAACTCAAATAATCACCAAAGATAAACTCTAATGGTGGCTAACCCTTTCTCTCTAACTCTCTCTCACTGCCGCCTCCTTTGTTTCTCACTTTCACGAACTGAGAAGATACCCTCGTCTCCTGATGCCTTTTGGTTCTTTTAACCTAACAAGGCATGTGTTGCTTATCTCACCCCACTGGATAAGGGGACACCTAGACTATTGAGCCATAAAGCAGTGACCATGCCCAACAATCTCCCCCTCACGACTTATGGCGAGGTACCCATCACCACCAAACCTGCCCTGCTGTAGAAATACACATTCTTGTACTTTGGTAACGACTTTGTCATCATATCAGAACCATTATCTTCTATATGGATCTTCTCAATATGCAAGACCTTCTTATCGAGAACTTCTTGTATCCACTGGTACCTAATATTGATGTGCTTGGTCCTTGAGTGAAAACTCGAATTCTTGCTGAGATGAATGGCACTTTGACTGTCACAGTAAACGATAAAACTTCGTTGCTTCACACCAAATTCTCTAACAAACCTCTTCATCCATATCATCTCATTGCAACTCTCTGTAGCTACAATGTACTCTGCTTTTGTAGTAGACAATGCCACACATTTTTGTAACTTGGATTTCCAAGACACGGCTCCCCTTGCATAGGTAAATAAGTAACCCGATGTCGACTTGAGACTGTCTTGAGCACCTGCCAAATCTGAACTGTGTAACCTACTAACTCTGGCTTATCACCACCATAGCACAAACACATATTAGACGTACCCCTTAGATACCATAGTATCCATTTCACTGCTTCCCAATGATCCGGGCCAGGATTTGATAAAAATCTGCTTACCACTTCAACTGCATAAGCTATATCCGGCCTTGTACACACCCTTGCATATATCAAACTACCAACTGTGTATGCATAAGGAATTTCCTCCATCTTTCATTTCTCAACATCATTCACAGGACATTGATCATGAGTTAACTTAAAATGGTTTGCAAGTGTACAACTTATCGGCTCAGCCTTGTCCATGTTGAATCTTTTCAACACCTTGTCAATATAGCTTTTTTGTGATATCCACAACTTCCTTACGTTCCTATCATGAGATATTTGCATGCCAAGAATACGATTTTCTTCACCCGAAGTCTTTCATAGCAAAAGACTTGCTCAGATCTGACTTCAACCTGTCAATCTTTTTCGTATCTTTTCCAACAATAAGCATGTCATCAACATATAGCAAAAGAATAAGAAAATCACCATCAGCAAATTTCTGAATGAATACACAATGATCTGAAGATGTCCTATTGTACCCATGTTCCTTCATGAATGATTCAAACTTCTTGTACCATCTTCTAGGAGATTGCTTCAAACCATATAGACTCTTCTTTAGCTTGCACACCATGTGTTCTTTTCCTTTGACTTCAAAACCCTCGGGTTGTTCCATATACACATCTTCCTCCAACTCACCGTGAAGAAATGATGTCTTGACATATAGTTGTTCAATCTCAAGATCCAAACTAGCTGCTAATTCCATGACAACCCGAATAGAAGGAAATCTCACTACCGGTGATAAAATCTCGTCAAAGTAAATACCCTTTCTCTGCTCATAACCCTTCACAACTAAGTGTGCTTTGTATCTAGGTTGTGAGTTACCATCTTTAGTCTTAATTCTATACACCCATTTGTTCTCCAGAATTTTATGGTTCTCTGGCTTGTCAACCAAATCAAAAGTGTCATTCTCATTCAAAGAGATCACCTCTTCTTTCATGGATTTCAACCAATTCTGAGTTTCAGGAACACTAAGAGCTTCTTCATAAGACTCTGGTTCACCTGCATATGTGAGCATCACATACTCATGTGGTGTATACTTTGTTGAAGATAATCTGGTCATGATGGATCTTCTCAACTCAGCTTTTGGTTATTGTTGTTGCACTTCTTGATCAACATCACCCACTGGAACATCTTCATGAGCTTCATCTTAATGATTGTGTTCAAGTTATTCATTACCATTACCATCAACATCATCATCATGTTGTTCAAGAGAATGAAGAATTGGATATGGATCCAAGGTCATGTCATCTTGAAGCTTTGGCATTTCAATCTTTCAAAGTCTTCAATAGTCTGGTCTCCAAGGAATACTGCATCCCTACTTCTGATAGCCTTCTTCTCAACTGGATCCCAAAATATGTAACCAAACTTCTCCATTCCATAGCCTAGGAACACACACTACTTTGCTTTGTCATCAAGCTTTGATATATGATCTTTTGGGATATGAACAAATACCCTGCAACCAAACACTCTTAAGTGATCATAAGTAAGCTCTTTGTATTTCCATACCTTTGATGTTACTTCTCCATCTAGTGGTATTCAAGGAGATCGATTGATCAAATACACAGCAGTATTCATTGCTTCACCCCAAAAATGCTTCTGCAACTTGGAATGAGATAACATGCACCTAATTCTTTCAAGAATATTGCGGTTCAAGTGGAGTTTTCGGTACTGATTATTCTTGACGTATACCCATGCTCTTGCCATACACTTCAAGTGGTCTAATATACTCTTCCATGTTGTCAGAACGAAGGCACTTCAAGGTTTTACTTGTTTCTCTTTCCACCATGATGTGAAATATCTTGAACACAGGAACAACATCATCTTTGGTCGTGATTAAGTATGACCAAAACTTCCTTGAAGCACCATCTATAAAAGTAACAAAATAAATAGCACCACCAAGTGTTTTGACCCTTAAAGGTCCAAATACATCAGAATGAACAAGATCAATAATACCAGAATTGCGCTTGGGTAAAGCTTTATGAAAAGAAACTCTAGTTTGTTTACCAACTAAACAATGAGTGCACTTACCCAATTGCATACCTTTGGCCTTTGGAAAAACTTGTATTTTGGTGAAGATTTGAATTACCTTCTCACTAAGATGACCAAGTCTTCTATTCCACAACTCGGAAGTTGAATCTTTATCAACAACATTCAACTCACCTTTCAACACCTTCACTCGTGTTTTGTATAATGTGCCACACTTCTTGCCTCTTGCAATAACCATGGAGCCCTTTCTTAGCTTCCATTTTCCATCACCCAAGTGATTGTTGCACCCTTCATCATCTAGCACTCCCGATGACATTAGATTCAAATGAAGATCTAGTACATGTCGCACATTTCTGAGAACCAATGTGCAACCAACACTAGTCTCAACCTTCACATCACCCATTCCTATAATCTTCGCAACACCACTGTTTTCCATTCTGACTGACCCCAAAGTCACCACCCTTGTAGGAGGTAAATACATCTTCATAAGGATTAGCATGATAAGATGCACCCGAATCAACTATCCACTCAGAATTAGAACCTGCAAAACTCACACAAACATCATTACAATCTGAGAATAAAATGATATCACCATTTGTTGCAATAGCTGCAACATCATTGTCTTATTTATCATTTCCTTTCCCATTCTTCTGTTCTTGCTTCGGCTTCCTGCATTCATTTGAATAATGACCTCTCATACGACAGTTCCAACATTCAACGTCCTTTCTGTACTTTGATTTACCCCTTGATTTGCTACGGCCAAGTTGTCTTCTGTTTTTTCTTCTACCTCGATTTTCTGTAACAAGAGCTTCTGAATGAGATGAGTCTAATGACATTCTTATAACTTCTTCATTCAGCAAACTGTTTGTTGCAACAGTCATGTTCAACTTCCTGTCTGGAGCAGAATAACTAAGACAATTCCTCAATGGCTCCCAACTGTCTGGTAAAGTATTTAACAACAAATAAGCTTGAATCTCTTCAGGAATTTTCATCTCCATAGATGTAAGTTGATTCATAATACCCTTCATTTCATTTCAATGTTGTGCCATTGAACTTACTTCCTTGTAGGACAACTTTCCAAGCCTTTTGAATAGAATAGCTTTTGCACAAGGAGATTGCTGATCATATATCTCCTCTAACTTGGTCCACAAATAATATGCTAGTGTCTCACTAGCCACATGATGAAAAATACCATCATCAATCCACTGACGAATAAAACCAACTGCTTTACGGTTATTAACTTTCCAATCTTCTTCACTTGTCTTCTCAGGCATCACTCCCTTACTCTCTATTGGACCATATAAATCTTTACAATATAACCAGTCTTCCATCTTCGCCTTCCATATCACAAAGTTCTCACCGGTCAAATTGACCATTCTATTACTGGTGCTAGCTTCCGTCATTGCACAGGATTAGCTCAACCCGAAAGCTTTGATACCACTTGTTGGGGGAGACTTACAAAATCCGAGCCGCTATGTGCAATATGAAAACTTCACAAGGAATGAAAACACAAATACGGAAATAACACCACTATGAAATATTAAAGCAATCACACAACACCGGTAATTACGTGGAAAAACCTAGGGTTGTCAATGGGTCCGGTTCCACCCGGGTATCATACTATTCAGAACCGGAACCGATTATATTTACCGGTTCCGGGTCTTGATGGTTCCAGGTCCGGTTCTTAAATTAGTGGACCCAGAACCGGACCCGATTAAATAGCTGGGTACCCACCGGTTCCGGGTATTTGCTAAATATTTTGAAATCAAGCTCTTACAATTTTAAATAAGATTTATAAGACCAGGTTTACATTATTTAACACCCAAGGTGACTGTAAAGGGCACAATAGCTTTATAAGCTTTCGAATCTTACCACCAGTTAAGGCTTTATCACCAGTTGAGGCTTTAGCGCGTGAGTAATAACGTAACAACGATAGCAGTGCATTACTTCTGTCTACTGTTAGTGTAATAAAATCCACAACTGAAATTTTTAAAAAGTTAAATTAATTAATTTAATGTATAAAAATGCAGTGTGGTATATATATGTTGAAGTTTAGTCTATTCGGTCCACAGTAAGCATAAACATGTTATTGGTGTTGCATAAAACTCAAAGAATATGAAAAAATAAGCCTTGGAAAGGCAATAAAAATGATACATTAACAACTTGGGAGGTAACGAAGGATGATTTATGAACGAACGTATACTGTATCAGGGCATTGTAAAAAAATTAACCGGGTACCCGACGGGTATACCCAATTAGGACCCGGTATTAATCGGTTCCTAGTAGGGTCTATCCGTCGGGTATTAAATCTACTAATGGGTCCAATATTACTACCCGAAACCGCACTCATTATGACCGGGTCCGGTCTGGTTTCGGGTAATTGGGTACCCATTGAAAGTCCTAGAAAAACCCCTCCAAGGTGAAGGGTAAAAAACTACGGGAAAATCTTCCACTATAACAATAATGGGTTACACAAAATTCTCTCAATTTTGGGATAACAACAACTTCAAGGTGCATATAGCACTTGGATACCTATTTTCCTAATTACATTCACCACTAGGGTGGATCAACAATTCATTCACCTAAATAGGTAAGATTCACTATCAATTTGACAATAGCAAGAGTAAGAGATACTTACTACTAGGATTTGAACAAACCCTAGATTTTTCCCCTTTTGAAGAGATGTGGAAATTGATCAATCAATCTTCACCACACTAACCAAACAGACCCTTAACAAATAACCCTTATTCTCCCTCTTCAAGATCAACTTAAATCATCACCAAAGATCAACTCTAGTGGTGGATAACCATTTCTCTCTAACTCTCTCTCTCTCACTGCCGCCTCCTTTCTTTCTCACTTTCACGAACTGAGAGGATACCCTCGTATCCAGATGCCTTTTGGTTCTTTTAACCTAACAAGGCATGTGTTGCTTAGCTCCCCCCACTGGATAAGGGGACACCTAGACTATGAATGATTTTTTGGGGACTACTTTGTGATACAAATGTCCACCCTATATTATAAGGGGTGTCCTAAAAGATTAGGGAAGACTAATTTTCCCTTATTTTAATTAAGGTTATAACTAATCCTAATAACCCACTACCCACTAATCCAACCCATTAATTAAAACCTAAATTAAAACTTAAAATCAGTTTTTCTTTTCCCCCTCTTCATCTTCATCTTCTTCTCTTCTGTTCTTCCTCTTCTTGTTCTTCGTAGACATCGACGTTAATTGTCGATTCGAAAAAAATTCATCGTCGATTAATCAATCTTTATAAGCAATGCATACCAAGCAAACACCCAGACTTCCAAGATTGAGTCCGGGACTCCCACATATAGTGAATCTCCCAAAACAATTGCTACTTTATAAACAACTTAAACCACCGTTCAGAGGCAAAATCAATCATCCAACAAAAACCAACAAGTATGATTCAATTGAAATACAAATCTGCGAGTAATTTCCTTCATACCCATTCTTTTGAATTCGTTATTTGTTGAAGAAATCAATTATAAATCATGAAAACTCATTGAAAATGGTAGTTACAGGGTAGATTTCGGTTAGGAGATTTTTGTGTAACCCTATTTTTTCCTAACCGAACTTTCCAAAATAAGAACATTTCGGTTAAGTCGAGTACTACCTGGTGACCGAACTACCTAGTTCGGTTTGCTCGCAAAAAAAAACTTTCCTAACCGAACCCATTCAATGAGTTCGGTTTGGACGCTAAATTTGTTTTGCTAACCAAACTTTAGAAATATTTAGTTCGGTTACGTCTCTATTTTTATCAGGAAACCGAACTTCTGCCTCTTAACTCCAAATGTTGTGTTTACTTCATTCTTTAGTTCTATTTGATTTGATAACACAACATTCTCTTATGTTTAGCTAATACTTTGGTTTTTGTTCTTTAGGAACAACGGAAAAAGATTGAAACTACACCTAGATGAGGATTTGAAAACTCCCACCCCTCGTGGAGCAAAACATTTAGATTTCCGAAACCGTGGTGCTAAAAATACTAAACATGGAGGGGGCTCATTACCGGAAGTAAACCAAGAGAATGTTCATAATGTGATCCAAGATGTCAATGAAGAGGTGTTTGAGAATATTAATGTTATTGAAGAAGATAATTATGATGAAGAAGAGCAAGGAAATGAAGAGGCTGAACAACAAAGAGAACACGTTGAAAATGTAGAGGAAGAAGAAGTATGACAGGGAAAAGAAGGAGAATGACAAGAGGAATCCTTGGATGAAGAGGAAGAGGAGGGAGAGGGTGAAGAGGATGTAGAGGAGGGAGAGGAGGAAGATGATGAATAGGAGGGAGAGGATAGAGAAGAGGAAGAGGAGGAAGAAGAGGGAGAGGAGGGAGAGAAAGAAATTGTTCCCGTTAAAGCGAAAAAGAAGCCGAAACCACCTAGTGCTAGATACTCACACATTCCCCCTGCTAATTTGTGTTTGTCACCATTGAACCCAACTTATGGTACTCCAAAATATGGAGGGGAAATATTGTTTGGCTATAAAAACTCATGGGCTGCGAAGATCTATGCGACAAAGGTATTATTTTACTAACAAAACTAATTTTTTGTTGGGACATGTTTCGTCAAGTATTAATAGTGTTATGTTCTTTTCGTAGGATCATAATGATGTAGTTCGTTTTATTAAACGTTAAAAGGCGTCCAAATGGGATCTTTCTTTGGAGTGTGACGAGTTTGTAGCGAAGGTTCAAGAATGTGTGTTATGGAGAGCTGTTGAGCATGCACATGTGGAATTTGACGTTGTTTTCGTATCCGCATTTCTCGAGAGGCATTATCCCGAGACATATACAATGCATCTTCCATTTGGCGAGATGGGAATTACTCCCGATGATTGCAACCATATCACCGGATTACCAGTGGAAGGTAAATGTCTTTAAGAAGGCTACATCCCCTCGATGAGTTATCAAGCTCTAAGAGATTTGGCTGTAAAATGTCTTGGATGGGATGCAAGAATGACTCAATGTGAGTTTAGACGTTCTGTGAGGTCCCCTAAACGTAGCGATGCGTATAATGCATATGAGGCAAATGGAGCATTGAATAAAAAGCTAAAGAAATTCAAGTTGGTAAAGTTGAAGGCAGCATTTGGAGGGACAAAAAAGAAAGTGCAGAAAGAAAAGTTGGTGAGGGACAGGGAGACCCTTAGGAATCATGTCACCGCTTATTGGTTATATCAGTTAGGAACTGTTATTTTCCCCGACACTTCTGGAAATAGGGTGGATACACATTATCTAAAGCTTTTGGAGGATCTCGATGACATAAATAACTACTCTTGGGCCACTGGGGGTGCTTGCTTTTGTTATGGAAGAAATGAGCAAAGGGTCGAGGATTAAGACGAACCAAATTGGAGGCTACTTAACTCTTGTTCAGGTGACCTTCTACATTGTTAATTAGCAAATTATCCGCTAAATTTATGTCCTCCCAATTCAATTTTCATGAATGTGGTTAATATTTTTCCTATTTTCGCATAGGTTTGGATTTACGACCACTTCCCTTCATTGGGATTGGCTAAGGAAAAGAAACCTTATCCGTATGACCAACCTACAACAGGAAAATGGGTGTTTTTGGACGCACAAAAGAAGTCTAAAGAAGAGCAGTTGAATTCGTTGAGGGAGAAATTGGATAACATTACGGTGAACGATGTGGTATTTCACCCATACTCCGTACCGATGATGTCCATGTATATGAAGACGATCTTAATGGTTTCTCTACAATGACACCCTACTTTGGACCTATTTGGTATCCTAACGGCTACGCAATATATAATCCAAGGAGAATACTAAGACAAATTTATTGCATCCAAATGAATTCCGATGTGGGGAATGAAAATTTCACTTTGCAGGTTCAAGGAACAAAGAACACGGAGAAATATTTTGTTCCAAAATATGAACCAACTCCTGCGGTAGCACATTGGAATGCACGTAGTAACTATTACTTACCAAGAGGTGATTGTGTACCTTGTGGGGAAGATGTAAATGCATGTGACGAAGATTATATGGAGTATTATGAAGATATTAGTCATATGTTTGTGATAAATAAAGAACAACAAGCTAGGATTGATGCAACAAAAGCGAACGCAAAATAGAGGGAGGCTAAGCGAGCTCAGAATGAGATGCCTATTTATGGATAAGAGCAAAAAGGTTATGGGATAATGTGGTAAGAAAATTTCTTTGTCTTATACCTTTGGGTTGTTTAAAAGTATTGAAAAGATATTTGCTTATGCTTAAAATTGGAATTAGGTGTTGAAGGGTTCGAAATTGTTGAAGAAATGAAAGGCTAAAATCAAAATTGGAGAGCCGATGTTAACCAAGGAACAAACTGCCTACTACAAGGAATGGGAGGGTCTTCTAACTAAAAGAATGGTGGAGCCAAGTAGGAATAAGCAGTTGAAGAGGGGTTGACAACAAGGTGAAGGTTTGAGCCGCGCTGTGGAGGAAACCGGTGGAGGGCAAGGTTCAAGTCGCGCTATGGAGGAAACCGGTCATAGAGATGATACCACAAGTGATGAGGAAGTTCGACCTAAAACTCGTGGTAAACAAGGAGGTGGAAATAGGGGTCATAAAAGTGGTCGTTAGTGATTTCGTATGATTTTAGTTTCAAAAAACATCTTGGTTATGGATTTCGTATGTTTTTGTGTTTTAAACAATTACTTAAGGATTTCATAGTTTGGTATGTATAACACTTTTATATTTGTTTTAGAGTATATTTTCAAATTTAATCGGGTTTGTGATTTCAATTTTATAAGGCTGAAATGTTGAATGCAGTATGTTTTTCGGCAACATGCAATTTTAAAACAGCTAACCGAACCTAAAGTTCGGTTACATGTTTAAAAGTTACAGGTCACCGAACATTGGTTCGGTAACATGTTTAAAATTTACAGGTCACCGAACCTTAAGTTCGGTTACGTCAGAAGCTTTGATTTCCTAACCGAAATCTTATCTGGATACTCAAAATTTAGCCATTGCACATGTTGGAAAAATCATTCTTTTGATTTACAAATCACATAAACCAACTCTTAGGTTTGTTTTGGAGTGTGTTTTGTATCACATATGTGTTCAGTTTGTCTGTTATCCTTCCCATTAAAGTTCGGTTATGTCTAGTATTCATCTTAGAACCGAACTTTAAGTTCGGTTACGTCGCAAGCTTTTATTTCCTAACCGAAATCTTCTCTGGATACTCAAAATTTAGCCATTGCACATGTTGGAAAAATCATTCTTTTTATTTACAAATCATATAAACCAACTCTTAGGTTCATTTTGGAGTGTGTTTTGTATCACATATGTGTTCAGTTTGTCTGTTAGCCTTCCTATTAAAGTTCGGTTATGTCTTGTATTCATCTTAGAACTGAACTTTAAGTTCGGTTACGTCGCAATCTTTTATTTCCTAACCGAAATCTTCTCTGGATACTCAAAATTTAGCCATCGCACATGTTGGAAAAATCATTCTCTTGATTTACAAATTTCGTTTCCTAACCGAACTTATGTCTCGTACAGTTCGGCTTTGTCTTGTAATTTCATTTCCTATTAGAACTTCAATGTAAAATTCAGCAGTTTATATGTTAGGTGTTGAACTATAGTTTGGCAACCTGGTAATATTCGTTTTTCCAACCGAACTTAATGTTCGGCTACCTAATATTTTTAAGAATCTAACCGAACTATGAGCTGGCAACACCATAAAATACTAACATTTACTCAATAATTAATACCACTCTTCAAAAAACATAATTTTACATTCATAGGCATAGTTAGTTCTATTACATGTGTCATTTAATCATCCTCAAGTGAAATGACACCTTCATGTACAATTTCTTCGGATTTATTCAAAGCATTCCACATCTCGATGTTGTGCTCATACATGATACACCAACCCAACATTCTATTCATATTAAATGCATGCCAATAAGAGGTTGCACATATTGGATGCAATGGACAATCGGGTTTTAATCGGAGGCATATAAAGTGGTTGTTGTTAATCAATGCCATCACACATTTCCTTCATTTGAGTTGTTCGACACATAGGGTTGTTTTTGGGGTGAAGGTGAAACTAGCATCTTTTGAGAAACAATGAACCACACAATTGAATGCCACGGCGATTAAGTGTCCACATATAGGCATGTTCATCCAATAATACCTTGTGATCGGTTGGCCCCCATGAAGACGACGTTGATACATAACAAATTTCTCATTGATACTACCCTCCCCATCGCACAACATTGTCTTGTAAAATACCGGATTCTCCTTTAGTTTGGACAATAACCTTTGCCTTATATGAGTGATTTCACACCCATTATTTATCTTGGCACCTTCGATGAAATGACCAAGTTGTTGATTGACAACATGAAAACCACAATTACCATCCGGAGGTATGTCATGGGTGGATATAACGTATTCTCTAATGTGTAGAGGTAGCTCATTCAAATAGTCTTTATTTGGAGCCTCAAGCTTCACGTCTAGGGAAGATGGTTGGATGGGGAACATTGGAGACTTAAGCTTCACGTCGCCGGAAGATTGTTGGCTTGGTTGTGATGGACACATGAGACCCTTTTTCTTCAAAAGTCGCTCACTTGTTTCGCCTTTCTCCGCAATACTCCTACCCCGTTTCTTGGTTTTCTCCAAGTACATTGCCGCGGTATACTCATGGCCACAAGGATCTCTAGTATTTGTGTTTTGCTGACTTTTCTTCTTACGTAACACCTTTGCATATTCTCTTAGTTGCTTTTTTGTTTCTTTTTTGCTTGGTCTACCTTTGCGTTTGCCTTTTCCCAGTTCATAGACATTCTCTTGCGTTTCTGGATATATGATTTTCCTCATGTCATCCCAAAAGATTTGTTTTTTGATCTTGTTCATGGAACGATACATCTCTAGTATGGTTCTACCAATTTCGTTATCACCAAACTCTTCTTCGGCTTCTTCTCCCATTGGAGGAGGGATGAAACTTAGATGCTTCTAACATGGATCAATTTCGCTTAAAGGGGTTACGCCATGCTCGTAGTTGATTATCATATGGCGACAAGGGAGCCCCATAGACTTCTTCATGTTACATACACACACCTCATCCGCTGTGGTTTCCCACTTATCCATCAACTCGACTTCTATAATCAACAACTTCATACATTGCCGAGAGATGTTGTAATGGAGTCCCTTTAACAATGGGTGGTCGGCATATTTTCCCTTCATTTTGAATATACGGCTTTTTTTGGAACTTCTATTTAATTCTATCAATGTCGTGCTTGAAGTAATTTTCCATAGCATTCCACACGGTTACGAAATTATCAACACATCCAAAAATATTCTTCTTAAACCAGTAGTGAGACGACTCTACTAAAATTGTCGCTTGATTTCCCAAGTGTTTATATTGGTTGGTATAGGCATAAACAAACCTCTCTTTGTGTGGTTCCAACCATTGGCGAAGTACATACGATACAACATCAAGGTAATCGGGAGTATCCCAATAGGCGATAACTCCCCAAGATTTAGATAATACTCTTCCTCGGTAAGGGACCAACACAATGATTCACATTCACCGTTGAATGCAAGCCATTTAGCGAAATTTATATCGTATTGTTTTTCAACTTCCTCTTTTGCATCCGCTCGTTCATGTTCCGGTAGTATCTTAATCTCTTTATATCATTTTTTATTGGGTGGACAAATAATTGGCTTGCACCTATTCATCAAATTACACCATATATGGAACGTACAAAGCATAGTATGTGCTAGTGGGAACACTTCCTCTATAGCATTCATAAATGCGTCTTCATTATCAGTCACTATAACCCCGGGAATATCATCACCTCAAAAGATTTCCTTAACTTGTTGTAGTGCCCAAATGTAACTAGGTTCTTGCTCGTCCCTTAAGAAACAAAACGCCACGGTAAACGGTGACTTCGTCGAACAACACCCAACAATATTCAACAATGGCATCTCGTACTTGTTCATCTTATAAGTGCAATCCATTATTAGAACTTCATGAAAGCATTGAGCCAATTGAACACTAGTTGGATGCACAATGAATAGTTATCTTATCTCTCCATTCGAATCCACATCCTTTTGAACCGCGTAGTCTTTCGCTTTGGCCAAAAAAAAACAATTGTTGCATCACTTGTCTATCTCTCCATTCCTTCTTTCTAATTATCTTAATTGCATTGTTAATGGTGGACAAAGATGAGTGGTTATCCTTGTTATCCTCCTTTAGCATTTGGAGCATTTGAACCGGTGAAAGACCCATTTTCCTCATATTAGATACCTTGTCCATCTCTTGAGGAGTCAGCTTGGCCGCCATGAAATGTCCTTCAAGATGCTTCGGACGAGGATGATTATGACAACCTTGCATAACCTTGTAGAGAACCCATCCACCCATATCTTCGTTGTAATTAAATGCAATCTTGAATGGGCATTTAATCTTCTTTGAGAAAGTTTTGTTTTTCCTATTTGTCTTTCCTTTATAAACATAACCCTTCCTCTTGTGGATTTTATCGGGATCACCGCTTCTCTCACAAACCATTTCAAAGCGAGTTTTGCTTTGTCTCCCATTCAATACTAATACGCACATGTCTTTTTTTGCATGTTGTCTAGCCCAACTCTTTGCATCTTCCGGATTTGTGAATACCAAGTCATTCACGTAGTGATGGGATGTGTCATCGTACAAAATACCAACTGGGGAAGGTTGGTTTTGCATTAGTTCTATTGGATCACATGGAACCTACAAGTAATAGCACAACGTCAATACAATAAACAAGAAACACTTAAAAGTTCGGTAATGTAAAAAAATAAATCGACACTACCGAACATAAAGTTCGGTTATTTAGTTTCCAGAAATAAATTAGGGCCTTACCGAACTCGATCTTTAGATTTTATATGCAAATGTTCGGCCATGAAAATTAAAAACTCGACATAACCGAACACATATGTTCGGTTAGCAATTTTGTGTAGATGTATTGTGTGATCTTGCCGAACAAAAAGTTCGGTTACAAAGGGACTAAACACGACTCAACCGAACAATGCACTGTAAACTCTATAAAAATAGTTCGGTTACATGTTTTGGAAAAACATAACCAAACTCTAAAAAACCACCATTAACATGGAGTTCGGTTACCTGCGTCTGCTAAATTTAGTAATCGAAATACACATTAAGAACAGTTCGGTTACCTCGCAACCCAAATCTGGTAACCGAACTAGGTTGACCTAACCGAAATTTTTCCAGAAATTTTGAATTTGGCCAAATTTTTGCACAATTTAAGCTACATTAACTAAATATGAGGCATACATGAGTACCCATAGCTTCATCTTCAGGTTGGGGCTGATAAAATCCATCGTTTGTTTGGTTGGGTTGAGTTTGGGGCAAAAAGTTTTCATCATCTAACAAATAACTCATATTTGGATCATTAGAAGTATTGCCATATACACTATGAGGTGAAGGGGGTTCTGATTCTGATTATGAGGTATCATCACATGAATCACTCATATCATAATTACTAAACTCAAAAAAATATTTTTTGGGTTCACCCATCTTCTTCTTCCTATTTCCTTCTTCTTCTTCTTATCTCTCAATAATAATGTTTATAACAAAACAATCCCACTTATAAATCACTAATCACTAACTAATCAGTTTTTAATCATTAGACTAACTAATCAGTTTTTAATCATGGGTAAAATTGGTATTAAATATATATTTTTTATAAGAGGTGGTCAAATATTACTTCCAATATCCACCCCTAAAAATTAAGAGTAATCCCCCTTTTTTCGAGTAGTCCCCAAAAAATCATTCTAGACTATTGAGCCATAAGGCAGTGACCAAGCCCAACAGTATAGTGGGTTTAGCAGTGTTGAGTCTAGCAGTGGGGCCAGTCCAATTGGCTGGATTCGGGCAGGGGTTTAGGTCCGGCTTTCGCGTATCGGAAAAAAAAATGGGTTGGTGGGTATTCCAGTAGGATGGTTCCTCGCATTGCAACCAGTCGGGTGCAAGTGAAGTGTAGAAAAAGTTGGTTGTGGTGGCGGTAATAAGAGGAGGAATATTAGTCACACTGGTCCTACCAAAAGACCAATAAAAGTGATTCGTGAACCACAATCAATTAGAAAGATAGAAAATGAAATGCAACACATTTGGGGAAAAGAAGACAAACAGTTTTACTTCTTCTTTACTCTTGGGGTGTTGTCAAGATAATGAAATCACTCTGCATCACTCAGACTACTTTCCATTCTTCTCTCTTTCTCTCTCAGAAAATAGAGTAATAATGTGAAGAAGAAAAAATGGGTGAAATATTAAGAGCATCATCGGTTGGTTGTCATCCATCAGGTAATCTTTTCTCTTTCACAATTTTCAGTTTCAATCCCTCTATAGTAAGTATGGTTAATGTTGACGGCTGATAAACATGGGTTTAAATCATTAACAGGTGGATATGTCAATGTTAGGAAAGGAAGAAAGGAAGTATTGCAAGTGGTGGTGGGAAATGCTAATAATTCTAAATGGCAATGCAATGCATCAACTAATTCTTCCAATTCACCATTATCTGTCAAGAACGATACCAAGCCGCTATCGACTTTTTCTTCGAAAATTGCTACTGATATGCCTCTTTATGAACCACCTGGGGTAATACTTCTTTTAATTTACTGCCAGGATACTGGTCCTTCTCTCTTGCTTGCTTATATGAGATGTGTATTGTTTGGACTATTAGGTTACTTTTGATGAATACCTGAATGACCGAGCTAGAGTTTTCCAAGCAATCTTTCCGGATAAGAAAAGAAGTGAGAGATTGAATGAGGTAATGGAGTCAATTTCATTTACTAGAACAATTGATTTTTGTTAATTGTCATTAGTTGCATATGCACAGTTCTATTAAAGCGTTTGTCTCACAGAACAATGTATTTTGCCAGCGCCAATGACATTACCAACATTCCCTAACAGTTGAATTAAGCAAATTTTGTATTCAAAACATTTTTCTTTTGTTTCCAACACTTTTCCAACCCTGGGTTCGGAAGTCAGTTTAGAGCAATGAGATTAGTATTCATAACTCTACTAGACATAATAATATCAAGAAACTGAATTAAGCAAATTTGTGAGCATTTGCAGGAGGAGTGGAGAATACAGATGCTGCCCATACAATTTCTCTTCTTGACTGTTTCGCCTACCGTGGACATGACAATTAGATGTAAAACTAATAGTAAAGATTACCCTGCTGGAGTTCCTAGCGACGTTACTAAAGTACTAGAGCTTGATATAGTAAGTGATATGCATATCCATTGATATCAAGTTGGACTTGCTTGGGATAAACCTTCTTTAGTAAACCCAAATTATGTTCTTGTGTTGTAGACTAGATGGGAACTGCAAGGTTTAGACAGAGTATTCCAACCTACTGAATTCGTACTTGCTGTACGAGGGGCGCTATATCCTGTAAGACGAGGAATTCGTAGCCGTCTTAAAGGTCAATTGGAGATGAGCATCAGTTTTGTACTCCCAACTGTGGTTTCTGTAGTGCCTCAAGATGCTCTTAGCAATGTTGCAGAATTGGTTAGACCCATTGAAAGACTCTGTCAATTCGTATTGATAATTATAAATTGCAGGAATACAATTGAACTGAACTGAACTTTGTTTATATATGGGATGTACAACAACAGGTACTGAACAGATTAGTGGAGAACATGAAGCAGAAAGTGAATGAAAGTTTGGTTGCTGATTTTAATGAATACAAAAGGGAGAAAAGATTACAAGCATAAACTTGAAGGTTTGTTGTGTGTATTTTATTACTCACTGGGGTGGTGCATTTTCTTTTTATTTCTGCAACTTGTTAACAAACAATGATCAAAATGAGAAATGAAATTATAATCTCTCTTGTCAATCACCATTGCAGTTCTGTCTTTGCAACTGATCGGAATTGCTAATTAGGGGCCAAGGAGTGATGAAATTTGGGATTCACCACAAACATTCAGAAAAAATATAGAGAACAAAAGAAAAAAAGGGAAACAAAACAGTAAATATCATTGATTTAGGTTATATGTACATCAATGAAACAAAAGCCTCTCCTAGTAGTACTACTAAATCACCGACTCCCTCTTCTCCTATACTACTAGTTGATTTTCTTCTACCAAGGTGATGATGCAGTTGCTGAAAATTTCTCCAAGATCTTCTTTCTTTCTTCACTATAACTCTTCTCCATCAACTCAAGGGTCTCAATCTCTTTCTTCTGAACCATTGCAGAATCGTTCAACGTCTTCAACTCTCTCATCAAAGTATCAATCCTGTTCAAAGTAATACAAGCTTTAACCTGTTTATCGTTCCTCTCATCTCTCTTCTCTTGCATATTCTCTCTGCTCCTCTTTTCCTCATCTGAAATCTTTCTTAGTTTATCAAACTTTTCCCGGAGTTTGACAACATTGTAACCATTCTGTTCAAGGGTTGAGAGTTGAGAAGCATACTCCTCTATACCTTTGGAGAACTCAACAGGATCAACTGGTTTTGAGAATTTCAGAGCAAGATTCACAAAATCAATATCCAACACAAGCCTGAAACCTTTAAGAGCAGTGGGAGAGTTTTTTTTTGTAATGGTTCAAGATGGGATCATGTGGCTTGATCTTGAACAGGTGGTCTCTAGTAGTCTTGAACTCAGGAGAAGTTTCTGTTGCGCCAAAGCCTGCGGAAGCGTTAGGTTGCACTAATATAATGGTACTCCAATATTGCCAAGAACACAATCACCCACACAAGAAGAACAAATATTTAACGAGGTTGAATCCTCGGGAAGGAATAAGCAATTTTATATATCACCGTATAGGTTGGAATATACACATCAATAGCAATTTTATATATCACCGTATAGGTTGCAATTTTATAGCTATTTATACACATCAATAGGACTGGACACATTCCTTAACAATGATTACTTTCCTACAAGTATAGGGTTTCCTAACTTAGCTCTAAGAGACAAAACCTCTTAAGCTGCTATACTTAGGACACAAGTACTTGGTTTCCTTAACCAACTAGATTTCCTAATCTAGTCCTTGACCGACCTACCAACAATTCTCCACCTCGGATCATGCATTCATGCATGAGACGATCAATAGATAAAATCACCTCCATCTTCCAACGTCGATTGAACCATCACTGGCTGCCTACGTATCCTCAATAGGAATCAAACCCGACCGTAGTTCTCTCAAATGGCCTTGCTAGAAGACCTCCACCAGGTTCCTAAGAACCTCTACCCAAAAAAGGGTCTTTCACCAAACTGGAAGGATGTGGATCAATTTCAAACAATGTCGAAACTTGATCCCAGAAACTACTTTAGTCAACATATCAGCTGGATTGTCTTCGATATCGATCTTCACAAGTAGAATGTCTTCTTCTTCCAGAATTTCTCTCACAAAGTGAATCGTACGTCTATATGTTTAGTTCTAGCATGATGCACTTGATTCTTAGCCAAATAAATTGCGTTTAGACTATCACAATGCACAGGCAGTTGGTCTTGCACAACTCCTAAGTCATCTAGTAAACCTTGTAACCATATAGCCTCCTTAAATGCCTCGATCCATCGCTATATACTCGCCTCCGTAGTTGAAAGCGCCACAAGAGAATGCAAGATTGATCTCCAACTTACTGGTGCTCTGCTATGGTAAATACATACCCTGTAGTTGAACGTCTCTTGTCCAAATCACCAGCATAGTCAGAATCCACATACCCAACACACAACTGATTGTTACTTTTATCCTTCACAAACTCCAAGCCAACATCAACTATACCATAAAGATACTTCAAAATCCATTTCACAGCTTGCCAATGCTCCTTGCCAGGACAATGCATATAACGGCTGACCATACTAACTGCATGTGAAATGTCCGGACTTGTACATACTATCATATACATTAAGCTACCAACAGCCTCAGCATATGGGACTTGGGCCATATACTTTCGCTCTTCTTCAGTAGTGGGAGACATACGAGCATTCAACTTAAAATGAGCACCAAGGGGAGTACTTACATATTTAGTTCCTTTGTAGACACCAAACTTTTGTAACACTTTCTTTAAATATGTCTTCTGAGACAAACAAACCTTACCCTTCTCTCTGTTACGTTGAATCTCCATACCAAGAATCTTATTAGCCTCTCTCAAATCTTTCATCTCAAACTCAGATGACAACTTGCACTTCAAATTATCAATCTCTTTCTTGTTATTCGATGCAATCAGCATATCATCGACATACAAGAGAAAATATATGAAAGACACATCACGTAGCTTCTTAAAGTATACACAATGGTCATAGTAACTTCTTGTGTATGTTTGGCCTATCATAAACTGATCAAATCGCTTGTACCATTGTCTTGGATACTGCTTCATCCCGTACAACGATCTATTTAGTTTACATACACAATCTTCTTTTCCAGCAACCTTGAACCCACTCGGCTGAGTCATATAGATCTCCTCTTCTAGATCACCATGTAAGAATGTTGTCTTAACATCTAGCTGAACTAGGTCTAAATCATATTGTGCTACCAAGGCCAATAAAATTCGGATTGATGAGTGCTTCACAACTGGAGAGAACACCTCATTGTAGTCAATCCCTTCTCTTTGGGCATAACCTTGTGCAACTAACCTTGCCTTGTAGCATACTTGATTCACCTGAGATCCTTCTTTCTTAGCATATACCCATTTGCACCCAATGGCCTTCTTACCGTTCGGAAGCTTCATAAGAATCCATGTGCCATTCTTATAGAGAGACTCCATCTCGTCCTACATTGCACCTTCACATTATTTACACTCTGCACTACTTACAACTTCTAAATAGGAAGTAGGAGTACCATCTTCTATAACTGGTAATGCATAAGAAATGTAATCATTCATCCAACCAGGCTTCCTGGTTGATGTTTTTGGTTTGCTTGTTGCTATGGTCTCCGTGACCGTAGATTTTGTATCTTCTACTGACTCTTGTTCCTCTTCCTCAACAGTGTCACTATCATTTGGAACTTCAGTAGTTACCTCTCTTGTAGACCCAATTTCTTCAGAAGTATTCTGAACAGATACAGACTTAGCTGGAATTAGTGGAGTTGCATCAATCTCCACCTGCAGTAAAGGCTCACTAGTACTGGTGCTTCTGTCCTCTACCTGCCGAGAACACTAAGACTTTACCATAAACATCTCATCAAATGTGACATCTCTACTCATGACTGTCTTCTTCTCAACTGGATTCCAAATATTGAACCCTTTTACTCCATTCTTCATACCCACAAAGATTCCTTTACCAGCACGGTTATTAAGCTTGTTTTCACTAACATGATACCACGCAGGACAACCAAAGATATGAATTCAGTCATAATCATAAGCTGGTTTACCAAACCATTTCTCCATTGGAGTTTTACCTTCTAATGCAGCTGATGGAAACCTATTAACGAGGAAGCACGCATATGTAATTGCCTCATCCCAAGACGCCTTACCTAATCCAGCGTTAGATAACATACAACATATCTTCTCCAGCAAAGTACGATTCATGCGTTCAGCTACCCCATTTTGTTGCGGTGTCTTCTAAACTGTGAAGTGCCTGTTTATCCCCTCATCCTGACATACTTGCAAGAACGGATTACTCTTGTACTCTCCACCATTGTGTGAATATAGTACTTTGATATTTCTGCCAGTTTGAGTCTCAGTTGCCTTCTTCCACCTCACAAATATTTCTAGGACTTCATCCTTATGCCTCATGGTGTTCACCCATACGCGCCTAGAATAATCATCAATGAACGACGCAAACCAATGTTTCCCTCCCAATGATGCATTCTTGTAAGGACCTTAAACATCTGAGTGAACATAGTCAAGAAATCCATTAGTTTTGTGGATAGCTGTACCAAAGCTAATTCTTGTTTTCTTGCCCTTAACACAGTTCTCACAAAATGCTAACTTGCAGGCGATAGCACCTTTCAACAAGTCTTGTTGAATCAACCTATGCAATGACTTCTCACCTGGATGTGCAAGTCTCATGTGCCATAACTTCGTCTTCTCGGTAGATGCACTCTCGATGTGTTCAGAAATAGTCACATCCCCTGTTATTGTATTCCCAATCAAGTAATACAAGTTATGATGACGTGTGCCCTTCATGATTACCATAGATCTAGAGATTACCTTTAGAACACCATTTTCAGCAACTAACTTGTAGCCCTTAGCTTCCAAAGTTCCGAGCGAAATCAGATTCTTCTTTATGGCAGGTACATATCTTACCTCCTTCAGCTCTCTAACCATACCATCATGCATCTTGATACGAACACTACCAATCCCAATCACCCTGCAGGTATGATTGTTTCCTATACGTACTTCTCCATCAAGCTCTTCAAAACTTGAGAACCATTCACGATATGGACATATATGATACGTTGCTCCGGTATCTAATACCCATGTACCATCTGTAATAGTACAAACTGATGGTGTCACAGTTAGCGAGAAATCAGAAGCATCATCTGATTCTTCATTACCTTTAGCAATGTTCACCTCGGTATTAACTATTATCTCCTTCTCTTGCTTTACGCTTGGTACAATCCTTAGATCAATGACCAAAGTCATGGCACCAAGCACACTCATCATTCTGCAGTCGCGTCCTACTCTTAGAACGTCCTCTTTCTTTACTATAACCACCATTCTTCTTTCTCATGTCTGTTGAACGACCTCTTGTAAGAAGCAAGTCATTATTAGCTTCACTTGCAAGGTCTTCATGATCCATATCCTGAACTCCTCACTACGCAATGATGTAGTGACCTCAGTGTATGTCATTTTATCCTTTCCGTGCATTAATGCTTTAATCACGGGTTCATACTTTTCAGGAAGAGAGTTTATCAGACACAAAGCTTGTTCCTCGTCGTTGATCTTCTCATCGTAGTTAACTAACTCAGCAAGAAGTTCATTATATGAATCTAGGTGCTCAGTTAGAGTTGCACCTCTCTTCATGTTATAGCGATACAAATTCCTTTTAAGATGTATCATATTTTCCACGCTCTTCACAATGTATTCCTTCTCTAGCTTTTCCCAGAGATCCTTATCTGAAGTATCGCGCTAATAATTAACTCTTACTGCAGTTGCTAAACACCCTCATATCGAATCAAGACATAATTTATTCATCTTTTTCCGCTTCTTTTCATACATATCCACTGGCTGACCTTCTAGAGGTTCTTATAGGTCAAGATGAACAAGAGCATCCATTACGTCCGTTCTTCATAAACCAAAGTTATTGGTTCTTGTAAACTTTTCTACCTTGAGTTGTGATCTATGTGAATGAAGTATTTCTTCTTTTGTTTTTTTATATTTATTTGTGGACTCTGAATGTTCTCCTTCAGGACCGTTCGGATCAACTGGTTTATCCCCGTCAACCATTGTTCTCAAATAACCAAATATAGATAAAAAACAGAACCTTTGAGATTAGTATTACCTCAAGCAATCTTTAGAAAAATACCTTCACTTCAACTGCAATTTGAGTACCTGTATCCAAGAGCGTCTCCTTGCTCTGATACCAATTGTTGCGCCAAAGCCTGCGGAAGCGTTAGGTTGCACTAATACAGTGGTACTCCAATATTGCCAAGAACACAATCACCCACACAAGAAGAACAAATATTTAACGAGGTTGAATCCTCGGGAAGGAATAAGCAATTTTATATATCACTGTATAGGTTGGAATATACAAAGCTTTACGAGAAGAAGAGAACTCTTACTTAGTTCTGGTGTTTTTTCTCTAGTTCTCTCTATAGCTATTTATACAAATCAATAGGACTGGACACATTCCTTAACAAGGATTACTTTCCTACAAGTATAGGGTTTCCTAACTTAGCTCTAAGAGACAAAACCTCTTAAGCTGCTATACTTAGGACACAAGTACTTGGTTTCCTTAACCAACTAGATTTCCTAATCTAGTCCTTGACCGACCTACCAACAGTTCCAAATGAATGATGATAGACGCCATGAGGTGATGATGTTGATAAGACTCTCACACTTGTAGGAGGTGTTTGTTGTTGGTGTTCATGTGTTGATGAAAGGTTTGAAGATGATCTAGTACTACTTTTTCTTTTGGATGATTGGGAGTTTTGATAAGGATTCACTTTCTTTTTTGTGTGGAGGTTTTTCTAAGGTTTAGGGTTTTACAAAGAAGATGAAAATGGTGTGTTTTCTTCTCTACAGCTGAGCTGAGTGCCTATGTTGCTGCTGGCCTTGCTGCACAATTAAGGAAGTATCGAATACTTTAATAGGCGCAGATTTGACTGGTTTGTTGTACTGGTGTAGTATAAGCCAATTTATTTACTGACACGTGGACATCTATTCGGGTCTCTGTAAAACTGTATATGTTGTGTAACCACGTGAAATTGTACCCTATTCTGCTCGGTTCTGCACACTTCTGGCCTGAGATACGTTTCTTCTATGAAAGTTTTGTATACTGTGAAGAAAAGATCACACTAATGTTACTCTCAAATTACCTACATTTAACATCTTGACAAGAAAGAAAAAAATTGATAAAGAAAGATGAGTTGGTAATACCGAGTTTACTTGGTGTACCCACTTTTTGTCAGTTTTCTCCTTTAGTCTAAGGTCTAAACCCTAGATCTAGGTATTAAGGGTGAAAGGGAAGGGTCCAGATCCTCTGTCTCAAGAAATTACCTGTCTCCCTGTCCCTACCTACCAGAGAGTAACACGTGTTTACTTGATATTAAGTTTTCACACCGTTAATCATGTTAAACAGAAAAATTCTAAAAATATTGAAATAAAAAACCAAGGTTCTTCTTCAAATTTATTTATTTGATTGATGAGCTTCTTCATCTTCATCGAGTTTTGGAAATCTAGTTTATATTTCAAGATGACAAGGTTGGGATATATGTATTTGAAAAAAGGATTGACCAAGATTATTTCTTCTTTCATTTCCATATCATCAAAGCAAGACCATCATCTTTCTCTGATGGATATTTTAGGCACCATCAATCAATTCCCCCATTAAACCAATAATCAACTAAAGATTGTTAAATAGACAACCTGTAATTAATATATATTTTATACTTACGCTAAAAAAGACGAATTCCATCAAATCCCAAAAAAAAATTTAAACCCTTCAGAAATTCTAATTAGTTTGAGCAACAATCACAAAAGTTTTAATTACTGAAAAAATCCTATGTCAAGTTAGCCAATCACAAAAACCTTACAAATACCTAACAGTTTCCATCCATATTAAGTCATTAATAGGAATGGTTAGTTATTCTTATAGTTTTTCCATGTAATTTTGAATTTAGATTGGATTAACATATATTCCATATATTTATATTGAAAATATATTGAACTTCAGGAAATTAAGCTAAACGGTGTTAACGGCGTTATCTCAAGGACACGTGTTGATGTTTTATAGGAAGGGACAGGGAGACAGGCGTCTTTTTGAGACAGAGGATCTGGAGCCGAAAGTGAAACCATTCATTGATGGTGGTGGGTCATGATATATGCAAAAAAAAATATCTCGATAATAGTGTTGCTACACTCACGCACAAAATCTCGACGAAAATATCAATAGGATCCAGTGGTGGTTAGGGAGGCATTCTACTATATGGATTTTTTTTTGATGCGGGCCCCATTGCCCCATCCCCTTAACCCCATTGCTGCTATTGCAGCTGCACATTAGGTGCTATCAACGAGAATTGATCTCGGGTCTCTCCTATGGAGAGACGGATGAGATTCCACTATGCTAGCTACAGGGTTCTCCTACTATATGGATTATAAAACATTAAATTGGGACTCGCAACCTCTCTCTTTCGGGATATTCATTCGTATTTTCCGTCGATACATTTAGCGTTTCCATTGGGGTAATGGGCGAAAGTACCTAGCATTTGTATTTTAGGATTTAGAATCTTAAAAATTGTTTTATGTTGATGAAGAGGGCTAAGGATATTAGCTAGCATATGCATTGGTAATATCCCATAAATCTTATGGTGTGCTAATCTAGCAGTTAGATTGGAAATCTACGTCAACTAGTTCAACCACCTAAGTCTTATGGGAGTGTTAATCTAGCAGCTAGATTAGCAGTCCATGTCAACTGGGACCACCGCTCAGTGATGAACGGTTCAGCGCTTTAAATCTTAGCCGTCAGATCAAACAATAAATCGCCCAGCGCTAAACCATTCCGCGAAAAGGTGTTTTCCCCAGCGATGAATGATTCGGCATAACCATTTAACTGCTAGTTCACATGCGAACAACTGATAGGAGAGAGAACTAGTGTTAACAAATAGGCAACACTTTTTTTTTTTGAATTGCAACACATTTCTGCTAATCTAGCAGCTCAATCTAGCCCATAAGACTTAGCCTAATAGATCACATTTCTCGGATTTACACCTTAGCTAGCCATTAATGGACCAAATACTATGGTTATAAAAGATTTCTCCACCATTCTGAAATATAGAATTTCAACCACTATGATTGGCAGATCGTAGTCGATTAATTGGATTGCTTAGGTTTATCTATGAGATAATGGAATTGGACACCATCTCATTGAAAAAATTTATCTGATGGAGACTGAGGTTATTGTCTAAGTGGAAATCTAGTATTCGAAAATTAGTCTCCGCAGATATAATTTGATGTAGAGGTTGTTTTGGGGTCTAATGTAAATTTTAAGATACTAAGGGCCCCGACTCTACATTCATGAGTTTCGAATGAAGATTTTAAACCTTGTTCTTTGATTTTAAAGTTGGTAAAAACCTACCCTTTGTTTCAGTCAGAATAAGTCGCCGGGACATTGGCTTCCACCGACAGTGAACTATTAAAGATCGCATCCCACGCATATTCAACATTATAGCCTGCAACTAATTCAGCTTTCACTTCTGGGAGATCAAACGGAGCTCGATTCATTTCTGTTAGGTAAGAAATAATAAACATAACCAATGCGGGGAACAAGGGAATACCGAACCGTATATGCTTTTGTGCCATGACAATCGCACTCAAATTACAAGAATTTACACATATTAGTACAATAATCAGAATCAGGCCAATAGAGACTTCATAAGAGACTATTTGTGTTGAAGATCGTAATGATCCTAGAAAAGTGGGTTCATAAAATGTAATAGCTTCAATCTTACTCACATTTGTAGAAAAATTAGCTGAGTCCCTTTCTTGGCTACTACATCTGTATAAAAATTAGCTTCTCTGTAACTATGACAAAATCTAATAGCTTCAATCTTACTCACATCTTTAGTCCATCTAGTCTTAACAAACCATGTCACTTTACCTTGTTCAAACTCAAATATTGCAGTTTTAGAATCAGAGTTTAATATAATGTGACTAGGTTTCCATTCCACAGCTAATTCTGCAGCACATATCAGGGAATAAATTTCTGCAATGTAATTTGTTGTTATTCCAATACCTCTAGTTATAGTGCCCAGTACCTGAAAAAGATGACCTCTTATCACCACTCTAAATCCAGCTGCTCCAGGGTTTGCAATAGAGGCACCATCACAGCAGAACATACTTTCTCCTTTGTTTGGAGGGTACCATTGACAAGCAAGGATTTTTTGAAATTTGATGTTTCTTGGACCAAGATGGAAGAAAGAAATTACCTGCAAATCATAGTTGTTGTTCCATGTAGTACCTTGCATTCTGAGCTCCCCTTCAAGAACCATCTTTTTGATCTTGCTTATGAACCACTGGATAATGGGCTTTACTTCTTCGAATATGAAAAAACGGGGGTCTAACAACCACACCCAATATTTCGTTTTGCAATCTGTATGGAACAACCTTTAATATATTCTCAAGAATAAAAACTCAATTGAGAAATAATATTAAAGAGATCTATCTCCTTCTCAACACAATCAATAGTTAAACAGAAGCAAGTCCGTAAACCTGATTTTAGTGTGAGTTTCTTGAAACAAGCTTTTGTGATAATCACAACCTATTCAATATCCACCGTGTATAAACCTCTTTAAGCAACAATCACTAAAGGAATATTTCAACATGGTGTCCACTTGAAACAGGGTTAGTTCGGACTGGTCTAACAATGTGAAAATAACAAAATCAATTGTTCAAGATCAATCAAGTCTTATCCAACAATCAAGGTCGGATTTAACAACTATGATTGATTAACGTACAACCTGTGTTATTTTAATTATAAAGATAAACAATATAATACGGAAAATAAAATAACACAGACACCAGAATTTTGTTAACGAGGAAACCGCAAATGCAGAAAAACCCTGGGACCTAGTCAAAATAAACACACACTGATTATGAGCTGTTACACCAATTTCCTACTACCTATTCGGACTAGATGTAATAACTTCTTCAGCACAAATAGAACTCTTTAGGAATTCTTCTCCTTAATCTTCTAGCAGAACCCAAGGCTCACTTTAGAAGATACAACAACACGATTGATACGATGTGATATTTTGTTTGCACAAAACACCAGTTTGATTTCCCTTTAGATAAAAATCAAGGTTTTGGAAATCTTGTAGATTAGGGTTTTATTTTAAAATCAGTATGCGTACTCATAAGAAGTCCGTGAACCTGATTTTCGTAAGTGAACTTGGGTGATTCCAAAGATCAATTTCCAAGTTAAGAAAACCCTAATAATTCTACAACAAGAACAACTAGATAAATCTAGAGATATCTTGTTTAAAACTTCTCAAAGATTTTTATGAGATGCCTCAATAGAAAATTTTCTTTCTAGTCTTCGATTTCGACTAACAAGTGTTGGTATACGATCGGAAACTAAAATCTATCAAAACCTAGGGTTTATGATCAACAACTCTTGAATGGTTTTATATCAGAAGAGAAAACCTTATAATATACAAGAGGTGGAAAACCTAGATTACAAGTTGTATAATCAATCACAAGGATTTAATCCAACTTGGCTTTGTGATCCCCAATACAAATACTTTTATCTCACTCTTGTTCATGAAGAACAGAAGACGTGGAAAACAACCTGCAGAGCTTACGCCAGTTTTCCAAAGGGGATGAAAAAAGTGTAAACTCACGAACTTAATATTTATAGTGAAACATAGCTCGAAAACTAAGCAAAGCTATTTTCCTTTTTCAAGACTCTCCTAATTTTGGGAGTCTTTCCTAAGTTACAACTCTTGCCAAAATAATTAATAAGCAAATATTGTATTTATGTGAATAAATCACAAATTAAATTAGGAAGGAATCACAAACACTTTAATATGGTAATCAAAGATGTTTGGAGTAATAGCTAACTTGCCTAGATAAGGAAACATCACCAATTTGACCAAAAATGCCTTTTAGTCACGTAATTGGGCCCAAGTCCGCGAACTGTTACAAACAGTCCATGGATTGTTTCCTACTAACGAACTGTAACAATTACAGCAACACTTATAATTGTTACTTTAATAAATCACTCATAACTTCATCGTTATAACTCGGAATTGAGTGATTCTTGGCTCGTTGGATTCTCAAGATCATTAACTATATCATGAGGTCCTCTAGGGATAAAGTTTATTGTCACCAAAGTCATGAATCAAATAACCTCAAGTATATATACATAAATGTACATTTACCGTCATAGGAATTGTTCCATAGAGTGAGCATTTATCTTGATAGATTAGAAAGGTAGAATTGAACAATCACATACCTTTGTTGATGAAGTACTTGTTTATGTCTTCAATCTTCAATCTTCATCCTTTAAGGATAGCTTCGATTCAACTTCTTAGACCTAATCTAGTCGGAAACTATCTTTAGTATGCTAAATCAAGAATGCATTTTGGCAACTAAAATTGACAACTAACTTGACATACCAACGCTAGTGGGTTCAACCGATCTATGCTCTAACAATCTCCCCCTTTGTTAATTTTAGTGACAAAACCATTTTACATATGGTTTGAACTTGTTAAAAGCAAAATCGACAATCTTCATTTCCTTGGTTCTTCAACTCTGCGTGTGTTCATCCTGTACTTATTGAAGATCCATCATAGTATTATTACACATCATCAAAGTTTCATTGTATTACAACTTTGACAATAATACTACGGTGATATGAATCACTCCCCCTAGTCAATACTCCATCTCAACATGAAAACCACTCCCCCTTACATAATGATCTGTAAACCGTATGTATTTGTAGTATGAACTACACATTAATTTTTCCCCTTTTTGTCAATATAAATTGGCAAAGGTACGAAAACTAGTGGGATCCTCATGAGATTTTCACGGAGACACTTCATGACCAAAAGAAAAACATATTAACTTTGTTTAGACGATATCACATAGTCAAAACTTAGTGACTTCATCAAGGAGTTTATTAAGATACAAGTTAACTCTTACATGTTCCACAACCGCTCTCCCCACATAGATTTGGAAATTAAGCACAAGTTCAAAAGAACTCTCCCCCCATTGGATGTCATTCCTGAAAGAACAACAAGAGTGACCTTACTCCAGAGATAAGGATTTATTGGATTTTAGAAACCCTACAAGGAGATACGATTTAAGAACCAATCATCGAGTCTATCATGAGATTGTGTTACTAAACATTAGAACTATCTCATGGTAATAGTACACAATATGTAATCATGAAGATCATGTATTGTGATCATCTTTTCTAAGATACACACTTGTATAAATAAGAATTGATATGCTTAGAAGGAAGAATAACCTTTTCCATAAGGATTTACGCCAAGAATGGTTACCATAAGAGTATGAAAAAGATTTTTTGACAGAAAAAACCAACATCCAATGGCATTGATTATTGCTTATGACATTAAGAATTTCAATCACAAATCAAGTTAGGTAATTAAGAATCATACACGTGGTATTTATCCATATGAGTACTTTCATATCAACCTTATTCTTCTTTACCATAACTAGTTCAAATGACTCAAATGAACTAGTTAGAGAGTTGTTCAATTGCTATGAGATCTCATGTACTACACAAGACACAATTGAAGAAAAAACGATATGATTCACTCGAATCGATTCATGAATTATAAAGCCACGATTTGCAATAGAATTCCTTAGTTTATAAAGATAAGTTCACAAACATCGTTTTTAGACATAACCTACTCAAGTTCTCGGACTCAAGTTAACCAGTTGGAGTTTACAAACTCCAACAGAAATTCTCGGGTCGAGAACTTCCATTAGTTCGTGGACTGAAACTGAGCTACAACTCCAGCAAAAATTCTCGGGTTTGAGAACTACACCAGTTCGCGGACTGAGCTTGTATTCTGAGTTCGCGGACTGAGTTGACGGCTCACGTTCCGGTTTATCTTGATCAACAAAGCTCGCAAGCTTCGGTTCAAGTAATAAGGACTTATACATATATGTGTTACCACACCAATGCTTATATCCTACAATTGTTATATTGTTTAAACTCTCATTTCAATCATTGAAACATTCTCAAAGGGTTTTATATAGTTGTTATTCACAAACTATTTCTCGTCAGAGCGATTTCCAAAATGATTGAAACATAACATGACTTTTTTGACTAAGTAAAGATGAACTTGGATAAAGTGAAAGCTTACCAACATAATTTGTGCGCCCCAATTCTTTTGCAATCCTCACCGTATTTACAAGGGATTCTTGGTGAGGATGCACTTTCAACACAATTAGGTTGTGTTGAGGTGAACAAAATCTTGCTCACCACAGGTATTCGAAACAAAATCATGCACGGACTCTAGGAATTTAACAACTCCCTTGAAACTTTCAATAAATGTTTCATACCTTTTTAAGATGTTATCCCTTGTAGAACTCTTGTCTGGGAGATCCTTATTAATAGTACTTGTTGCTTTATTCATCTTCTTTGGTACCCATTTCTGAGTAACTTTTGGAGCAACATATTTATTTTTCTCCCCAATGTAGTTATAAAACTTCTTCGGGGGAATACTAGAAGAACTGATATTATGAGACTCGGTTTTTCTCCAGTTTGGAACATCATATCTTGTCTTCTTAACAGAATCAGATCTGGATTTATCTCGTTTAAGAAATCTGCAATTTCTTTGCAAGTGACCTGGTTTTCCACAATAAAAACAATGTTTAATAGAATGGAAAATTTTATGTTTAGTATTACCTGAATGTATATGTGCTTTCTTTGGAACTTGACAAGATTTCCTCTTTTCACTACCAGCAGTTGATGGAGATATTTTATTTTTGTCAACCGTGGAAGGTTTTGGTTGAGAAAAATCTTTAGCTTTGACAAATTTTACCTCTTTGCAAATACTAGGAGCGTCTATTCCTTCATAGCCCAATCCTCGTGTATCACGATGAATTCTACATGCTCCCAATATCGAGGTTAATTTATCTGAGGTGCTATTTCTAGAAAAACTCTCTTTTAAGCCCGAGTTCTCTTCTTCCAACCTTTTGACCTTTTCAAGCGCAATAACTAGATCATTCTTGGATGATTGACATTGAACTTTGAGATCTTTACGTTCTGAATCAAATAACAAGTCCATCTCAATGTTCTCCAATTTATCTAGCTTTGCTTGAAGAATAATTTCCCAATATCGACCTTCGACAATTTCTTCATTAAGGTTTCGTATTTCCTTGAGATAATCTCTTGCACCACTAGAATCAAGTTGTCTTGCAAGTCTTTATTCTGACTATGAAGTCTGTCATATTTAACTTTCTCACTGAAAATGGTGCATTCAGATTTCGAGAGTTTTTTATGACATTCCTTAAGAAGATTATTAGCGACTGGATCCACATGGAACACTTCTTCATCAGAATCAGTATCCGAAAGAATTTTTACCGAAGCTAATGCATTATCGCCTGCGTACTCTTGGGGATAATAATATTCAGGTCCATCATCAAGAGTAGTCAAAGCTGCTGCATATGCCAATTGTCTACGGATCCATCTAGGACATACTGAAGACAAGTGCCCGAAACTACGACAGTTATAGCATTGTACATCATCCTTAGGAGATGTTGCACTTTTAGAAAAATTCTTTTTCCTGTCTCTCAAGAATTTTCTAAATTTCCATGGAGTAACATCCTTAGAGGATTCAGAATTGTTTGCAGCTTTAAGAGAAATCACCTCTTTTCTAGATGTGTGTTCATTATCAAAGATCTTTAACTTTCCAACAAGAGTATTTCTAGAGAGTGTAGAAAGATCATTTGCTTCTTCAATGGCATGTTTCTTAGATTCGTATCTAGATGGCAACGATCTGAGAATTTTCATCACAATGTCCTTTTCAGCAATAGTCTTACCCAATACAAAAGATGCACTAACAATTTCAGACACTTTGTGATTAAACTCATCAAATGTTTCAACATCATACATACGAAGGTTTTCCCAGTCAGATGCTAGGTATTGAAGCCTTGCTTCTTTATCTGCGGCATTTCCTTCAAATATGGTTTCTAAGATATCCTAAGCATCTTTAGACTTATTACACGTAGTAATGTGGTGCTGAAGATCTGGGGTAATGGCATGGATGATAGCATTTAATCCTTCAGAATTTTGCTTTGTAGCAAGAATATCAAGATCACTATATTCACCAATATCCTTTGTAACAGTTACACCGTCTACTGTAACTAATGGAGGACTATAGCCATTAACAATACGAATCCATGATTGAAAATCTCGCGATTGAATAAACGAACGCATAGCAATTTTCCACCATAAATAGTTCGTGCCATCGAAGACTGGTGGTACGTTTATAGAGATAGCACCTCTGTCCATTACAATCAGATTGCTTCAAACACAAACTTATGAGGTCTTAACGTGTTTTCCTGTTCTGATACCAATTGAAAAAGCGGGGGTCTAACAACTACACCCAATATTTCGTTTGGCAATCTGTATGGAACAACCTTTAATATATTCTCAAGAATAAAAACTCAATTGAGAAATAATATTAAAGAGATTTATATCCTTCTCAACACAATCAATAGTTAAACAGAAGCAAGTCCGTAAACCTAATTTTAGTGTGAGTTTCTTGAAACAAGCCTTTGTGATAATCACAACATATTCAATATCCACCGTGTATAAGCCTCTTTAAGCAACAATCACTAAAGGAATATTTCAACACGGTGTCCACTAGAAACAGGGTTAGTCCGGACTGGTCTAATAATGTGAAAATAACAAAATCAATTGTTCAAGATCAATCAAGTCTTATCCAACAATCAAGGTCGGATTTAACAACTATGATTGATTAACGTACAACCTGTATTATTTCAATTATAAAGATAAACAATATAATGCGCAAAATGAAATAACACAGACACCAGAATTTTGTTAACGAGGCAATCGCAAATGCAGAAAAACCCCGGGACCTAGTCCAGAATAAACACACACTGATTATAAGTTGTTACACCAATTTCCTACTACCTATTCGGACTAGATGTAATAACTTCTTCAGCACAAATAGAACTCCTAGCAGAATACCGATTCTCTTTAGGAATTCTTCTCCTTAATCTTCTAGCAGAACCCAAGGATCTCTTTAGAAGATACAACAACACAATTGATACGATATGATATTTTGTTTGCACAAAACACCACCTTTAGATATAAATCAAGGTTTTGGAAATCTTGTAGATTAGAGTTTTATCTTACAATCAGTATGCATACTCACAAGAAGTCCGTGAACCTGATTTTCGTAAGTGAACTTGGGTGATTCCAAAGATCAATTTCCAAGTTAAGAAAACCCTAATAATTCTACAACAAGAACAACTAGATAAATCTAGAGATATCTTGTTTAAAACTTCTCAAGGATTTTTACGAGATGCCTCAATAGAAATTTTTCTTTCTAGTCTCCGATTTCGACTAACAAGTGTTGGTATACGATCGGAAACTAAAATCTATCAAAACCTAGGGTTTATGATCAACAACTCTTGAATGGTTTTATATTAGAAGAGAAAACCTTATAATAGACAAGAGGTGGAAAACCTAGATTACAAGTTGTATAATCAATCACAAGGATTTAATCCAACTTGGATTTGTGATCCCCAATACAAAGACTTTTATCTCACTCTTGTTCATGAAGAACAGAAGACGTGGAAAACAACCTGCAGAGCTTACGCCAGTTTTCCAAAGGGGATGAAAAAAGTGTAAACTCATGAACTCAATATTTATAGTGAAACATATCTCGAAAACTAAGCAAAGCTATTTTCCTTTTTCAAGACTCTCCTAATTTTGGGAGTCTTTCCTAAGTCACAACTCTTGCCAAAATAATTAATTAGCAAATATTGTATTTATGTGAATAAATCACAAATTAAATTAGGAAGGAATCACAAACACTTTAATATGGTAATCAAAGATGTTTGGAGTAATAGCTAACTTTCCTAGATAAGGAAACATCACCAATTTGACAAAAAAATTCCTTTTAGTCACGTAATTGGGCCCAAGTCCGCGAACTGTTACAAACAGTCCATGGATTGTTTCCTACTAACGATTTACAGCAACACTTATAATTGTTACTTTAATAAATCAATCATAACTTCATCGTTATAACTCATAATTGATATCGTATATGGATAAAGGTTATTGGTACCAAAGTCATGAATCAAATAACCTCAAGTATATATACATAAATGTACATTTACCGTCATAGGAATTGTTCCATAGAGTGAGCATTTATCTTGATAGATTAGAAAGGTAGAATTGAACAAGAATCCAAATGAAATCGATCACATACCTTTTTTGATGAAGTACTTGTTGATGTCTTCAATCTTCAATCTTCATCCTTTAAGGATAGCTTCGATTCAACTTCTTAGACCTAATCTAGTCGGAAACTATCTTTAGTATGCTAAATCAAGAATGCATTTTGGCAACTAAAATTGACAACTAACTTGACATACCAACGCTAGTGGGTTCAACCGAGCTATGCTCTAACAAAATATTTTTCTGTTTTTTTGAAACCAAAGTTCTTCCAGAACAAAGAAACTTGCAGTAATCCATACCTCTTTGATAAGAGGACTTTTATTCTTGGCACTATTCCAAATGTCTCTGAAATTTTTTGTAGGTGTAAATGAAAAAATTGCACATAGCCAATTCCAGATATCAATGCTAAATGAGCAATCCCACAAAAGGTGATGCACACTATCTTGTTTTTCCTCACAGATGCAACATTTTAAGGCTATTTCATAACCATTCTTGACTATCATAGAATCATCCACATAAATTTCTTCTACAATTTTCCATACATTGCTAGATGTGCTGGGATGAAGACAGTAATTCCAGATTTTTCTTGGCCAACTTAACTCGGAATCTTTTCTTCTTATTATGTTGAATGCAGTGGAAGTAGTAAAGTCTCCTTTGAATTCACAAGTCCAGATCATCTCACCCTTCAGTCCTCCCACTTCAGGCATGGTAAGAGATGAAAAATATTGCTGAATTTGATGAGGAATGTTCAATATACCCTCCTTAAGAATGTCAGCCACCTTTAATTTCATATTGCTTTTCACAAAAAGGATGTAACCAATTTTCTCAATAAGAGCAGCCTCACCTATCCACTTGTCAAGCCATAAAGAGATTTATGTGCCATCTCTAACACACCATCTAATGTTTTCTTGTAAGCTTTCCCAATCCCATTTCATGCCAGGCCAGATAGTTGACAGTTGCCAAAAATTGTTCCATTGAGCATTTTTGTCTTGAAATTTAGCTTTTATAAACATAGCCCATTTTTCATTAGATTTCACCATCTTCCACATTAGCTTCATTAATAAAGATTTGTTAAGAGTCTCCAGTCTTTTATTGCCTAATTCACCTTCACTATATGGAGTGCATACCTTTTTCCAAGCAAGAATAGTATATTTTCTTGTATCCCCATCACTAGACCAAAGAAAATTTCAAATAATTCTTTCACAAGTTGTAATGACAGAAGAAGGCCATTTGTACACAGCCATATTATAAATGGGGATGCTACTAAATACTGACTTAATAAGAACCACTCTTTCCTGAAAACATAACAACTTCCCCTTCCAAGCAGCTAGCTTTTTCTGGATCATTCCAACCATGGGCCAAACTGTGGATACTTTAACTCTTCCTGAATGAAGAATAACACCTAAGTATTTGTCTGGGAAATTACTTAATTCCATTTACATGAAATCTTTAATAAATGTTTTCCTAGCTTCTGAAGTACCATCAACAAAGAGTTTGCTCTTGACTTTATTAATGAGTTGGCCTGAGATTCCTTGATAATCATGTAACAAATTCAATAGACACTCTAGGCTTTTATTGGCACCATTGCAAAATATAAAAACATCATCCGCAAAGAAAAGGTGGGTAGATGATTACCTTTTCTTATAACCATTGGAAGAATTGATCCATTTTGAACTAGTTGAGTTAGTCTTCTTCTTAGGACTTCTTCCATAAGAACAAATAAGATTGGAGATAGGGGATCCACCTATCTTAATCCTCTCCCCACAGAGAAAAAACCTTGAGGACCACCATTCAACATAACTAATATTTTAGCAAATTTAAGAATAGTATGTATCCATTCACACCAAGAGGTAAAAAATCCATATTTGCTAAGAACCTGAAATAGAAATTCCCAGCTAACTGAGTCATATGCTTGAGAAATGTCTAATTTAAGGACCATATTACCACATTTTCTCTTATTTTTCATCTCATTCACTAAATCAGAGGATAGCACTATTTGATCTTGAATACATCTTTCTTTTATATAGGCAGTTTGCTGAGGAGATACTAACTTTGACATCAGAGAGCTCATTCTTGTTGTTATAATCTTGGTGAAAATTTTGAAACTCACATTACTAAGACCAATTGGTATTAATTGATTGGGAGTTTTGG